>CAMZMU010000096.1:27203126-27431650 GCA_947311845.1 Poa pratensis
CGGTGGCGTGCGTTATGCTGTGATGGATGGGACGTGACACATAGGTGGGCCCATTTGTGCAGCGCTGACCGAACGACGGTGCCGTTTGGACTTTTGATTTGACCACTCTGGCCCACTTTTTACGGAGGCGTGATGATGGCTCCTATTTTTGCGTGCGTAGTGGGCGGAGTGGCCTGCGACGGTTGCCTCTGCGCCTGCCACGTGTACGGTGGGATTGCGTGCGGAGCGCACGATTGCGATTTTAAACGGCTGTGATCGATTTTGATCTGTGGTAAATAGGAGGGACGGCGCTGGCATTTTTTTACTTGCCATTTGCTCTGCGCGCCGCCCCTGTTCCATCGTCTTCCTCTTGCGCCACCTCCATTGTTATGCGTCCGAGCTCCTTATTCACTCCCTAGCCACCACAACCATGGCGCCCAAGAGGAAAGCTGCCGCCGACGCGACCGCGACCGACGCGGCCGCTTTGAAGGGGAAGAAGACTGCGGCAAGCGCATCTGCGTCCGCCGTCGACCTCAAGAAGAGCGACGCGACTGGTGAAGTCCACGATCAAGCGGCACATCTCGAGAAGTTCCGCGAGGACGGACTGCTGCCGCCGGCGGACCAGCTTACTGTCCGTGCGCCATCGAAAGAGGTACTCCCCGAGCCTCGCGCAAATGAGCGCGTATGTTTTGCGGAGTTTTTGCCTAGGGGTCTATCTTTTCCCCTCCACGACTTTGTTCGTGGCTTGCTGTTGCCTACGGGTGCAGATCCATGATCTCACCCCGAACGGCATTATGCACATTGCCTGTTTTATGGTATTGTGCGAGTGCTTCCTGGAGTTGCTCCCAGCTGGCCCTTTGGAAGTCTATCTTCATGGTCCGGCCCAACAACCGAGGCGGCCGAACCTATCCAGTTGGAGGCCTTCAGATCCAAGTGCGCAGCGACACCCGATACTTTGCCCTGAAGCCAGTCGACTCGGCGCAAGGGTGGAGGAAAAGGTGGTTTTATGTGCGCGTCGACCAGGAAGGGGTCCCAGCATTTTCGACTGCTGGTATAGCCGCTAGGACGAAGGCCTGGGACCATGAGCTTTCGACTGAAGAAATGGCGAAGCGGCGCCTCTGCTGGAGACGATTGGAGGACTGCTAAACAGCGTCACTGGTGTGCATCTTCTTGCCACCTTTGTGAAGATGCGGGTGTGGCCGCTCCGCGCGCGAGCTCACCCTATGTGGCAGTATGAAGGTCCTCTCGACTCCACTCGAATGAACAAGGAGGAGCTGTCAAAGAGCGAGCTGGTGTCACATGTGCGGTCCATCACCAGCACAAAAGCCAGCGAGCCCTGCAACGTCGACTGCCCTGTCACTCCTTATGGGGCTGAAAAGCCTTTGCCAGAGGAGAGGTTAGTGAATCTATCGAGTTTTGTTGTCTCTTTGCGTTGCCATTTTGCTGGTTTGTCTGACTTTCGTTCCTGTTTATGACATACAGGGCCACTCGACTGCGTCTACTCTGCCTCCCTTCCAGAGACGGCCCGACTGAAGAGACAGAGGTGCAGGAGGTGCAAGATGTGCCAGCAAAGGGAGCCGATGAGTCGCCCCTTCCATCGGCTACCACTTCTCCTACAGAAAATGCTGAAGAGGAAGAGGTGGACGAGGCACTCGCTGAAGCTTCGCCTGCGCCCGTTGCCAAGGCTCGGACTCGCAAGCGCCTCCGTGTTCAAGACGTGTCCTCGTCTATGAGCTCACCCGCGAAGGAGAAGGATCTGAGGGACGATGGCGACTCGGGCTCACCCCACGCTGCCCAAACCGCTCCATTAGCAGCGTGCCCAGTGAGCTCGATGCCTCCTCCCAGTCGAGTGGCGCCGTGCAGTTTGGAGGTCCAAGCTTCGACGATTATGACAGCGAGAAGAGGAAGAACAGAGGTTTGTTCCTTCTGCCTTTTGCATATGTAAAGTTACTGTATGATAGTTTGGCTCATGTCTCTCTTCCCTTTATGCTTATTAGTGCTGAGCACGATCGAGTAGCGACTCCTCCTGTCGTCGAGGCTTCGACTCCTGATCACCCAGGTGCTTCTCCTGTGACCCCGGAGGTTGCGCAGCCAGCAGTCGCAGCTGCTGCTCTTGTGACCACCAAGGTTGCAGATACCCCGGCGGCTGAAGTCGGGACTTCTGCTTCCAAGTGAGACATTGGATGGACCACGTAAGTGTCCTATGACCACCCGCATATGTTGCGTCTGATATATGTGCTGATTTATGCTAATTGCATTTGCTTGTAGCCTTACTACCTCAATCTGGTAGAATCGGGAAAGCTTTTGTTCAGATGGAGCAGGAGAGGGACAGGCTGCGTGCTAACTTGGAGCAGCTCACTCGTAAGTGAAATTTGATTCTGTACCCGAAGGTCTTTTTGCACTGTCTTTGTTTTGTCGAATGCTGATTTACCGCTTTGCTTTCCAAACTCAGGTGACAAGGCAGCGGCTGAAACCCGAGTAAAGGAGCTAGAAGAAGCTCTTGCCACTCAAGCTGCCGAGTCGAAGAAAGCCGCGGATACCGCCCAGCGTTCTGCCGCTGCGCGCGAGAAGGAGTATGCTGAGCGACTGGCTGGCCTCGCACAGAACGTGAGAGGTAAGGAACCATCTTTTTGTATGCCTCCCGTGTACCCGTTGGGTTATGTGTAGTAATCTTACTTTTTCTGGTTCATGTTACAGAGGCGATTGGTGTGCCAACACCTACTGACATGGTCAGTGATGAGTTATCACTCGACCAGGTTATAGGTGACCTTGGTGCTTCCTTTGTCCAGGCGAAGGACTCCCTTGCCAAGTCTGCCAGCACCCTCGGCGCTGTGTACAAGGAGGTGCTCCCACTAGGCGAGGTGCCGTCGACTGCTGATGGCTTTGCTGGCGTGCTTGGACCGGGGACTTCAACCATGGCGAGCTTTGCTCGCGCTCTCACGGTACGCGGCTCGGAGTCTACCCTCAAGCTCATTTTGGGTCACGGAATAAAGGGTGACTTTGAAGCGGCCATGTCTGACTTTCCTCGAAGGCCTGGCGGGAAGCCTATGTCTCTGAAATCCGTTAGTGAGCCAGCCGCTCGACTGGCCAACATGTTCATAGCCACTATGGAGCGCCGAGCGGGGAGGTTGCCACTCGCGAGAGTAGGGCTAGGTCAGAGTCAGTGTCTGAGAAATAGGGTAGTCGAACCCATATTTATGTTGTGTAATTAAACCTTATGATCACGCGAGTATGCGTGCGCTTTTGCTACCTTTGTTATGAATTTAATTCCTTCGTGCTTTTGCCTGAAAGGCTATGTGCTATTACTCGACTGAGCTGTGTGATGAATCTCCATGTCTGATTGAAGATTTTTATGATGTTTGGAACAGCCACGGGCAGCCCCACTTCGGCTGGTTCGTCGCGGCATCGCGCCCCTACTCGATCTCGAGCTCAGGTGGCAAACGATGCCGCAGTAATGCGTTATATGAAGGCTCGAGTCGCAAAACTGGAGCAAGAGTTGGGGAGTGCCCGGAGTGAGCTGGATAGGATGAGAGAGGCCTGCTTTACCCACTCAGCGGGAGGAGTATGTGCTTGGCGAGATGGAGATCGTGAACAGACAACTCGAGTGTAAGCATGACTGCTCTTATCTCAGAGAGTTCATAGTCTGTCCTTTTTGTTCACCCAACGTGTGTTGTTGCAGGTTTTGTTCCAGATTTCCAGGCGGAGCAGGCTCGTGTAGATGAGCAGTTGAACAATGCGACTGACGAACCCACGACTGGCCGTCAGCACTTTCGCTTGGATAAGCACCGAGCACGCATACTCGCGACTCTGCAGGATCGAGTGTGGCGGAGCACTATGCTGCTGAATTATGCAGGTCGGCCTTCAGTCGCATCAACCAATTCTTTTTCCGACAGGGCCGCAACCTCAAGGAATCCACGCGTTGCTCGGGCTTTTCCGGAGTGCCGGTCCCATTCGAGACTTTATCACCCAGAAGCTTGTGGATGGAGCCAACGCAACGATGGCATATATCCGAAGCCAGCGTCCAATATGCAGCTACGTCCACCCGTTCCTGGATCGACTTTGTCGCAGTCGCATCTTGACGATACAGTCGATCATGCGAGGGTGTTGGTTGAGTGCTATCATGCTCAACTTATGGGCCCTGTTCTTCCAGTAAAGGACGAACCGGAAGATTAGGGTTTTTCTGTATAGGGGACACCCCCGAGTGTAAATTTTGCCACTTGTACTTAGTATATTTTTTACTTGTATGTATGCAGCCCCCGAGTGTATCGAGTGGGGTTTATGAAAAACACTTTATATAGAACATGAATTCTACAGCCCCCGAGTGTTCGAGTGAGGCTGTGAATTTTTGCGATGTTTGAAGCTTCAACTCATGATTGAGCAACTTTTTGTTTATGTATGATTTTTACGACCCAGCCCCGAGTATTCGAGTGCGGCTGGGTATTATGTTTGAAGAAGGAGCGGAGCTCACGTTTTGAAGTAGCGCAGCCCCCGAGTACTCGGGTGAGGCTAAGGTTGTGACTAGTTATGCGAGTAGTAAACAGGAGAAATATGAGGAATCATTGACTATATTCCATTTTTGAATGTTAAGCTGCAGGCCGCCTCATTAAAAACCTTCCAGTCCCCTTAGGTACCCTGGTAAGGAAAAGAGCGCGTCTGAAACCTGCAGCCATCCGACATATGTGCCTATTACATTGTGCGACTGAGCAATCTAAGCATAGAAACGGCGCAGCTGCGCAACGTTCCAAGGATTGTGCGAGAGTTCGCCTGTCTTCGCGTGCTTCAGTCTGTATGCTCCACCACCAATGACCTCGGTGATGATGAAGGGTCCTTCCCATGGAGAAGCAAGTTTGTGCACCTTCTTTTGCTTCAGTCGAAGTACCAAGTCGCCAACCTCGAAGGATCTGGTACGCAGTCGACGGCTGTGATAGTTGCGGAGGTCTTGCTGGTAGACAGCTGTGCGTGCTAGCGCCGTGTTGCGTGCTTCTTCGAGCAAGTCGACTGCATCTTCGAGTGCTTCATCTGCATCTCTTCGTTGTATGCTTCGACTCTTGGTGCATTGAACCTTACGTCTGATGGCAGGATTGCCTCTGCGCCGTAGACCATGAAGAATGGGGTAAATTGCGTTGAGGCGTTGGGTGTTGTGCGTAGGCTCCATAGCACAGAGGGAGTTCTTCGACCCAAGCACCCGCGGCCCTTTTGAGTGGCACCAGGAGGCGTTTCTTGATTCCGCTCGTCACAAGTCCATTGGCCTTTTCGACTTGGCCATTGGATTGCGGGTGTGCCACAGATGCATAATTGAGCGTGATCTGCTCTTTGCAGAAGGATCGGAATTCTCAGCCGTGAAGTTTGTACCGTTATCAGTGATGATGCTACTTGGCACACCAAAGCGGTATATGATGGATTTTATGAAATTGACTGCTGTAGTGGCAGTCGAACTTGTGATAGGGACTGCTTCAATCCACTTGGTGAACTTGTCGACCGCCACCAGAAGGTGAGTATGCCCTCCATGGGAGGATTTTTTGAGTGGCCCAACCATATCGAGCCCCCACTGGGCGAAGGGCCAGGCCAATGGTATTGTCTTCAACGCCGATGCGGGTGCGTGCGGCTTTGTGGCGAATTTTTGACAGCCGATGCACCTTTTGACTATGTCCTCCGCGTCTTTGAGTGCTGTGGGCCAGTAGAAGCCTGCGCGAAAGGCTTTGGCTACGAGTGATCGACTGCTGGCATGATGCCCGCAGGTACCTGCATGAATATCACGAAGGATGGCTTGGCCATCTTCAAATGCTATGCAACGTTGGAACATACCTGATATGCTGCGTTTGTAAGTTCACCGTTGATGACAGTGTATGCTTTAGATCGTCGAGTGACGCGTCTTGACTCTGTTATGTCTTCAGGTACCTCGCCGCGGAGTATGTATGCGAGGAAAGGTTGAGTCCAAGTTGGCTCGATGAGGAGTACCTCGACTGGCGGGTCCTCTGTGCTAGGTGCTTTGCTCTTGGCTGGTGCGGCTGATGTAGGAGATGCTCGCTTTTTCTTGATGGATCTGTGCTCGATGCGCTCGAAGAAGACACCAGGTGGAACTGGTGCTTTGGTCGCGCCAATGTTGGCTAACTTATCTGCTTCTTCATTGCTCTCACGCCCTATGTGCCGCAACTCGCAGCCTTCGAAGCTGCCCTCCATGATGTTGTACAGGTCACGGTAGGCGATCATGTTATCTGCGATTGCATCGCAGGCCTTCATTGTTTGCTGCACCACAAGATTCGAGTCACCGTAGATCATCAGTCGAGTGCACCCGAGGGCTTTGGCCATCCTCATGCCATGGATCAGGGCCTCGTACTCTGCTTCGTTATTGGATGGGAACTCGAATCCCATCTGCAGGATATAGCGAAGCTTGTCGCCTTTTGGTGATATGAGGATGACACCGCGCCTGCGCCTTCGTTTTTCTTGAGCCGTCAAAGTACATAGTCCATGAGTTGGACACATCTGGCGCTCCTGGCAGCTGAGCTTCGATCCACTCGGTGTGGAAGTCAGGTAAGACTTGTGCTTTGATGGCCTTCGGGTAATCATACTTGATATCTCGCGGTGCTAGCTCGATGAGCCATTTTGCGACTCGCCCAGTTGCGTTGGGGTTTGTGAGGATGTCCCCGATCCCTGAGGTGCTGATTACAGTGATCGGGTGCTCGGAGAAGTAATGCGTCAGCTTCCTTGAGGACATGAACACGGCGTAGGCCAGCTTTTGATAGTGCGGGTACCGCTGCTTTGATATGGAGAGCACTTCACTCAAGTAATAGACTGGACGTTGTATGCTTTGGGCGTGTCCCTCCTCCCTTCGTTCGACTACCAGTACGGTGCTCACCACCCTGTTAGTTGCGGAGACATATAGGTACAGTGGCTCGCGTTCCCTTGGTGCGACGAGGATTGGAGGGCTTGTGAGGACTCGCTTGAGGTCCGTGAAGGCTGCTTCGGCTTCTTGCGTCCACTCGAATTTGTCTGCTTTCTTCATCAGTCGATAGAACGGGAGTGCTTTTTCCCAGCTTGCTGATGAATCGACTGAGTGCTGCTACTCGACCCGCCAACTTTTGCACGTCATGGAGCTTTGAAGGCCTTTGCATCGTCAAGATGGCCTGTATTTTCTCCGGGTCTGCCTCGATTCCTCGAGCCGAGACTAGATACCCGAGGAGTTGCCCGGCTGGCACGCCGAACGTGCACTTCTTCGGGTTGAGCTTGATGTGGAAGCGTTTGAGGTTTGCGAACGTCTCTCGCAAGTCATCGAGTAGTGTGTTTTCCTCCCTTGTGTGATGACGATGTCATCTACGTAGACCTGGACGTTTCGCCCAATTTGCTTCTTGAGGCAGTCTTGCATCATGCGCTGGTAGGTTGCGCCTGCGTTCTTGAGCCCGAAAGGCATTGTTGTGTAGCAGTAGACCCCGAGTGGGGTTATGAACGCCGTTTTCTCTTCATCCTCTTCCTTCATCCTTATCTGGTGGTAACCCGAGTAAGCATCCAGGAAGGACAAGCGAGCGCACCCGGCGGTGGAGTCGACGATCTGGTCGATTCGAGGTAGTGGAAAGTGATCCTTTGGACAACATTTATTGAGTGCTGTAAATCTACGCACATCCGAAGGATATCTGTGTGCTTCTTCTCTACGAGTACGGGGTTGGCCACCCATTGTGATTTCTTGATCTCTCTGATGAAACCTGCTGCGAGTAGCCTGTCGACTTCGGCTTCGACTGCGGTTCTTTTTGGGCCGGATATGCGGCGCATTGTTTGCTTGACTGGTTTAGCATCTGGAAATAATTGGAGAGAGTGCTCGGCGAATTCCCTGGGAATACCTGGCATGTCGGCTGGACACCATGCAAATATATCCCAGTTCTCACGGAGGAATTCGACGAGCGCGCTTTCCTATGCGATAGGCAGACTCGACGAGACATTGACTGTCTTGGTCGGGTCAGTCGGGTGCACCTGATGCGATCTTGTGTCATTGGTGGCATTGAATGCTCTGTCGACTGCCACCTTTTTGTGCTCGGCATAAGTGTTCGATCGTTGGAGACCGCTAGATCGCGAGTGTTGCTTCCATGCCAAACATCTCAGAGATTTTGCTAAACTCTCGGTCGCAAGAGTCAGACTTTTGGAAGTTCCCTTGACTGTGATTACTCCTTTTGGTCCAGGCATCTTTAGCTGGAGGTATGCGTAGTGTGGCACCGCCATGAATCGAGCGAACGTCGGGCGTCCAAGTATAGCATGGTATTGTGACTTCCAGTCGACAACTTCGAACTCAATCGATTCTGTCCTGAAGTGGTTCTTGTCCCCGAACGTTACGTCGAGTTGTATGGTGCCTTCTGGGCTTATTGCTTTGCCTGGGACGATACCGTGAAAGGTATTTGAAGATCTTGGCAGGTTTTCGACTGACCTGTTCATTTTGCGGAGCGTATCTGCGAAGATGATGTTTATGCCGCTGCCACCATCCATGAAGACCTTGGACATGGCGTAGCCTCCAATTTGTGCGTCGAGTACCAGAGCAGAGTGCCCTGGACGAACGACCGATGGAGGGTGGTCCTCTCTGCTGAAGCTTATTGCGGTTTCAGAACCCTTCAAGAATTCAGTTACAGCAGGAGGTGACATGACCGCCATGTTTACTTGTCGAGTGCGAAGTTTTTGCTCCCTGTTGGAAGGGCGACCTTTCTGTATCATGTACATCTGCCCTTGGGGCGGAGGGTACTGAGGTTCGTCCACCCGAGGTACGGGCTGTATGGCACCCGCGAGATTTCCGCCTGCTGCAGGCTGTGGTGGTGGGGTGGTGCCATCAGAACGGCACATTGTGGCTGGCGCAGCTACGGGTGCGGGTGTGGCTGCTGCCTTTCTGAGATTTTGTAATCAGTCGCCATTTGGTCGAACTCCCTGCAGTTTCTCATCGAGTGATTGGAGCGCAGTTTTCCGTCTTCCCCCTTGTACAGGTGGAATCTGCAATCAGCATCCATCTTTTCTTCGAATGATCGCTCGGATTGTGCTCCGGTCGTGACTTGCGCCAGTCTTTCCTCTTGTAGCTATCACTGCGTTGGCCGCGGTCTCGACTGTCCCGCGATCATCTCGACTGTCCCGTCGATCTTCTGACCGCCGGTCGCTTCTGTCTTGGTCGTTGGGGTGTGGAGAACCCAGCCGCCATGAATTCGGGTCTGTCATCGTCGTAGTGACGTTTTGAACGCTTGCGCCTTCGGTCGTCTCTGTATGAGTCTCTGCGGCTTCGACTGCCGCTTTCATGATTGTCACGGGGTGAGGACCCGCGTGTGGTGCGCGCCATGTCTTCTCCGTCTGCCCACTCAGTCGCGATCATCAAGAGGTTAGCCACAGAGGTTGGCTTTTTGCGACCAAGTGCTTCTTTGAAGTCCCGCCTGGCGAGGCCCATTATGAAAGCATCCATGGCCATATCTTCTGAAATTACTCCGACTGAGTTGCGTATCTCAGTCCATCGTCTGATGTATGACCTCAACGTTTCGTCTGACCGTTGAACGCAGCTCGCAGCTCCTCGAACGTTTTTGGGCGCTCACATAGAGGCTCGAAGTTTTTGATGAAGTCAGTGCGGAAGTGATCCCACGAGTCGTATGTTGATGGAGGTAGGGCCTTGAGCCAGTCGCGGGCTGTGCCTTCGAGCATGAGTCGTATGTATTGCATGGCTGTGATGTTTGTGCCTCGCTGGCACGCGACAGCCAGCCTGTAGTCTTCCAGCCACCCGAAGGTTCCTGTCGACCCGTGTACTTGGGCTGTTCAGATGTAAGTTTGAACCCTTTGGGCATCCGTGTCTCGCGGACGCGTCGAGTGAAGCACAGAGCTCCATGTGGCTCAGGCTCTCGATCAGAGTATGAGTCGCTACTGTAAGATCTGCGTGATCTGCTCCTGGACCTGCGCCTACGTGAGCCGCTTCTTTCCTTCGAGTGTGGCGGCGAGTGGCGGCGACCACTGTGATTATGCTCTTCGACGCGTGTCAACTAGGGCACGGTCTCGACTCCCCCTGGAGTTTTTGGAATTTGGCGTATGGCCTTCCGCTAAGGCGAGTGATTTGATCTGTTGGCGATGTAGTTTTGCATTGGGGTCATCAGCTGGAGGCTTGATTGCCTCTAGGTATGCTGCAGCGGTAAAGAGAGCACCCGCAGCTGTTTTGGGTACTGGCACTCCCTCCTCGTCGTATGTCATGAAAGAGTTGCCTAAGTTGCGGGTGAGTGCCGCCCTCTCATCCGGCGAGAGGTGTGACAGCCTTGATCTGGGTCTTGTGTCTGCTCGCCCGGTGGAGCTCAGGGAGAGCTGTCTTCTGCGCGCACTCGACAAGCTAGCCTGCTTTTTGCGTTCTTCGAGTGTTGCTCTATCTGCTTCAGTCGAAGTGATTCCTGCCAGTTGAAGTACTGGAAGGTCAGCATCTCCTCCCGTGTTGCGTCTGCTGGCATCATTGTGCACTCCTTGATAACTTTATCTGCTTTTGCTGCCATCTCAGCAGTAATTGTGAGTTTGTGACTCCGTCCGGCATAGTAACCGTGCACGGGAACTCTGTAGGCCTGGACTGGCCGCAGCATCAGATGATTCTGCGGCGAAGCAACGTAGACCTGCTGGGGTATCACCCGAGGGTATGTGTATGTGTCTTCGAGTCCCATCATGGACTCGACGTCGTCATCAAGGCTCATGTCGGAGTCGATATGCCCATCGAGTGGTCCGTCTGGACGGATCTCGCTGTCGATGCCTTCATCGCCTATGCTCATCTCGGCGTCGGCGAAGTTGTTATGAATCTCGAAGTCGAGGTTGTTGTTGTTGGTGCAGATCTCGGAGTCGACGTGGTTGTCGATATGAGTTTCGGGTTCGTCGAAGTCGCTGAGGGAGATCCCGCAGTCGAAACTATCCTCGAGTGGGAGATCGAGCTCGGGATCGTTTGTGCGGTATGCTGATTCGGCCTCCTCGCCCTGGAGTTCTTCAATGAGCTCGTGCATCTCTCGTGTGGACATGGTTGTTGCAGACGAGCAAGCTTGGAGGATCGACGATGGTATGGACGCAGTTGATGGATCCGCAGTCGAAGGAGCCGCAACCGATGGAGCCTCGGGTGCGGAAGTCGCGAGTTGGCGTGGATCCGTCAAGTCCTGCACACCAAGCTTGTTGACGAAAAAATTGAACGAACCAACGGTTAAACCCAAACCTGACTCGAGATCGGAGAAGGCCTCCTGGAATTCTGGCGAGTGTGGCTCGAAATCCATCAGAGGATCTGATGCGCTTTTTGCAGGTGAAGCTGGCGTGCTGCCGTTTGTCGAGTGAGTCGGCGAGTTGCCGTGTGCTGCCCGAGTCGGCGAGTTCTGGTTTGTTGATGCAGCTGGCGAGTTGCCGTTTGTAGATCCGATCGGCGAGTCGCCGTTTTCCGATGGAACCGAAGAAACCGTGAGTCCAGCACTATTCTTTCCCACAGACGGCGCCAATTGACGAGGGGTACACTCATCAAATCCCATGGTTAAGGACCTAGGGTTGAGATTATGGGGAGAGAACGTGGTAGTACTGGTAGTTTCGTCGGCTGACAAGCAGAGGCAAAGATTTACCCAGGTTCAGGCCCCTCGGGTGGAGGTAAAGACCCTACTTCCTGCTTGTCTGTTATTGATCGTGTGAGATTATGCGGTTACAAGGTGGCTCCGGCGAGATGTCGATCTCGCTAGAGCTTTGGTGGTTTGAGTATGGCTTGTCCTAGATCGGCACCCCTCCCAGTCCTTAAATAGGCTGGGTCTCGAGAGTACGTAACCGACCTGATTTACATATAAGGAAAGTTCTAACCGACTATGCCTATGACTAATCTTGGAGGGTACTCCATCTTCTTGGGCCTCTAGTCTTGGGCTTCGAATAGGCTCTTCGCTATTGGGACTTAGTCGTCATGTGCACCAGGTACCCTCATGGTAGGGTACCCGAGATGTATACCCATGTCACCAGGGAACAAGGCCGGTGGGGCTGTCAGCTATGTCCGCCCCGCTTTCCATAAAGGTGGATGTCCTCACCTAACCGGAGGAAGAATACTAGGACTAGAAGAGGCCACGTCGCCCCAAAAGACCACCGAGGGGGTTTCCCGCCTAAAACCCCCCACACTCCTCGCGTGACCCATGTGGCATCCCCTTGGCCTATAAAGGAGGACCAAGGTCACCGAGGCAGAGGATCCCAAGTTCGGAGCAAGTCAAGACTAGACTAAGGCAAGGAGGGTAGGAAAGAGAGGTGATCTCCTCAGGGTCAGGATCTGCTCTTCGTCTAACTCTAGCCATCCACCTTCCGGGTCACCACCCGGGAAACACCTTGTAAGCCAAAACATGATGAATACCTCAATCCAGACATGCAAGGGGCTGTGAGTCTCTGGACGGACTGAACCTGGGTAACTCCTTGTGTCCCTGTGTTGCTCGTCTTGATCATCGGATCAGAGAGCTCCAACCTCGCCACCCAAAAACAGCGTTCCAAAGCCTCCTTCGCACTCCGTGCTGAACCTAAAAAGGGGTATCCTTTACTCCCGGTATCTGTCCGCCGACGGCGACTGTAGCAAAGAAAAACATGTTCAGTTGCCTTAGCTACGCGGTGCTACTAGGAGGCAGGTACATGTCAGGTGACAGACAATCAATGACGCCGTTTCTACGAGGGGCGGCATCAACACCTGTGTTGAAGGCTGAGCAACGACCGCCGAAGGGTAAGGAGAACCGTCCAAGGTCGGCATCGGGCGAGGGACCACGACCGACAAAGAGATTTTGGATGTCGGAGGAGGAGAGGGAGAGGGCTCATGGCAAGAGAGACCTACTCGGGAGGAGTCTCCATGGCGGCTTAGATCGTAAACTGATCGCGCTTGTGATCATGTTTTTTTTACTGAATCTATTTTCAATCAAATGGGTATGTGGAGTGTGTTTACTAGAAAAGTATGTTTAAATGGCTGGGATGTTTCCCACGTTTGATCTGGACCGTCAGGCTGGCAGCGATCCGACAAAAAGGAAAGAAAGTTTTTAGGTTTTCACCAAATTGCAGTTTTCACTAGATACTCGCCTACTGCTACTTACTCCCTACCACCATTTTTAGGTGTGGCGGACGGACAAATAGTACTCCCTTCGTCCAAAATAAGTGTCATAGAATTGTTCAAAAGTAGATGTATTTAGACATGAAACAAGTTTAGATACATTCATTTTTTGACAAATCTGAAACACTTATTTTGGGACTAAGAGAGTATAACAAAAATGTGGTGTACGATTCTTGACAACTAATTTGGATCAAAGGTAGTACTACCTCCGATCCATATTAGTGGGCACAACTTTGTCTAGATACACATGTATCTAGTCTAAATATTTAACTAGATACATATGAATTTAGACAAAGCTATGCCCACTAATATGGATCGGAGGGAGTATCATTTATTTTTCAGAAAGGTTTTTCTCGGTTAAACTGTGTGGTTAAACTGTGTAGTGATAATAAACTGTTTTTGAACCATGTGCAAATGCGGGTATGGTGCGTGCCTGATTGCCTTTGCGTCCGTTCCGACCCGAACCGCACCTCATCTAACGGGCAAAGGACAGAGGCAAAGCCAGCCAGCCAGCGAGCAACCAAGCAGCCACGACACCGGCGGCGAACCTGCGCGAGAACACAGGTGGGGGTTCGACCCCCTTGGTGGAATGGAGCGGGGCGGCGCCGCCGCGCTCGCCTGCACCTTCCGCGCCTCCTCCCCCTCTCCGGTTTCCCACTGGCGGCCTCTCCTCCGCTCCCGCAGCCGCCCGTCCGCGGCCGCCAGCGCTCCTCACTTCCGCCTGCCAACCACCGGCCGGCGATGCAGGTAACGATAGAGCTGAATTCATGCTCTATTTGCTTTGTCGCTTCCCTGTCCTTTGTGTTGGTCTGTGATGCTTGTCGCTTCCCCTGCGTCTGCGCTCGCAAGCTGTTCGATGGAACGATTCAACCGTCGGGGCGTTCGTGTCAGGTGGTGACACCTTTCACCGTTGGAGTAGAATTATAATTCTATTGCAGCATTTTTATATCGATTTGGATGCGGGTGCTGGTTAATTTTGGACTTTGGAGGCGGTGGTAACTTTTCTTGTCGCCATGTTGGTTTAGAGAACTTGACTAGTTGGGAAGTTATTTAGGGTTGGGTGACTGAAAAACTTACTGGTGTTCATAATGATCCATAACCAAGCACTTCAAACATGAAAAATCATCCTGGAATTCTAGTAGTAGATGTGACAGAACAGGAATTTGTGGTAAGGCTTAGCCACTCGAATTTAGCCCCTTTCATTTACAACTTGATAGTGTCAATGGAACTTGCATGTAGCTTGTTTTCATACTAAGAGGAAGGTATTAAGCTATGTTTTCGTGACTAGAGCCAAGCCAAGCTAGGCTGTTTGGCAGGTGTGGTCAACCAAAGGAGACTGGGGTGAAGGGGATTGAGATTTCGAAGTATGCATATGCTAGAACAGGATTGACATGTCTGAGGTTCATTATTAACTTACTGCTTCCTAATTCTGTGGTGCAAATACGTAGCCCTAATGTAAGTGACTCCTTTAAGTTGTTCACGTGTCCTATAAGGTTCTCACCGAAAATCAGATCATGAAAACATACAATGAGCCTATCGTTTATTCAATTTGATTAATCTTAAGATAGATGTGCAAACATCGACATCATCTTGCCAGCAGACCATGATTTCTATCCCTCTGTTGGATGCAAATCATTTTTGTGCGTACATAGTGCAAACTTTGAGCTTCGTCATTTAAACTTTTTTTTTCAAATGTTTAACTTAATTATGTCTTTCTAACTACTACAGTCAAAAAAGATTTTCAGACACAAGCAATGGGCTTAAAAGGTTCTCATTGACGATATCCAGCCCGTTTGGACGTCCAGGGGTTAGTCTGAATGATGAAGATTTGGTGAAAGATAACCTTCTAATAGACTGCGGAGAAGAGCAAGATTGTGTGCTTGGTAAGTTCTGTATGGACCTTCTTTTATTTTGTACATTTAAGCTCCAAAATATGCTATTACTATGTGTGTAAACTAATACTCCCTACGATCCGAAAAGAGTGTCGGAGGTTATATGTGTGAGTTGTCTATGCTGTATTCTCACGAGATTTATTACAGACTGGAGGGAGTACCATAAACCCTTATGTGCTGGTAATGGCTATCTCATCCAAAATATGTTGTGGAAGCTCATAAACAGCCTATTCCATAATTAAGGACTCTGTCTAATTGTTACCGAGAAACACTGTTCACATACTGTTTATCAAGGGTGGTTTGGAGCTTACAGACTCCAGCAAAGAATTTTTTTCCATTCAAAAGTATCTTTCATTGTCATGGTTTGTTTGGTTTGCCAATGGCTACCGTGTCTGTTTTTCTTAATGGAAAAACCATCGCTTCTCCTCCAATGATCTCCTACAAAAGCACACTTGTATCATGAGAGCATTGCCCTGTTTCACTTTAGCGTCTTCATGCCATGCCATGCTATCGAAGAATCAACGTCCACCCTTGCTCATGACATGCTGTCGGAATCATAGTGACGGTGAAGCACCTTGGGATTTGAGTATCTGACAAATGTTGGGTCTCAATTGGGATTGCTACAGTTACCAGCCCATAGAACATTGACTTACATACTTACCCTGATAATAATTAACAGAAAATGCTTTGAGATCTTTGCAAGACCCGGAAGAGCACTGAAGAACTGCGGAGTTGAGGAATTTTTTTGTTAGCTATGCACTAGTATATGGTATTTCCTTAGCTTTTCACTTTAATCTTGGTGCTTGCCAGTTTCACATCAATATCCCAGATTAACTAATTATGTGGATCTTTTGAAGTCATATAGTGCACAAGTTGCACATGTTTGGATTCACCTGTGGTAGAAGCTATGTTCTTACCATCAAGGGGTTCAGACTATATCTTCTACTCCTTTCTAAAATTATATGTAGATCACTTGTGTACATCAGAGGATGGAACAACACAACTTGACAAACTTTACATCTTAAACAGAAGGAAAGGTAAACAAAAAATTGCAACCAAATATTCAAAGTTCCATTTTCCCTCAAAACACATTTCAAGCTCCATACTAGAAGTTGCAATATTTCTGTACTGTTTTTTTTAAAATTTTACATTTGCTACTGCTGGCAGCTGAGCATTGTCCTGGATGTTTTCTCGGTGCTTTTGTGTTGCTAAATAACTGATTTTCACTCTCTTTATGACCTTCTGTTACACTGATCAGTGTTGCCCTTCAGACCTTCACAGTTTTTTGTTTTATCTGTTAGTACAGTTTCACTGAACCTTCAGTGCACATGTACATTTCAGATGGGATAGTCGCGTTGGGAAAGTTTGATGCCCTTCACATTGGCCATCGGGAACTAGCAATGCATGCTTCTAAATCAGGAAATCCTTTTCTTCTTTCTTTTGTGGGAATGGCTGAAGTACTTGGCTGGGAGTACAGGTGAGCCTCCAGGAAACTTTCAGTAATTTCCAAATAGTCTGGGCAACAGTAGCCTAACATCAAGGAGGGCATTGTAAAGTCTAGCAAATACTTATTGTTTTCCATCTGTTCAGGCCTCCGATAGTTGCTCATTGTGATCGAAAACGAGTCCTTTCTTCTTGGGCTACGTATTGTAGAAATGTGGTGCCTCTTGAATATCAAGTTGAGTTTTCAAAGGTCAGGTACCTAACTCCATACCAGTTTGTTGAGAAGTTATCAAAGGATCTTAGAATAAAAGGTGTCGTAGCAGGTACAAACATATTATTTTGTCTAGCAGGCTCAGTATTATGCTGCAGTATCCTGCTTCTAATAAGCTTCTTCATGGACTATGACAGGTGAAAACTACAGATTTGGCTACAAAGCATCTGGTGATGCAGCTGAGTTAGTGAAATTATGTGAGGAATTCGGCTTAAGTGCTTTTATTGTACGTTCTGTCATGGACACGGCCAAAAGATCTTATAACGGAGCAACACCTGCTGTAAATTCAAGTGATAAAGGACAGGTGTCTTCCAGTCGTGTTCGCCATGCTTTGTCGGTTGGTGACATTGAATACGTCTCCAAATTACTTGGGAGAAAACACCGGCTTGTGCTAACAGCTGGCGAATACTGCCTCAAGGAACGGAAAAACATTGTTGTCCCTAAATCGTCCATGTTGAACATGCCACCAGCTGACGGTTTGTATGAAAATTGTGAGCTCTTCAATGGAGGGTACCTTGGACTATGCAGGGTGGTCATTAACCCAGAAACCATAGACATTGAGATGAAAGATGAGAGCAGTTTGTCACCAAATCCTTTTCAGGGAGATCAACAACTAGGCATTGAGTTTGGGTGATGTGCAACTCCATTCATGATCAGTGGCTGGTCATAATGTGCATACTTCAGTCAATTTTTTGACAGTTTGGGTCGATGCCAAAGGTGGGAGTTTTTCCCCTGGATGGAACATACATAGAGGTAATCATCAAAACTTCCTAAGCAACCTCAACAGGCTTCATGAATCTGAAGTCTATTTCAGAGTTTCACGAAATCTCGCGGAAGATTAGAGATTAGTGCATGGTTGTACAAACATGGGAGACAAAAGTGGCATTTTTGTATCTGGGTTGGCAAATAAAGAGTTGGCTGGCTTGTGGCCGCTGTATGTATGAAACTAAAGCAGGGACTGCATCTGAGCAGAGGCTTATTTGTAGCTTGGTAGTTCACTGTAGTTTGTACGTTTATTGGTTATTCATAGTCAACTCCTTTTGTGTTGCTAGATTATGTAGCAAGTTTTGTTGCATCAACAGTGAGGGCAGTCTGTTGCTTCTTACTACGTACTAGTATTTAACGACTAAATGGACATATCGATTTATGACAGAAAGTACATGTGGATTTGTGACAAAAGATATACTGCTCACAACTTCAATTGAGGTATATGTATGGAGTATATTTTTCCAGGTTTACTGAAAATCTTGTGAGCAACTGGAAATTGAAGTTGTTTTTCCCCGTGATGATGTTTACTGCAAGTTACTAGAACAGCGAGAATTCCAGCAACGAACATGAGTGAAGGGGGCAGTAGTCGTCACCTCTGGTGCGCCGTGAAGAAGGGGAAGTGGTCAGCACACCAAGTTACCTGGTGGTATTGTAGCGCCGTGAAGAAGGGGAAGTGGTCAGCACACCAAGTTACCTGGTGGTATTGTAGCGCGTGCCGTCGGTAAGCCCGCTTGACCTCCTTGGTGCCGACGTCCGCTAGTCCTACGGTGGAATGGACCAGTGAAATTGAAATGGAGTCATGCTAACCAAGGGATCATATCAACTGGGAACGGCAAAGTGAAGGTGACATAAACTGGTTGTCATGTATATGCATATGTCATGGTTCTTTGTTTCTCTGAATCACATTACCAGTGCCCAGACAACTCTCTCTTCTCTTTTACTTTCCATGCAAAACAATGCAAGTTAAGCTGTACCCGTGGTTCCATTCTCGCAAGTGGATTCGCAAATGCCGCCACCATTTCTATTGGAGTAATAAAAATAACCTTTGGTGAACTAGAGAAGACTTTTTTGGCCTTTTGGCGTGGTCGGGGAGGGGGCAAGATGTGGTTATTTTTCTATTACTTGTTCGCATAGTAAAAGGTTCCATGGTTGCATCGTGACTGTGAGGGCCGGCGGCCTTCGTTAGTCGATCAGGGGTTAGGCACACTTGATTTTCTAGTAAGAAGCGAAGTTTCCTTGAATCTATGCTAAACAATATACATCTAAGGTATCTATATAATGTTCGGACTTCCTGTTTTGGATGTTGCTATTGCTCGCATGGGATGCGGCCAATACACAAGACAATATAGATGTAAAGGATAAGATTCAAGCCAACCGTATCCTAACCAACCGATTCATTCCATGTGCACGCTTAGTCTACGCATTAGGTGGGTACTTGATCAGATTCTAAGATATTGTTGATAGGACATTAATCATTTGCTTATTTTGCGTCCTGTGATTTCCTCTCAGGGTCTCTCTCAATTAGGACAAAAGAACTCGATGATATTTGTCCTTACTCACGCTTAATTTATGAGGGGCTCAACATACTCTATACATATAAGGAGATAATAAAATGCACCCCCAATGTCACTCAAGTCGACCATCCATATTCATATTCATCGATCTGATCAGAAATAGATGTTCTATCCTGGCTTTGTAATGCAAAAACACATGGAAAGAAAGCAAGTTGGTTTGGTCGAGCAAAGCTGAGGCACTCATGTAAGCGACATCCTGGTGAATAATACTACATATGTTTCGATTGTACTGAAACTGGATAAACATGACATCAACATGTGTGTCGCTTCACTGGCGGTTTGGATAGAACTGATGGTAAAATCTTTTATGTGAAAATAGTTGTGAGGCAACGAACACATTAGTTGGACAAACAATAAAATAGGAAAATGTAGGTGATGAAAGCATAAATATATCACAGCTCACAATAATGCTAAAAATAGTCTAAATAACCCTAGTAACAAAAACATTATCGAATAATAACTTAGTTTTTCCTTAACAATGGCTCACTTTATTTGCATTCTAAAAATGGACAATATGTCAAAATCGTTTGTGAGGAAATAGTTGTGAAACAACGAACAAGTTGGTTGACAGACGAAAACAGGGCAAAACCCTTGCAAGGAAGTAAACAAATATCATAATTTGCAATAATGCTAAACATGTCTAACTGACCCTAATAACAAAACTAATGATCCAATATTGACTTAGTTTATCCTTAACAATGACTAACTTTACATGCATTCTAAAGATAGTCAACAATCACGAACAACTTCCCTCATCATGAAGTTTGGTGAAGATCTTGCTTGTGGTCTCAAAATGTATTGCAGAAATGAAAACCAACCAAACGAAGATAACTATTGGTTAGACGGCTAGTGGAGGCTTTTGTATGTCTTGCTCCACTGCGATGCATCGTTCTCATTGTGAGTGGGAGGGACCATCCAATACGAGGTACCGTTCTTGTTGATAGTGAGGCACATGAGGAGACTTCACCACTCTTGAAACTCCACTACTCTGTTCCTCAGTACATGTCTTGTAAGTATATATGTGTGATAGAGTTCATGTGTTCGTGTTTTAACTGTAAACAACATGCATTCACAATTATACGTGCATTGCGGGAACTGGATGCAAATAACTAACCAGCAACTTAAAAATTCTAACAGAACGTAGACTGATTTTTTTGGTTGCCTTGACTATCTTACTGGATTTTCCTAGAGGGAGGTATTTACCGTCAAATTTCATCAATTATTTGAAGTGTTTTACATGTTTTGTTTCCAAGTTATCTGTTTTTGGTATAATTCAAAGAAAAAGAGCTTGCATCTATTTGCACAGATAAAGAAAAAAAAAAGTCCATTCATGTGAAAATACTATTGTTTAGTCATCCACACACCTAGATGATTTCGACCACGTCTTCTTCTATCTTCATAATGCCACGTCGAAGCATTTATCTGAACTATGATGCTCAGATCGATCTTTGTTGAGAAACTCAATTTTGCACAATTGGAAGGCAGATTTGTTAGATTTGAAACATATAGTGGGACCTCCTCTTGAATGCCTTATGGTACCATACTACCATGGTATGATGACCTGAGCTAGCTAGGCAAACAACATGACCCCCCTTGATATTCGCCAGATGTGCTTGACGTTCCCCTATAATACGATGATTTTGGATATCTTATTAGTCCATCTTTCCAAGATCTAAGATTGTGTTTCCTGATCAGACATAAGTTAGTGCAAATTGCCAATTGTATGAGAAGTATTTTTTAGTTAGCCGTCTGTTTTAAAACAAGTGGTATTCGAAGAACCGTATGTTTATATATGTATACCCAAAAGTATGATTTCAAGAAATAGGACTGGGCTTGGAAGAAAGTATAAAAAAAAATCATAATTCACAATAATGCTAAACATGTCTAATTAACCCAAATAACAAAACTAATGATCCAATATTTACTTAGCTTATCTTTAACAATGACACTTTACATGCATTTTTAAGATCGTCAACAATCACGTACAACTTCCCTAAGCATGAAGTTAGGTGAAGGTCTTGCTTGTGGTTTCAAAATGTATTGCAGAAATGAGAACCAACCAAATGAAGACTATTGGTTAGGCGACTAGTGGAGGCTTTTGTATGTCTCGCTCCATTGGGATCGTTCTCGTTGATAGTGAGAGCGACCATTCAGTAGGATTGTTGATAGTGAGGCGCATGAGGAGACTTCATCGCTCTTGAAACTCCACAAATCCAGTCCTCGGTAGATGTCGTGTAAATATATGTGTGATAGAGTTCATGTGCCTGTGTTGTACTTTAAACAGTAAGAGGATGCACTGCAAAACTGTACATATACATTGTGGGAACTATATACAAATAACTAACCAACAACTTAAAAATTCTAAAAGAACCCGGATTGATATCCTTTTTGGTGCATTGACCATCTTACGGTATTTGACAAGCCGTATGTGGTATGTTTATATATGTATATCCAAAAGTATGATTTCAAATAATTCGAAGCTAGTGAAAGTTATTTTTGTTTAGTCTTTCTCCGTAGTGACTCTGGTGACCGAGGACGCCATACACCAGAGCAGAGATGCAGAGGCGAAGGTTTAGTAATTAACCAGCAACTGTACACTATCAGTTTAATTTAAGAGTACACTATCTCAATTGATCTACACTTTGCACAGCTTAAACACCACTAGAATCAGATGTCACTAGCCCATGCCTCCATGGCATCTCAGGTTAGAAGCCAATCAGAAGTACAGAACATGGCCATGCGCCACGCCTAGAACCGGTTGCCGCCGCACCTAGTCGCGCTCTGCCGCCGCTCGGAACGCGCCCGCAGCACGCACAGCTGCGCCTCCCAGACGTCCCTCGGGAACCCATCCGCTGGTCGCCTCGCCGCCGTGCCCGTCCTCAGCTCGGCATCGTACCGCACCCTCGTGGCCGGGTCGGAGAGCGTCTCGTAGGCGCGCCGGAGCTCGACGAAGAGCTCCGTGGACTCGGCGCGGCGCGACGGTGGGCAGACGTCGGGGTGGTACTGCAGCGCCAGCCGCCGGTACGCTCGCTTGACGTCCTCCTCGCCCACGTCCGCCGAGTGCTCGAGGGACAGCACCTTGTAGTAGTCCGTGCTCCTGCTCGCCGTGGCCGCCGCCGCGGCCTTGACCGTGCTGCTCCTCCGGCCAAAGCCGGCGCCACCGTAGCTGGTAACCTTGGTCGTGCATCCCAGCGTGGCGGAGCTCGAGCTGGCGGTGTTCATGGCTGATCAAAGAGAGGGAGAAGCTTTAATTTGCGTGTGGCTGTGGTGTATGACTGATGAGATGATATCGGGGGTGGTGAGGAAGATGGTGACGGACAATGGAGATGCCCATATATATAGCCAACTGGAGGGAGTGGTGATAGCGCGATACAAGGATGAGTAAGCAGCAGGCTGCACCGGGTTTGCGCACGCGGTGGTTTTGCCGTTGCCGTCGCGGTCTCGCCGACGATCAGCTGTCGGCTGAGTGTAGGAATTTTTAAATGGAGAGTCACGTGAGTCTATGGGCTGGATGGCGAAGTGAGCTAGCTTGTTCGGGAAAGTTCGACGAAGGGTAACGTGGATGGTGTCATGGTGAGCTGGTGATGAGAAGCGTGATTACGCAGAGTGAGCACCACACGACGGAGCTGTGGCGGCCGCGCCATCTACCAAGGGCGCGTTTGGTGGAGTGCAGAGGCCAGACCAGGCTAGCGCGAACTCGCAAACTTGCAATGGCTCGGCGATTGGTTGCATGTGTGGCTAGGGAACGAATCTGGTGCAAATGGACCAGTTACTGAAAATCTGAAAATTTTGGATATGGGCCATTGGATTGTACACCAACGGTCAGATCTTGAACAACCTTCCCACCTCTATCCCTTTTGCAAACAGGTACCAATATATGTTTCTCTTTCAGAATCTCAGTCCTTCTCCCACCTCCTGCTCCTCTTTGCTCCCGTATGACCAAAATCGCAGCAAGCCAGATTTAGTTTGGAAATCGACGAAGAGATGCAGATGGATTTCGGTGAGGTGCTACACGGCGGCGGCAACACGACACGACGAATCAGATCTGAGCACCTGACGCTCCCCACCACCGGATGCATCTGTTCAAGCTACCTCACCCCTGGACATGGATCTTTGTTCTAATCTCTAATAGTGCAGCAACATGAGATATTTATGTGCAGACCAAGCTCCGCACATGTGCATCTTCACTTGGTTTCTTTCCTTTTTTTCGTGTATTATTTTAGAGATGAGTTTGACGGAATGGATTACAGATTCAATTTGATTCAAGAACCAGATTGTTGGGTTCTCTTGGTTGAATGTTGTGATGCGATTTTTTTGTTCAAATTTGTAAATGGTGAAACGAAGCCCAGTTGTTCTTCGGATTTATTTTGTATTCAAAACAATCAAAATTAAATATTGATTTTTAGCTCACGATTCATGGTCATATGAATAGCTTGTTCTTCAGATCCATGGTCAACTAACGATCGATATAGTAAACAGACATACAGTATGTGCGAAATCTAGGAATGTATCTTAGCTTGAGGGGTTTTCTGCATATGCGAGTGCAGGTGGGTGGGAGTGTAACATCTGGCCATTGGTACACGATCTAGTGGTCCATATCAAAATTTCAGATTTTCAGAAAGTAGTACGTTTCCACCTCTAGTCCCGGTTTTCCAACCGGTACAACGAAATCGGGACTAAAGGTCCCGTCCTTTAGTCCCGGTTAGCCACAACCCGAGACTAAAGCCCTCCACGTGGCTGCGGACGAGCGCTTGGCACGAGAACCTTTAGTCCCGGTTGGTGTTAAATCATATGTCCTATGCTAACCGCTAATAGCTCCTGTCAAATTCTCATTGATAATTCCTACGACACACCAAACGTGGGATTGAGACAAATTATCACTTCCTGTGCTAATACTCCAACAAACTCCCTACTCCATACTCTCGCTGCCTTTCCCCAAAGTTTCCAAACAGGTATTAAGAGTTGGTATATAGTAGAATCAATATACAAATCAACATAAAACCCTAAAACTATATTTTTTATCATAAGAATTACTCTTGCGATAAATACTAGTTAGTAGTGGTTCGTTTTCTTCATATGTACCTATTGTACTATTCGGCTGTATATTTCGTATGCAAACTAAGTTCCAATTCACAATGAAAACATATTCCCTCAACTAATCCTGATTCACATGCATTGAGTCATACACAGGTACGCTAAATTTGACTACCCAATTATCTCTACAAACTTTAAGATGATAGAACATGCATTTTGTGATTATGTGTGTTTACAAATTGCTTGAATAATCGTGTGCAATGTTCCCGGAGGAGTCATGTGAGTGTGTTGGTGTATCATAGTACTTACCACAAATTACTAGTTGTAATTCGGTGGTTCGTTCCTCACCCGCCGTAAATTAATCATAGGTCCATATAACATTGTGACATGACAATAATGAAAATAATTGATATCGTAGAATTAGTCCCAATTTACCAGCATTAAGTCATACAACATGTAACACTAAATTTGATTACGCAAATAATCTCACAAATCGTATTGTGATAGAGCTTACAAGTTGTGATTATGAGTGTTCACAAATTTCTTCAAGAAGTCACAAGAAAAGTGCTTGGAGGAGTCATATGAGCAAGTTGGTGTATCATACATGACCATAAATTACTGGTTGTTGCTTGGTAGGACAATAATGAGTAAGATTGGTAGAGATTCATCATATATACCACCTACACTCGTCCACATATGAAGTCATAGACAACTTCCCTTCCCACATCCCATCGTTTTCTTAATCTTTCCTCATGCATAGCATCAACGAACATGAAATCTCAAGAATTGCACGCATATATGGCATCCGTATGCATACATAGGAAAAGGAAGCACCGGGAAGCACACCACCACCAAGTTGACACCCTACACATAACACTCGGTGGTGGTTGCATGTCACATGCTACACATTCAATCCATTCGTCGAGCAATGCTCAGGCGTGAAAGGCAGGTAAGTAGCGCATGGTGGTGGTGGCACCACCAGAAATACCAAGAACGTTGAAACTTGAGAGAGCTAAGGAAATGGCGGGGGCAACCTATGCTTGTATGCCTCTCCCTCTGGACGTCACTTTTGTGTGTAATACTTAGCCGAACTAGTTGAACAACTAACGGAAATGAACATGGTGCAGATGCAAGGTTCCGTTATCGATCTAATATTCTCTTTGTTTCTTAATATAAGATATTGTAGGTATTCCAATGCAGACTACATACGGAGCAAAATGAGTCAATTTACACACGGAATATGTCTATGTACATCCGATTTCCCAAAAAAGCTAAACATATTATAACCGAGGGAGTTATAATGGAACCGGGGATCGTCTTCTTCACTACAGGAAAACGGATCTTTGCTGAGTACAACGAGCTTTGCCGGGTGCTAAATATCGGGCACCCGACAAAGATATACTTTGCCGAGTGCAAAACCGAGGTACATGGCAAAGACAACTCTGTCGAGTTCAGACACTCGGTATAGAAACTGTACATGGCAAAATCTCGAAAATGCACTCGACATTGAAACAACACACGACAAAGACATATGTGCCAAGTGTCTTCATATGGCACTCTGCAAAGTTAGGTGCCACGTGGCTTTCCCATCGCACGGTTGACTACTCTAGTTATCACTACAAACTTTAGAAAGAAAAATTCCACCTTTGTGATTATGAGTATTTAAAATTTCTTGAAGAAGTCTTACGAAAATTGCTCGGAAAAGTCGTGTGAGTGTGTGTTCGTGTATCAAAGTACTTGACCAAAAATTAGATTTTGTTCGGTTGTTTGTTCATACCATAACCTAAATTATTTTTTGGGTGACATCATGACAGGACGACAGGACGATAATGAGAATGATCGATTGCTACAATAGTATTAATCCAAGTTCATCATCTCCAATTTGACAATTTCTTGATTACGATTGTTTACAAATTTCTCGAAGAAGTGCCAATCTAAGTATTTGGAGGAGTCATGTGAGCGTGCTAGCATATCACAATACAAGACCATAAATTGCTTATTATTGGATGGTTCCTTTTCAACGCTTAAAATTATTTGTAGGGCGACGAGGCATCATGGTGTGGTAATACGTACAATAGTGAGAAGGATCCCACACCCGGACCATTTTATTACTTGTGCAATTGGTGCATCAACAACCACGAGAATTGCAAGCATGTTTGACCATAAATGACTAGTTGTTGGGTGGTTCGTTCCTCTCATGTAGTAAATTATTTTTAGGTCGACAATACATTGTGACAGACAGGAGAATAATGAGAAGGATTGATATAGATTCATCATATATATATACCACCCCACTCCTCCGCATATGAAATCAAAGACATCTTTCCTTCCCACATCCCAACCTTTTCTTACCCTTGCAGTCCTCATGAAGGGCATCAATGACCATGAAATCGCAAGAATTACACACACGTATTTTTCATCCGTAGGAAAGTATATATAGGAAAAGGAGGCACCAGGAAGCACACCACCACGACATTATAATCGCTCACATGTTACTCTGAGGTGGTTGCATCTCGCATGCTAAGCATTCAACCCATTTGTCAAACAGTGCTTAGCTAGAAGGGCCAATTACGTAGCGCGCATGGTGTGGTACTGTGGTAGCTCCGCCAAAAGTACCAAGATCGATGAAAGTATAGAGACATAGGGAAACGGTGGAGAAAACCTATGCCTGTATGTCTCTCCCTTTGGACATCGCTGCTGTGTGCAAGGTTCTATCACCAAAGCTATGAATTCTGTGCTGAAATAAGTCAGTACAGAAACACGTCTCCGTGAAAACGTTGATGTGTCCCTTGTCTCCTGTGTGTTGTGCCAAAAATGAAATTCGTTCTACAATATATTCCATATCTTCCCTCCATTTTATCGCAGAGAAATACATAGGAGTATTTTATAAGCGTACAATGCGTCAATGCCTTACCCGAACACCACCTAACATGGAAAAAATCATGTTGCAGCGTGCGTTGCTCGTACGCCAATCGCTAGAGACAAAGACCGATGATGTCCAATCGTTACTCCAGATCGTTCATGCAAAGCAGGAAGCTAACCTTTGACTTCCAGGCGGTTCAGATGCAGTAGTGTTCTTTTTTTTTTTTTGTTTGTTTGAGGTAGCTTATCACGATATGCAGTAGTGTTCAGATGATCACAAAACAGGTTGGCCTCCATGGATCACGCGTGCAGATCACGCCTATCATAACAAAGACTTGGTGGCTGCAAACATGCGTTAAAATCGACCGATCAATCTTTCTGAGAGAAGTAGGAGGATCTGGATCCTCGCGGGGATACTTTTATCTCGTTTAGTAGGCCTAACTCGATTGGTTTTTTTTTCTTTTGGCTTCGACCGTATCATGTTTGCTTCTCCTATATCAATATAAAAGACAAAACTTTTGACTCGTTTCAAAAACAAAAAAAACCCTCCACGGACAGTAACAATCACGCGTTCACTACATACTCTTCGGGCTTAACGTACTCTGAATGAGTACGTCCGATACATAAGACAAACGCACAGATACACACCAGATACATATCGATGTGTATTTTAGAATATCAGAGGCATACATGCACGAATGTTTCGTACATAAGGTAGGTGCGTATCTGTTGAGCGTTTCACTTGACCTTTTCTTTAACCTGTAGTGTACTTTCGGACTGTATTTGGTTTACAAGAAGAGTGGCCGCGTCTACTGCAGGCCGTACCAACCTGGTAGAAAAGAAGCAGATAGTGATGAACTGCTACAGACAAATGTGGTTTGCAAATGGACCATGCAACATTGCGAGGCAAAGACTCAAAGACATGCCGATTCTTTCTTAATTCCTTAGTTGTTTCCGCAAAAAAACTAGTGTATTTTGCTGGAGATGAATCTAGTTTAAGGATGTAAGTGGCAGCGGCCTCCGCTGGTCCCGTTTAAGTCGCCCGCATGAATCTAGTTCATTAATTCCAATTTTCAAAAAATATTCTGGTTGTTACTTGGTAGAACAATAATGAGCAAGATTGGCATAGATTCATCATATATACCACCTCAATTCCTCCGCATATTAACTCTTAGATAACTTCCCTTTCCACATCCGATCCTTTTCTTAATCTTGCCTCATGCATAGCATCAACGGCCATGAAATCCAAGAATTGCACACATGTATGGCATCCGTAGGTATACATAGGAAAAGTGGACACCGGGAAGCACACCACCATCAAAGAGAGCACATAAACATAGCACAAAGGGCGTACATGTAGCGTAGAGCGGTGATGGTTCCGCCAAAGGTGTGAGAGTTGATGAACCCGAAAAGGAAAAAGGAGATGTCAGAAAAATAAATATGCCTCCATGTTTCAAATGACATTTCAAGAGGTTGGATTGATGTGTGACGAATATTAAAGTCTGGATGCAGACATGAAATACTTAAAAAACAATTATCTGTGTAAATATGGATACCAATATTGGTAGATCTAGTTAGAAGGGTTTGTTACTTGAATTAAATAGTAACTGAATTTGGAGGGCGAAGCCACAATTACTGCAAACTTATTTCACATATTTCGAAATAAATTTCAATTTGGCGTTGTGTAGCACGTTCTTTGAATTTGGTATGTAAATACGTTAAATGCAAATGAAACATTTTTTCTTAATTAATCCTGATTGAAAGTCATTGAGTGATGCTACATGGACGCTATTTGTTTACCCCAATATCCATATAAACTTTAGAATGAAAGATTCCAAACTTTGTGAATATGAGTATTTAACTTATGAAAAGTGATCGGAGGAGTCGTGTGATTGTGTTTGTCTATCAAAGTACTTGACCAAGAATTAGGGTCTCCTTTGATTCATAGGATAGGAATAGGAATCTTACAGGATTGGGATGACATGTCTAATTGAATCTTATGGGAAGAGTAAATTCCTTTGATTGTGGTGAATGAATTTTCCACGAGGTTATACCTAAGGTTATTTTCCTTTGAAGTTTACACTACAAGATTCCTATGAGATTTTTTCCTATATGATATGATCCTATGAATTAAACGGCTTCTGAAGGAAAATTTCCATACGATTTCAATTATATACAAATCCTTTTAAGTCCTATGAATCAAAAGAGCTAGACCTAGATGTCATTTATTTTTAGGGCGGCATGACATCGTGTCACGATGATAATCCGAATGCTTTCTACTGTTGTATTAATCTAAATTCATTAGCATTGAGTAGTATAACATGTTACGCTAAATTTGCTACTCCAATTTGAAAATGTCTACAAACCGTAGTATGAAGGTGATTGCGATTGTTTACAAATTGTTCGACGAAGTGTCGATCTAAGTTTTCGGGGGAGTCTTGTGAGCGTGCTAGTGTATCACAATACTTGACCATAAATTCCTGATTGTTGGGTGTTTGTTTCCCACGCTTAAAATTATTTGCAGGGCAACGGTGCATCATGGGCTGGCAAGACAATAATGAGAAGGATCCACACCTCTAAGCCTTTTCTTACTTGTGCGATTGGTGCATCAACAACCACGAAATCACGAGAATTGCAAGCATGTTGGTATGTTTGACCATAAATTACTGGTTTTGGTGGTTCATTCCTATCATGTACTCCCTCCGTTCGCAAAAGGATGTCACAAAAATGAACTGACATCCTTTTGCGAACGGAGGGAGTAGTAAATTACTTTTAGGTCGACAATACATCGTGACAGACAGGAACAATAATGAGAAGGATTGATAGAGATTCATCATATATATATACCACCCCACGCCTTCGCATATAAAATCATAGAAAACTTTCCTTCCCACATCCCAATCTTTTCTTACTCTTGTAGTCGTCATGCATGGCATCAATGACCGTGGAATCGTAAGAATTACACACGTGTATTTCATCCGTAGGTGTATACGTAGGAAAAGGAGGCACCAGGAAGCACACAACCACGAGGTTATAATCGTTCACATGTCACTCTGGGGTGGTAGCATCTCGCATGCTAAGCATTCAACCCATTTGTCTAACGGTGCTTAGCTAGAAGGGTCAACCACGTAGCGTGCATGGTGTGGTAGAACCGCCAAAAGTATCAAGATCGATGAAAGTGTAGAGACATAGGGAAACAGTAGAGAAAACCTATGCATGTAATGCCTCTCCCTTTGGACATCGCTTTTGTGTGCAAGGTTCTGTCACCAAAGATATTAATTCAGTGCTGAAATAAATCAGTACAGAAACACGTCTCCGTGGAAAACGTTTCTGTGTCCCTTGTTTCCTGTTTGTAAGTGTGTTTGTGCGAAAAATGAAGTTAGTTCAATATATTTCGAAGGGCCGGGCGAGCCGCGGCCGGCTGGTGCGACTGGACCTGGACGTCGGGGCGGCGGCCCCGGGGCACGACGGGGGCGGTCTTTTCCTCGGCCGGAGGTGGTCGGCCGGTTGGCGGTGTCAAGCAGCGGCGGTGTTGCTGTTTGAGGCGGCAAGACGGCCGGAGTTGGCGGTGTGGTGCTTCTACAAGGACGGTGCTGGGAGGTGTCGTCCATGTTTGTTCTGGTGCCTCCGCACGGTGCGGAGCTCCGGGTGCGGATTCGACTAAATCTGGGCCCCAACTCTGGTGGGCTGGTGATGGTCGGCAATGGCGGCGGATGCGGCCGCCCGTCCATGGCTGCGCCTGGCCGGATTCGATTTGCCTTTCGGCGATCTCACGGGCGATGGTGATGATCCGGACAACGGCGGTCCTCGTCGGCGCGTTGGGGAGCCTAGGCGTGGCGGTGTGTGGGGGCTGGGCTCGGTCGCCCTGTTCCAAGGGCTTCGACGGCGGACGCCCTTCTGGGCGATCATCGGATGAGCTTTGGAGGGTGCTCGTCAGCGTGGTGCTTGACGTGGCGCGTGGATGCCGGGGCGGCGGCCTCGGACGGCGGTGCTTTTCTTCACACCGAGATAGGAGGTGGCTCTGCGGGAGGCGGTAGTGGGCCCCGACACCTGGTTTCGTCCAGTGGCCTCAGATCGTCGGGCGCGTGGGGCTGGCGATGTGTGTGCGGGAGATGGTGATGGTGGACTGGTCGGTCCTCGAGGGGCGGTTGCATCGAGGTCACCTCCACCGTGTTGCGTTGAGGTGTTATTGTCGCTATGGTTGGTGGGATGACATAGTCGTCGACTCGTTTGGGGCGCGGCCTTGTGGCCGGCGTGGTGCGTTGTGTTGTATGATTTTCGGCCGATTTTCTCATAAATGTTGAACTCTTTTTAAATTTATCAATCAAAAGGCATGTTGAAATTCAAAATTTTATTTCCATATTTTTCCTCCATTTTGTCCAATGCGTCGATACCTTACCCGAACACCACCTAACATGGAAAATATCATGTTGCAGCGTTGCTCCTACTAGAGACAAACAACGGTGATGTCCACCCGTCACTCCATAGACCGTGCAAAGAAAGAAGCAAGCGGCCAATGTTTCATGCAAGTAAAGGTGGACCTCTATAGAAACCCTAGCCTCCAGGTCGCTCGTGGTGACCCCGGAGGCGCCGCCACCGCCACCTCAGAGCACCTCCCCACGCGGCCATGCCGCTCCAGCCAGCTCGCCGCCGCCGAAGGAGGCGGCCCGTCAGCGGACGGCGGCGGCGAGGCATGCTCCGCCTTTTTTTTCTCCCTTTCTTTGCCCTAGAGGTCTCTTCCTCCACCATGTACGCCCTCACCTCACGGACACTGTATCTGTCGCCGGGAAGCCAAGTTTCCGCGTATCTACACAAACCTTCCGACAGCGACAAATCGTGTGATCCCAAGCAGATCTGGCCGTGCTCCGCCGCCCCCCCGAAGTGGCAGGTCGCCGGCCTCCCGATGGATCGTCCGCATCGAACTGCTCGCATCTTGTGCGCGGCTAGCAAGCTGCCCAGGAGTGCATGCATGCATGCCGATCCACTGGATCATGCACATGCATCGGCAAGCACGCGGCACATGTATGCGGGTGTGTAGACTGAGCACATGCATGCGGAGAAGATCAGCTAAGTTGCATCTACCTTCTCTCATCAAGCCACAGTCTGCATGTTTGATCCTCTTCGATTCGGCCAGCGACATGTTCAGGATCTTCTTCCAGAGACCTTCACGGATTGACGTTAGCCCCTGGTTCCAGTCGTGCGCGCCCATATAAGCCCGCGTGGTTTCACGAGGGTGTGTCGCGAAGCTCCGCTGCCTGTTGGAATCATGGGAACATGTCGGCATCTCGATTTCGATGTTGTACACATCGGTGGAGAAGGTCATGGTGGCTGAAATTTGAGGATCAGAGTTGGCGCAAGGTTCTTCGTGGTGATGAAGATTTTGCTTCGCAGGAGCTGGTGTTCGGATTCTTTTCGAACATGGCACTTGTGAGCCTGGTGTTTGATAACTTGCAGAGCAGCCTTGGCAAGTGGGGGCGACAGCACTGGAGGAATTCAAGTTTGGTGGCGCTACTCGAGTGCCGAGTCTTGACTTTCAGGGTGAAAACCTAATGTCTGACCTTAATTGGTTGTGCCTAGCAATGGCCTTGCTATAGGTATTGTTTTGAGAGCTCAGACTTTTTTCAAGGTGAAAACCTAAGATCTTGGATCGGACGTCGATGACGCTTGTGCACTGTTTCCCTTCTTGGAGGCGTCGCTTTTGAAGAACATTTTTGTATTCCGAGTGTTGTTTTTGGTGGTGGTTTGTTGGGTTGCTGCTGCGAGGAGTTGATTACCGTGGCGGGGTCTTTTTGTTTTTGTTTTTATTTTTCTCTTTCATGATGTGTACATCCTGAATGTCGTTTGTGACATTTTGTTAGTGCAGAGTCTGGGTGTAATTGGTATCTTCGTGATAATAATATATTCCCTTTATATAAAAAAGCAGCAAGCTAATCTCGACTACGCGGATATTCATAACGGGTAGTAGGAGCAGATGCTCCCACTTTTTGAAAACACAATTCAAAAAGTTAAAAAATTCGAAAAATTTGTGGGTGTACCTACAAACATTTTAGACGGGCACAAAAAATTCTAGACAGGAAGACATTTTTTTTGTGGCCTGTCTAAAAAGACAAAAAATGTCTTTTCAAATTTTGTCTTTTAGCAACAAAATTTGTCTTTTTTACACAAGTCACAAAAATATCTTTTCGTAACGAAACTTTTTTACGTGGACAGACATTGTCAAGATGAACACCCGAATTTTTTGCTGAATTTTTTGACATTAAAAAAAACTATTTTTTTTCCTTAATGGGAGCATCTGCTCCTACTACCCGAATCGCCGTGTCCCACTACGAGGCTATTCAGATGGCACAGAACAGGTTGGCTTCTTCCATCGATCACCGTGCAGATCACGCATATCATAACAAGACTTGGTGGCTGCAAAATGCGTTGAAATTGACGGATCAATTGCCTCCATGGACAGTGCAAGGCCGGCAACTTCCATCCATATGAAATTGCATTATCGCGCGTTGCTAACTAGTTTTCCGCTAGTTTACCCCGTTTGTACAATCACGCGTTGACTACATACTCTTCAGGCTTAACGTACTCTGAATGAGTAGTATGTCAGATAAATAAGACAAAGTGGCAAACGCACAGACATGTGCACGACCAGATACACACCATATACACATCGATGTGTATTTTAGAATATCTGAGGCATACATGCACGAACGTTTCATACATCGATTGATCGGTAGGTAGGTATGTATCTGTTGAGCGTTTCACTTGACCTTTTCTTTAACCTGTAGTGTACTTTTGGATTGTATTTGGTTTATAAGAAGAATGGCCGCGTCTACTGCAGGCTGTACCAACCAGGTAGTGATGAATTGCTACAAACAAATGTGGGTTGAAAATGGACCGTGCAACATTGCGAGGCAAAGACTCAAAGACCGATTCTCCGTTAATTCCTTAGTTGTTTCCACAAAAAACTAGTGTATTTTGCCAGAGACAATCTAATTCATTAATTCCAATCTTGAAAAAAAAACAGTAATTCTATTAGGAGTTAAATGCACCAATAAAACTTAAAAAAAAACAGAAGGGTCACGGAGGACCGCCACTGCATTAATTAGGAATCACTAATAAAGAGCGAAATACATAAGGACCAAATACATAAAGGAATTAAAAAAAGGTCCCTAAACATTTATGAAAAAACCCTCAAACTGTATCTTAGAAATGCGACCAGGTCCATCGTTGTGCTTGGGATCGACCTCACCGTGACCGGGGACAGAGCCACTTGGGACGGCAAGGTTGCCATGGCGTACTGCCCTGGCCTCCAAGCAGAAGGAGTACGGCCTCCACATCGGCAACGCGTCAGGAGGTTGAGTGCAACACGAGACCGTCCTTCGGCTAGAAGATTCATCAGAGGGGCATTGCCAAGAAGAAGATCTTCTAGTGAACGGCGTTTCTTCGCATCCAGATCCGGTTGGAGTAAGCTCAGAAGTGGCCGCCCTTTGGCCAGCAGATTCAGCGGTGACTTGGATCTAGCTAGCCAACGACCGCAAAATGGGTATCCAGGCTTCTCCAACGAAACCACCAAGGACGAGTACATGATCTCGAAATTGATGTCTTTTATGATTCACCTTTAGGTCTAAAAGCTTGTCAGCAGAGGAGGAAGGATTTGACTCCTTTAAGAACACAAACAAGCTTATTGGCGGGGATGTCGTCGACTCGCTCCTGGTGTGGTGTTGGCACACAACAAGAAAAAGCAGGAGAACCGCCACCAAACCCTCCATGCCGCAGCTCGCAAACGGAGGCGACTCACTGCAGACCGACATTGCAGCCAACACAACAGATTCATGACCTAACCTAAACCTAACCCTCGTATATATAGTTTACGCTGATACCTCTCCCTCCTCCACCCTGGCCAGCAAAGCCGATGGAGAAGGATTGGGATGGGCCGGGAGGGGAGGAACAGACTCGACTCTCAAGGGAAGGTCCTAGAAATCGATAACACTTTTCTTCATATATGTATAGTAGATGATCTGCTTATAAATGTGAGTAAGGAAAAATACACTTGAGTGTGCACTTTTCTCCATATCATTGGTTCAGTATTATATATAGTATTTTAGTAGTGTCTTGGTTCAGCTTATAATACACTTTGTTAAAGTTCACTTGCTAGAAAATGTTAACCACGAAATAGTATTGTCCTTGGTTCTGCTTAGAATCTACAAGATTCTATAAAAAATGCTTATTTAATCATACACTAGAAATTACTATTGGTACATTTGTTAGATTGTACTTTAATCTTTACCATAATTATATATAAATTATATGGACTATGCATCGTAGAAAACATTGTTCTATAACAAATTATTGTTAAAAAACAGTTTACTTTATTTCAATGAATTCACTACAAATAAAACACACCAAGTAATTATTTAATAATATTGCCTGTTATATAGTTAAACTATGCAAATGAACGGAAAATTATGCTTGCAATACTAGAACATGCCAAAAATAAGACCCGTAGAAGTAGAAAAGTTTAGAATAAAATATATTTATTTGATCCGTCTTGGCCAAAAAAATTAGTGGACAAGACCTAGATAAGCACACGTTGGTAATGAAGGACGTGGAGATGTTGAAAGAAAACTTGAGGCCGGCGACGGTGTCGAGCAGCTGGAATCTGAGCCACGTGCCATGGTCGAAGCGGTCTTGCTGAAGCTTGGGAGTCTGGCCAGAGGCGGTGAGGCGCAAGATACACTTTTGTACCACCCCGAGAGGAGTCGCGAGCTGCAAGGCCGGCAGCGGATACCAGCGAGCAGCGCAACAAACAATAAGGTGACACGAGCTGAGAGGACGACGAAAGGGAGGTGCGAGCTGCGCGGCGGGAAGCTTCTGGCGGCGGGGAGTTGCAAATTGGGAACTGGTGGCGACGCTGGAGGGGGAAATGTGCATTTTTTGGAAGGAGAGCGGAGAGAGTGTGTTGTACCTTAACATCTCAAACAAACCTAAAATTTTGAATTTGCTCGTCTCGTTTGAATTTTTTGTCTGATAATATTATGGTCCACCTGACATAAACCTAATTAGACCGTCAGTGCTTCTGTTAAAATCTGGACGTTGGTAGTTTGTGGTAATTTTCTGCAACGCATGTTGTTTTCAAAACTTTTGATGTAATTGTGGTGGTTTTTTTTTTTTGCAATTTTCTCCACGTAGACGATGATGACATGAAGGTGTGCAAGATTGATAAGCGAGAGATGATGTGCCACATAAACATCAACTTAGAACACATCATATGAATACACTTACTCAGTTAATCAACAATTAACATCCGCCGGATGTGGCGGTTCCCGACTTCCAGATCCAATTCCCTCGCTGGCGATTCCACCGCTCCCCTTCCCCTCTGATCACCATCCTGGCGTCGCAAGAGGGAGGAGAGCCATGGTTCTTGTATGTGTGTGTGTTTAGTCCTAAGTTTTTCTAGATTTTTTAGTTTGCTTCATCGGCGTCATGGTGTGCGGCGAATGTTTATTGTGCTAGTAAGAATAATGGTCTTCCAACCAGTGCTCCTGCCCGTCGAAGTGTTTCTAGCGTCGGTGAGAGCCTTGTGAAGTCCAAACTGTTGGAGCGATTTGGATCTGGTGTTGAGTTTCGTGTGGTAGGAATGAGTTGCTCTTGGAGTGCGGCAGTGTTGGCTGTTGCAGATCTGCAGAATACGGTGGAGGAACCGGCCGCATCATGAAGTTTTGTGTTGGCCCATGGTCCGACGTTGAAGAGAGCCGGAGGACTCCTCGAGACGATGTTATTTATTAGGGACCCAGTCTTACAGGGCTGATAGTTATCTTGGCCCATATACGGGTTTCTTCAGCAGCCAGCTAATGACCTGATGTACTCTTCAGTTTTCGACGACAGCGAAAGATTTGATTACTTGATAGTTGCGGCAAGGGGTATGGAGCAGTACAACCACTTGTATCTTCATAGTTTTATTTTGCTTGTATGCGTATCAAATCTGTATCCCTACTATTATTATGAACATAATTTAGGTATGCCTACGAGCGTACTCGTAAAAAGAAGTGTTTATCAACAATTCAACCCTGCACTGCCCATCAACAGTAAACCATGACTCTACTTGGCAAACTTTCGACAAATAAATTTAACACTCCCTTCAGTTCTACACAAACTTTATCGCCAGTATAAAGCATAAACATATGCCTAGAACTTGTTGCCGCTGAACCTCCTTGCATTCCGCCGCCGTTCGGACCGCGCCCGCAGCACGCACAGCTGCGCCTCCCACACGTCCCTCGGGAACCCGCCCGCCCGCGGCGTCGCCGCCGTGCAGGCCGTTCTCAGCTGGGCATCGTACTGCATCCTCGCAGCCGGGTCGGAGAGCGTCTCGTAGGCGCGACGCAGCTCCACGAAGAGCTCCGTGGACTCGGCACGGCGCGACGGCGCGCACACGTCCGGGTGGTACTGCAGAGCCAGCCGCCGGTAAGCGCGCTTGACGTCCTCCGCGCCCACGTCCGCCGAGTGCTCCAGCGACAGCACCTTGTAGTAGTCGGTACTCCTGCTCGCCGTGGCCGCTGCACGCGCCTTCACCGTGGAGCGGCAGTGACCACTCCTCCGGCCAAATCCGGCGCCGTAGATATTAACCTTGCTCGTGCATCTCGCCGTAGAAAAGCTTGAGCTGGCCGTGTTCATGGCTGATCCAACAGGGGAAGAGGTTTTAGTTCGCTGGTGACCAATTCAGAGAATGTTGCAGATGGTCATGGATAATGAAGATACCCGTATATATAGCCGACTTCGGGGGTGGCAGGAGGATGAGACAAACGAGGCGTGCCGTTGCTGTACGCGTTTATTTGCACGCACCGACGCACGGTTGTTGGCGTCGCCGTCGCGGAGACGCGGACGCGACGAGCTGTAGCCGGCAGGTTGATGGACCGGTGAAATGGAGCCTTGTGAAGCTAGGGAAACATACTGGGCCGGACGGCAAAGTTCTTTTAAGAGTAAGTTTCATCCAGATCGAAGGTTCGACGAAGCTTCAAAGTCCTAAGAGTATGTCATGGTGACGAACAACATTACCGCGCGTGTGCGTCGACCGTTAGGCCGCGACTGGTTGGCTGTTTTCTAATTGAATACCGCCGTAAAATCTACGAACCTGTGAATGGTCCCCCGAAAAATCCAGCGCGAGCCCTAGAAATATTACGGATCTGTAATATCAACCGACAATCCAAGCGGGGCCTAAGGTGAGCAACACGACAGAGTTGTGGCTGCCCGGCCGCTGTTTACCACAAGCGGATTTAACTTTTCTAACACTATGTTAGTAGGAGATAGCTTAGTGGAATAGAAACTTTGCCTTGGTCTTGGCACGTTACTATTAACTACTGGAAACATGGCGCATGCCTGCCCGTTGCCAGTATTGACATACTGGCAACGTGCTGTGCATACGCACCCGTTGTCAATAAGATGTGCCTGTCGGCGGGCCTCGGCGAAACGTAGTAGGAATTTGCGGTCTTCTGTCTTGCCAGTATATGCATAGTGGCAACGTGCCAGTATGAAACTAGTGGCAATGTTGAGCACAGTAAGCTCGTTGCTGCCTGGTTTGTGGAACCGTTGCCACTAGTGTCACCTATAATGTCCTCAGATCGCGCAGTTGTCCAGATCGGTGAGTTGTCTAGATCAAGGCCAGGGCTCGTGCACCCCTGACCCTGGCTCCGCCGTCGTCCATCCATGCCACCGCAACTACCGTGCAGTTGCGATGCAACCGCCATCTTCCCGACCCGCCCATCCTCGCTGTCTTCCACCGCGTTCCATGTCGTGCTAGGAGCAATAGGTGCCCCGCTCCTCCGCGCTATCCTCCCCAAGCGCACCCGCCGCCCAGGAGCAGGAGGTGGCCCCCTCCTCTTAATTCCAAAAAGTAGAATACACGAGACTTATTTTATCAATTTAAATGAATTTATTGATATGTTAAAAAGTTATGTCTGATCTGACAAACCGAGACAAGAACGAATTAGGAAGGTATGTGGTAAAATTAAATGGAACATCAAGATCATTTGAACTCAGTCTCTAATATATCTTTTACAACATAAATTTCTACATTTATTTTTTTAAACAAAAGAAAAGGCATGAGTAAACTTGTTAAATATCAATAAGAATAGCTGGGGGCTCCACATGCCAAAAAAAAAGTTGACAGAGGACCCTACGCATGGCTAGCCAAACAGATCTGGCCATATTGGCTTTACTAGGACAATGAAAAAACTGAACTTTATTTCAAAAAAAAAACTGAACTTTCTCCATTAGTTGGATGAAGAAAACTGCAGAAAATTAAACCTACCAAGCTAAACTTGATTGCTTTGAAGAGCCACACCTCCATCGGTCTTTGTTTTGGGCCTTGCACGAAAGTACCAGTCAGTATGAGCCTTTCCCACCAGTCCACTTAGATGCTTAACTGGGCCACGTGCTCATGTCCGCAAGGTTAGGTTAGCAGGCCTTGCCACCAGGCCATTAAGATGTAGTATTCCAGATATGGCTGTTCTTCTCACCCTAGGGAAAAAAACGATGCCTGTTCTTCGCTGTCAGCTGAAGTGCTGAACGCATGAACAGAACTTGAGCTCTCATCACAATCGATATGGCCCTGACACCAATACTTGCGATTTTAGTGCAAAGAAAATGGACGGTAAGGTAGAGCCTGACGGAGCCTAGCTACGCCATAGATTCACCCTGCTTAAGAATTATCCTTTTCCTTTTCGATTCCTGTCTTTGCCTTTGGTACTCTGTGGTCTGTACTCAATCTTGCTTATCAATGAATTTAGCAGGGAAAAGGTTTGTCTGCTCCGTACTCATGATCTCATGAAGCGGAGCAGCAAAACCCGGAGAGTGCAAGCTCATCACGCGAGCATCATCCTCAAGAACGCCGCCGCCGCCTCCACAGCTAGCATCCGCTCTAACTCTGCACATCCCCACGCCAATCCCCGAGTCCCGACGAGCTAGCCGCAGGCGTGGATCGATCGCAACGAAAATTGCAAGCGCAAGCGTACTATCTCGCTCGCATACGTCCAGTATAGATACATCACTCTCATGTCACTGTTCACCACTAAGCACCAGTAAAAATGGAATTGGCGCCAAAATGGACAAATTTCTCCTTCGCTCGATACTTGGCTGTCGCTAGCTTCGCTTTCGTCTACCCCGGTCCCGGTCCGGACGAGACGACGCAGCTTTCCACAGCTATTAATCACCGCCGCGCGCGCGGGCGCCCCTTGGCGACACACAGGAGGCAACCGCGATCGATGGATGCTACTCGGCGACTCGGCGTGCTGTGTAGTCCTGCTCATACGTTCGAGGACGGATCAGCTCTCCCGTCGCGTTCATGGCGGTTGATTGATTCGTCCATCTTGGAGGCGCAGGTGACGGGTGTCAATTTAAGGCGGTACGTACCTGGTGCAGATGCCACTCTCTGGTCTGCCCAACGATGTCCTAAGTATGACGATCAAAGCGATTCTTGGTTTCTCTTCCCGGATTAATCAAGACAAAAGAAGTGGCAGCAGTTGCTCTCGCTGATCTGGCGACACATAATCACCAGAATTATCAAATGCCCAGTGGTTAGCGGTAGCTCCTCGCTCCCTGGCGTCCGTCCGTGCGTGCATCAGCCGACTGAGTGCTCTCTACTTAACTAATCTGCATTCCTAGTTGCTTGCCCTAAGATATTAGCTCATTCTGGTTTCACAATCCACAATCCATCAGTCATAGTTGCTCTCGGTGACCTGGCAACACATAATCATCTGAATTATCAAATACCCAGTGGTTAGTTGTAGCTCCTAGCTCCCGGGCACCCATCCGTGCATGCATCACAGAGTGTTCTCTACTTGATTAACCCAATCTCCTAGTTGCCCTAAGATATTAACTCATTCTGGTTTCATCAGCTCTATCTTGCACCACTCGATCTGCTACCCACACTACGCAACAAGGAGTTCCTGGGAAAGTTCATTCCAAAGTGCACTGCTGTTTGCATGCCACTTGGGGTCCCGACTCCCAAGCGTTAGCTTCACTCGATCCCACAAAACGTTAACGAATGCTAGCCACTTGCAAAGGTGTCACTTTGGAGTGCAAAAACCTTCTACTGTACTGCTTGCAGCTGCAAACGGGATGGCAGCATTGTCAAGTTTGGGCAGGAAAACGACGACCTATCTGCCGTTGATTGGTGCTGACTCGGACGTGTCCCCATAGGCTAGGCTAGGTAGTAGTACTACTCGTACAACTTGTAGTACACAAATTATTTTCAGATCTCTTCTTTTCAGTGCTTTAATTGCTATAAAGTGAATTTTCATTTTCCATCAAATAGCAGGGGCCCTTACAATACTTTTCCAGTAGGGATGGCAGTGAGATGGCAAATAGACCCGAGGTTAAGTTTTGATGCCAACTTCATAACTATTTCATTGATCTTCCTTGGGGAAGGTGGGGGAACTATCCAGTGATACCATGCCTCACATGATACCATGATATAACAACTCAAAATTTAGAATTTACAGATAAGCAAAAAAATAATTACAGGAATCACAAAATTGTAAATTAAATTTGTGGGTGTAGATGTGTGTTTACAGTTCACATTCCCTAAAATTTTCACAACCAAATTCGAAAATACACAAATAAAAAATTGTTACGTGAGTAGTGTCATTTTATGTTTTTTGTGAAACTATTCATGTTGGATTTCTGTTTTTGTTTCTCCGTGTGTATTTCGAAATCCGCTTTGTAAATTCTAGACATTGTAAGCACATCTTGTGAAAACTCGCAAATTTATGTCGGAAATTTTTAAAACTTATGAATTTAATACTTAAGGAGTGCTATCATAGAGAGAACTTGCCTGTGGCAAGATGGTTAGGAGGGTGGTTGTACCCCTAGCCCACCAGAGTTCAAACCCTCAGGTTTGACCCTGTTGTTTCTCATTTAGGCGAAATATTTTTCAGTGGGAGGCGACGTTCCCGTCGACAGCGAGGCGCCTGTGGTGACTTCGTCAATCTCAAGACTCGACCCGCTGACTCAGTACTTCGGAGGTGCTCATAGGGGTAGGGTGTGCGTGCGTGCGTTCATAGGGGTGAGTGTGTGCACGTGTATGTGAGCGTCTGTGTTTGTACTGTGTTTCGCAAAAAAAAAAGTGCTATCATAGTATCACGTAAGAGCATCTCCAGTCGTGGCGCCCAAAGGCCGTCCGGACGTGCCATTTGGGCGCCGTCCGGACAACCTGCGCCATTTGGACGCCCTCGATCCCCACTCGCGGCGCCCAAACTAAAAAAATTAAATTTAAACTTCGGCGGATTTCATTCAAATTTTAGGAAAATTTACAGAGATTTGAACGAAATTTAAAAAAACTTAAAACTAAACCTAATCTAATGGCGCCCGTGGCGGCGCCTGAAGGCGACGTAGGGGTGCTCTCCGCCGTCCTCCTCCTCCTTCACGCCGCCGCTGCTCCACGCGCCGCCGTCGTCCTCCTCCTTGACGCGGCTCGGTCCTGGGCCGTCGTCGACGGTGAGGTCGAAGAAGGGCGCGCCCTTCTCCTTGGCAGCCTCGCGCGCCGACCAGGCGCAGGCCGTGGGGTCGTCGAGCGGCGGCTCATTGGCCGCCCGCCGGCCGTGAAAACGAGGCGTCGCCACGCGGCACGCGCCTTTGATGACGCCTTTGACCACGGCCGGGTGTGGCCGTGTCACTGCCAGGCGTGGCCCGCGCGTCGGAGGCGTGCGTTTCCTTCCGTCCGGGGCCGCCCCAAGCCTCCCCACGTTGAGGACGTGGGCTAGGCGTGCCGGACACAAAACTGGGCCGCGCCGGACCGAATTCGCGTTTGGACGCCGCGAGTGGGCGCGATTTTGTGTCCGGCACGCCCCAAACGGCTTTGGGCGGCCGTTTGGACGTCCCGACTGGAGATGCTCTAAGACCATCCACTATGTGGATTCGGCTCAAAGAGAAAATGTGTCAGGCTAAGAATCGACTCAGTTTCTCTACTATGTGTTGGTTCGCTTTCATCAGAGTGATGGGCCCACTGAATGCATGCTGGTTGTACTACTCTACTGCTTTGCATGTGCATGCATGGGAAGAAAAGAATATTTAACTAGAAGAAACAAGCTTGGAACCGAACCAACATTAGGGTGCGCTTCTGTTGTCGGAAGCGAGGGTGCGATGCTCTACAATGTTTGGAACCGGTTCCAAAGCCACCGGGGTTCGCTTTTGGGCAACATAGTGGATGGTCTAAGGTGTGGTATCACTAGATATGACATGTTGGTTAGAAAAGACGAGTCCTGATGCTGGCTGACCTGTTTAATGTAAGTGGGCTCCGAACTGAATTCACACCCGTATTTTCTTCCTTCTAACTAATTGGTGTATGTCATGTCCATTTAGGCCTTTAGTTCCATATATAAGCTGGATTATTTAAAGCTATCCCCTGTCACCGATGTCTACTTGTATATATTTTGAATTGTGATCCTGTATAAGGACGTTGGCTCGTTATCTACAGTACTACCTAAGGATGCTTGAAATCCTAACATTAATCAGATGAAAGCTTAAATATTTAGCTCGGAAAAATATAAAAAAGTAGTAAGACGGCACATGTCTCTGAGTGATGACTGAAAATGGGTTCAAATCAAGGCAGGGACTCTCATACTTTTATCAGGATGAGATAGAACTGCAACACTATTACAGATCGGACAATTTAATTCCTCGATCATAACGGATGGACCCTTCCGTGTGCCTTATCCTCTTTCGCTTACCCCCTTATAAACTAAAGCCGTATGCGAGATTTTGAACGGCGTTCCACGGCCAACCATCCGCATACGGCTCACATTAAATAAAAGGTGTGTGACATATATCACACACGATTAAAAAGAAATAACCATGTGCGTTGTGGTCCACCATCACACACGTTTTATTTGCAATAATCGTGCACAGTTGAATCGCGTGACTATATACATTCGTCTCTATATAGTATTAGTTGCCCATTTTTTCTGTGAACGTTAAATTAACGATGAGTATTTCGATCGCAAAAGACAATTACGGTCCAGTTTTAAATGACAAATTGGTTAGTGGAGGACGGCGGTGGCGGCTTCTCAGCATGCGCATATGGTGTGCGCGGAGCGTCTACTGGACCGGTGTGTGCTCCCGGCTCACCGTTGGGCAACTTGGCAAGGCCTCCGAATTTAGATGATATGCGTATATATGTTTGTGAGGTCAGGGCTTTTGGCTCCGAATAGGACTACCCCCTTCATCAAACTTGTGGGTGTAGCGACAATGTTGCCAGGGAGGTGGCTCGGCTTGATCGGTGAAGTTACGCTGGCATGACTCCTTCCAATGGTGTAAAAAATCATGTGCTCCTGTTTACATGTGTGCTCTCTTTATTTAAAACATAAAGAATGGATTTTGAAAATAAAAAACTAAGACATAAACTTTTGTGCCATTATAAGTTTGATTGTTTACGTGCAGACAACAAAAATGCTCCTCCTCCCCCGCCGCTAGGCAAACCTCGCGTTGTGTCAGCGATGGCGGGGCATCCATTACCAACGTGCATGGACAGTCTCATGGGGCGGCCTGGCTAGGCGGCGGTAAAGTGGGGACTTTGTCTAGCGGAGCGACGACATCCCAGGCGGGCGGAAGAGGCGGCATCTCGTCTATGCCGTTCTGCGGTGGCTGGCGAGACCGGTGGCAGTGTGGTCGTGGAGTGGTGGCGACAAGCCTAGACCTGTCTCATGGGGCGGCCTGGCTAGGCGGCGGTGAAGTGGGGACTTTGTACAGCGGAGCGACGACAACCCAAAAGGGCGGCAGGGACGACATCTCTTCAGTGGCGTTCCGCAGTGGTCGGCGAGAGCGGTGCTAGTGTGGTCGTGTAGTGGTGGCGACAAGCCCACTAGAACTGCGCCCGCGGGTCAAGATCTGGGTAGTAGACCGCTGAGCCCGATCTGGGTCTGCTTGGATGCACATAGAGTGTGGCTTGACGTCGGCGTGGAGGCGTCGCGACTGTCGTGCATGTCGCCCTTTGCTGCCATGCCCACTTCGTCGTTCGAGCATGCGGGATCACCGGATCAGGGCCAAACAGGACTAAATCTGCCACGGTCATCAATGTCCTCTCTGTGAGGCGCGTTGACTCACTAGAGGGAGTCCTCCGACGGCGGGGCGACAACCCTGGAAGGTGGTGTGGATGTCTCGCTGTCCGGCGAGTGGCGTTGTGGTGTCTTTGGTCGTGTGGATGGCGTGGAGTCGGTGGCGGAAGACCCTGTTGTTGATGGTGCTTCGGGAGTGACGGCTCTCAAATCGCATTCTTGAGGTCAGTTTGGGAGAAACATGGTACATGGTTGTGTGCGCAGGGGTGATTACGGGCGAAAACCCCACCGCTTCTACACCAGAGACGGCGATAACTGTGGGTGTCGTGGCCTCATTTATGGTCTCGTTGTGGTCACTCCTCGCATCAGGGTTCGAGGTGAAAACTGTTGACCACTTCGGTCTCTGTGGCGCTGACACTTTTCATCGTCACCGTCCGGGGGCGTCGTTGTGGAGCTCAGGTACCTACGGTCGTGTCTCGTTATCATCGGTGGGAAAGTTTGGATCCTGTTGTGGCGACAACTTGGTGCGGTGGGAAACTTCCTTAGGCTTCACCAGGGATATGTGTGCCCATCTATGCATTTATCTTTAACCGGAAAGCAAAAAATTGAGATGGAGACATCAAAGTGGCCGTGGCAATTGGGAGCGAGTGAGCTACTAGTTGAGTGGGTGACAGAACATGAGAAGGTGCCGAGTGCGTGGCCAACTGGACGGTGCTTGGGGCCTGAAGCTTGTGGTTGGGTGCAAGTGCGTCCAACGCAACGGACCACTCGTGACATATCGTCGGGTACTGCTGGCTGGATGTGCGGACGATCATCTATGTCAGACTTCCAGTGTGATACTAGTTGAATTTTGGCGTGGCGTGACTATGCCAGACTTCCAGTGTGATACTAGTTGAATTTTGGCGTGGCGATTTTATGTACATTTTTTTTATTCAGCTAAATGTTTGCGAATTTGGAATGTGCAAACATGGTTTTATTTTGTTACGAATAGTTAACATTTATTTGTGAGCATTTTTGATATTTTTCGTGGAATTTTTAAATATTTGGTGGTGTGAAATGTTCAAACATGTTTGTATTTCGGCGTCATTATTTAATTAAAATTAGAAAAAACCTTTTGAATTTGATTCCACATTTGGGGAAAGTTTGTTCGTATGATGTCGAAATATTGGGCAAATTGTAATGTCCAAAAATATTTGTATTTTGCTATAAGTGTATAGTGTTTTTGTTTTAGCATTTTCGGTATATTTTGTTGAATATCGGAATTTTCGCCCAAATGTTGACCAAATTGGGATTTGGAAATATGTTTTTTTATTTTGGTATGAGTAGGTACCATTTTTTGTGAGCATTTTTTATATGTTGTGCAATATTCAAATATTTGGTATTTTGAAATGTTCGAGCATGGTTGTATTTCGGCGTCAATATTTAATTGAAATGGGAGGAAATGCATTTGAATTACGTCCAAACGGCGACAAAATTTGAGTATTCGAAATTACATGTTTGCATTTCGGCGTCAAAATTTAATTGAGAATAGGAAAAATGCATTTGAAATGTCTCTAAATGGTGGGAAAATTTGAGTATTCCATTTTTTTTCTTCTTTACCATAAGTAGTTTGTATGTAGTTATCTGAATATTTGCGTATATTGATTCATACGTGTGGTAAAATTTAAATTTGAAAATGTCTACATTTAAAAATTGTGTAGATTTGAGAATTATTGGAATGCAAAGAGAGCTTATGTTTGAAAGTTGTTTAGATTTCGAAAATTAGTCCAATTGGAAAGTTATTTAGAGTTGAATTCTTTTCACGTTAGTAAAAAGGTTAGATTTGGAAGGAAGTTGAAGTTTTAAAATATTCAAATTTGTTTGCCGTGTTGCAGCTGTAAAATTGAAATTTGGAAAATGTCAATGTTTTAGAGGTGTGTAGATTTGGAAAGTGTTGAAATGCAAAGAAAGCTTGTGGTTAAAAATTGTTCAGATTTCGAAATTCGTTCAATTTGGGGAGTTTTTGAGATTCGATTTTTTTTTCGTGTGTAAAATGATTAGTTTTGAAAGATATTTGAATGTTTAAAATTTTCAAAACTGAAATTTGATCATATGCAATAAGTAGTTAGCATTTGTTTTTTGTGGTCATGTTGATATATTTTTCATATTTTGTCGGTGGATATAGTTGAAGTTACTGATTTTGCAGCATTTAGTAGTTCTTGGAAATTGTTTAAATATCCTAAAACAATATCTATAAAGTGTCTTAAATTTTTGAAAGCATGCTCTATTTTAATTTTTTTTGATTCAATTATATTTGGTTCGAAAATTAGTTTGAAACATCTATGTGTCAATATTTTCATTTGTGGTATGCCTATTTTGATTTTTTTAAAGCTCATGATATAAATGGGTAGCTGTATTAAAACGATTTACCAAACTGTATTTAAATGAGATGTTTTGTACGGGAAAATTATTTTGTTGTGTTTGTCGTAGTGAATGATATTACCGATATGATTTATAAAATGGCAAGGTTTGGAAGGCATTTAAATTTATAAGATATTTAAATTTGTACGTCGCGGATGTGTGGTGAAATTCAATTTTTTGAATGTGCACAATAAAAAACGTTTAGGTTTGAAAATTAGTGAAATGGCAAGAAAGGTTACGTTTTAAAATTGTTTATATTTGGAAGTTATTAAAATTGTAGTAAGAGTTGCATCGTAGTTTTCGGAAGCTTTTTTTCGCCGTTGTTTTTATGGGTAGAAAAGGATAAGCTATTTTTAGAGAAGTTCAATCCGAAAAGGTTTAGCTTTAGCCGGTTAATATTAATTGGCACAAAGAATATTTAATTGCACGCTGGCCTTAATTAGGAAACAAAATACCAGTTTGTAACAAATCACAAGCAATTCATATCAATAAATGTGTCATATTTTGGTTGTCCATATATTATCGTTGGTAATGTAATTATTAAAATATTCAAATTTGTACGGCGCGGGTGTGCGGTAAAATTCAAATTTCAGAATTTGGACATTGAAAAATCGTTTAGGTTTGAAATCTATTGAAATGCAAAAAAAAGTTACGGTTTAAAATTGTTCAGATTTTTTAAATAGTTCAGTTTGGGAAGGTATTTAGTTTTGGATTGTTTTACGTAATAAAACGGTGAGATTTCAAAGTCGTCTGAAATTTGAAAATATTTAATTTTGAAATTCAGTCATATGCCATAAACAGTGAGATTTTTTTTTGTGATATTTTTGGTCCTTTTTTTTCATTTTTTCCCGGTGGATAGATTCAAATTTGTTGAGTTTGTGACATTTTTCATTTTCTGAATTTTGTATTAAGTTGTAGGGCCCACGTGTAAGCAATTTTTCATTTTCTGAAATTTTGTGGGGGAAAAAACAAAAAAGGGGAAAAACTGACAGTGGGGACCCACGCTGACGTCGAGATGACGTCAGCAATGGCCAGGGTTTGCATCGCCGCGGCGGCGACGAAGACGGCGAGGCCGCGCCACCGCGTTCTGGAGCTCGCGCGTGGGCGCCGCGTACGCGCGCGGAGCCGTGCTGCCAGCGGACGGCGGCGCCGCCTCTTTTGCGTCGCCGGAACGGCCGCGGCGGAGTGCACACGCGGCGGAGGGATAGCCGCACGGCGGCGGCGATTCCGCCGCGTGCACGGCATCCCAGCACGCACCTGTCGGCGAGGAAGAAGAAGCGACGACGGCGGAGCTCGGCGTGCGATCGGATTCGTGCGGGGAGGACTGGAACGGCGGCATCGGGCGCGGCGGCCGGCGGCGAGCTCGGTGCGCCGCGGGGAGAGAGAAGGGAGAGGGGGGGCTCTGCGGAATTTTTGCAGCGGAGTCCCTGGGTTTCTGAGAAATTACGTTTAGGTCCCTCGCTTCGGAAAATTGGAGGTTTTGCGGTGCAATTTCTGGGCTTCCTTGTCGGTTTTTGGAAATGTATCCGCGCCATGAGGCTGCCAGGTGGGGCCCACCACGTCACTGTTCAACACTGTAGCAGTGAACAGTGCCCACTGTACAGTGCGTGGGGCTGAGAGCTCGCTAAAGTGCTCATCTTTCATATAGTTAGTGATGATGCACTTATCAGTCTCGAAAGAATGCGATGCCCTTATCAAACATCGGTTCCAAGTTCAGCAACTGCTGCTGCAACTCAGCCTGGAGAAGCTTCAGTGATTTATAGAAGTAGGTAATATCAAATGTATTATTTTACTATTACTACCTCTGTTCCAAAATAAAAAATGTTTTGGTACGCTAAAATGGCTTGGGGCCTCTTTGTTTGGGCTGGCTGTTGCTGATTGTGGCTAGCTGTGCTGCTGTGCAGACAAAGCCGTTGTTCAGAAAAAGCTGCTGTTTTGAAATGCAGATAGTAGTAAATTTTTCGGTGTCAGTGAGTTTCTTAATGTTTTTGGTCCGACTTAGTAGGAGTACTCGGTTGTAATCACTTGATCATCCCGAAGAAGCGCACGAACACAACTGGCAACTAGTAGTAGTACTATTTACTGAAAACAGCTTCAGTTGTGTGTTGTGAGAGAGTGTTTTATTTTAGATCAAGTGAAATAGTTGTTGAAGTGCATTCAGCGGTATCATGTGAGCAAGACTTCTAGACACTGCCGTTCACGAGACTGGTCGATTAATCACCATGAGACTGGTTCAATGGTGTTAAACTTTCGAGCGGCCGGGCGACTACCCTCTGGAACACGTAAAACAACAGTGATTGCATCTTAACTGCACATCACCAAGACTTAATTTACACTGGGCAAGATAAGATTGTGATTTGTGAGGCAATGTATTTGATTAATCAATATAATCGATCAGTAGTGGAATAGTACTATACTAGGAACGAACAATCTCTGAAACGGATTCGAGCTCCAAGTAGTACAATTAATAAAAAAGCTAGTATGAGTTGTACTGTCCGAAGTGGTGATCGATTAGTGCCACTGGTTATATTTCAGCCGTACGAGTAATACAGGCGTAGCTAGGAAGGAGCGCTGAGAAAGTGAGAACTCTGCTGCGCTAGAATGGTACTGTTATGGTAGGAAGATGCACGATGATCGATCGATTGTCCTGCCGCTGCACTGCCTCGTGCTCGTGGTCATGGTCACGCCGCCGCCACCGGGCCACTGGAGTCAGTTTTGCTGGACCGGCCGCGGCTGGTCGGCGGCGCCGCCGAAGACCTTGCCGTGCACTTTTCCTTCCACTCCTCGTGCGTGATGTGCTGCTGCCGGCACTCCAGGCTGCAGAACGCCGCCTCGCCCCTGCAAGTCGTACGCCATCAGCAGAAGCAACAGATCAGTCCTATAGTACTAGTGGTTGGTCTACTTGGGCGCCATGGATGCACGCCGCGTGCGTGCGTGCAAGGTCAGACGTCGAACTTACTTGTACATGAAGGTGTCTTTGCCGGGGCCGAGGAGGCGGCGGCAGAGGCCGCAGTGCCGGAGGAACGCCGCGGTCTCGACCTTGGAGTAGTCGGCGGAGTTCCGCCGGAGCCCCGCCCGCGCAGGCGCCGCGCGAGCGCGGTACGCCGCGATCCAGTCCCGGCTGGGGGGACCAGGACCACCGGCCCCGCCGCCGGCGAACGCCGCCAGCCAGTCCTGGCTGCCGTCGGCCTGCTGATCCACCGTCTTGACCTGCTGCTCCTCCTCCTCATCCTCGTCCTCCAGCACCACGGCCAGCACGGACGGCGGCTGGAACTCCGTCAGGCTCGTCGTGCGCCTCATCGAGTTGTTGCAGGACATGCACACCTACAATTAATCTCTTGATCACCACTTTCTCAGTTCACCAACAAATCAAGACGCCTCTACTCTTAGTAGACGACACACTCTAGCACACATAAACCAGAAGGGTTCGCAAAAGGCGTGAGGAAATGGAGCTGGGAAGAGGGGACGCGGCGGCCATGGAAGTGCGGGCGCGCGTTGGCGTAAGCGTGTGGAGAGGAGAAGAAGAGAGGTCTGCTCATCCGCGAGAGGGTGGGAGCGAGGAGTGGGGGAGATAAAAGCGGGAGAGAAAGGATCTGGGCCGTCCGATGGGGCCCAATGATCGATCGGATCCACGTCAGCCCGCGCACTGATTATTCCCCTGGCCCAGGCCCCTGGGCCGCTTGTGTTCGCTCGCGCCTGATTGCTGCGCGTTTGTTCGCATCCGGGCGCGCGGTCGGGGCTTGTCGTCACGTCTCGTTCCCCGAATTTATTACGATTCCACAAGTCACTTGTTGGCAAGTTTCACTGGTTGGTTTTTGCTACTAGTAGCAAGGAGGGTGCATTATTGTTGTTAGCTTGTGTCATGGACAAGTTTCTTTTCTTCTGAAGGAGGATAAAAGAGAGTATGTGTGTGTGTGATTCAGCAGCTCGATGCATGAAAGCTGAGTTTGTGGTCGGGTTTTCTGGCGATCCTAGCCCTTTTATTTGTTTTAGTTTCTATTTGAGAAATACTTCATCAACTACACGAGCAAAATACATATAAGTGCCTAACTTACGTGTTGGCATTAAGGATGGTCGATGGGCAACATGCTATCATTATCGATCTCATGAGTTGGTACACGTCCAACTCCCACTGCCGAACTGGTGTTCGACGCCGCGGTCACCTCCGCGAAGAGGGAGGTGGGCTGCGCTGGACAGCAGGGTGGAGAACCGCCGGCGCAGGAAGGGATAACTACCTCGTTGTCAGGGAGGATGCTGATGCCAGCGGTAGTGGAACCTTATAGTTATAGTTTAAACCGTGTTGGAGTCGTACACGGGAGTGATGAAGGAATGATGGACCTTATATTTCTTTATCATTGTAAGAATGGATGAAGAAATAATGGACCATGTTTTTTTTTGCGAATGACCATGTATTTTCTTATCATGGCAAGAGTAGATGAAGGAATGATGGACCATATATTTTCTTATCATTGTAAGAATTGTCTTTCATAATTTATGTTATGGTCTTTTTTTGAGAAAAGACACCCCAAGGTATCTTATATCTGATATTTATCAATGAAAACAACTGATACAAGGATATACAACTAGACGCAACACGGTCAGTATAAAATACATTGAAAGTCTACCGGAGCTTGACGGAACAAGCATGAAAAGACTGGGTCACCTGCAAAAGCCCTCGTCGGCCAAGTCTTTAAAGACCGCAATAGCCACTATCGCTGCAAACAACGAGATTGCATAAATGCAGACGGAACATCGGCTGGGGACACAGTCCAACAGTAGCCCAAGCTTGCAATCTTCCACCACCAATCCGAGGGTTGGAGAAACCGAACCTTACCAAATACCCAGTGAACAAAGAGATCGAAAATGTCCCACCATAGACAAGCCAACATATTCCTTTGAACGACACACCAACTGTCAAAATCCAGTGGAGATCAGATCTGACAACACCTACCCTCACTGGCCCTTCGTCAACGCTAGAAAACGTTGTCGAGGTATTTACCCGTAGCAAGGCATGGGCACCTAACTAGTATGTCTAGTATGTGTAGTTACGGTTCAGTCTCACAAGATTGTCTATCCGATTTGTGTGCGTCTTCTTTTGTGAACACGCAAAAACTTTGTGTGTCATCTATTATAGAAAGAAAGAAAGGAAAAAGGAGAGGGCTACAACATCTCCGGCAACAGAACAATGCGAACACGCAACCAAACACGATGTGATCAGCCGTCTTGGGAGTTTTTTCTTTTATTTTTATTGAGAGAGAGCCGTCTTGGGAGCCTGATCGCAGAGGGGGCAATGTGTATGCGAGTCCAGGCCATGATGTAACTTGCGATATGCCGTGCAGAGCCATCGCTGCATAGCCAGCCAGATATGGATCTTACACTTCGCTGGCGCCCATGTCTTCAGATGGTCTTCCCACACGAGAAAAACTCGAGCCGGACGAAGAAGGCACGGTACGCAAAGCTGGACAAGTAGGATTCATGGCTTGTCCACTTCAAGACAACACGATCTGGGAGTGCATTTACCAATGTCAGATGACTCAACACCTACATGCTCAGCAGGCTGGTGATATCACGAATCCGATTTGTGTTCTGCATTTTGACAGATTTATGTGTGTAGTCAAGGTTCAGTCTTAATTTTTCTGCACTCCTAATCATGTTCCAAATAAACAGTACAAACTGTACAATTTACAACAGTGAGATAGTGTGGGGCAAAGCAATATTGTAGATATGTCTCTCACAAGATTGGCTAAGTAAAGCATGAAGTGAGCTTCAATTCCTGTTTTGACAGCTCCTCTTTTCTCTGTACTTGAATGATTATGTAAGAATAGATTTCGATGTTAAATATTTCAAAATTCAGTTATTAAGACCTTACAAAATTTCAATTGTTCAGATTTTGCTTCTCTAATCTGTCGTTGTAATGTGTGACTCAGATTTTCCCTTTTGCTTGTTGTTTGCTAAACTGAATTGTAGTGTGTTAGTGTTGTTTAAAACCTTCTTTTGCTGAACTTCTACTCTTTTGTTCAACCGAATTGCTGCTATTTTGCTGCTGAACCGAACTGTATTCTGTTAACTGAACCATGGTTGCTAGACTGAACTGAAGTGCTATTGTTTGTTAAACTGAACTGTATCGGTATGCCCTGCTTGTTCTCTGCTTGAAGAAAGTGGACTAAGTGAAGAGCTGTTGCTAGACTAAACTGAACTGAAGTGCCGTTGTAGTCATGTACTGCTGTTTTGCCGAACTGCACTGTATTTGTGTTAACTGAACCGATGTTATGCTTTGCTTGTTCTCTCCCGGAGAAATTAAACTCAAAATCGTTGCTGGGCTCGTGGCTACCGGGGCAAAGACGCCCGTTTTGTTGAGGGGTCAGTGGGGGTCATCGGACGGGCCGTTGGAGGGTCGGCTGAGCCGTCGGATGTGGGGCGGAGAGGGAGTAGCCGGAGGTGGATGCAGAGGAGCGTTGAGGCCGTTTCTCCATTGCACGACGCCGGATATCATCCTGGAGGTGCAGCCGGCGCGGCCCCATCCCTCCCCGCAGCGGCGACGGCGGGACAGGTAGAGCTCCGCTCGCAAAGCGGCCTCTCTGTTTCCCTGTCTGTTCTCTGAACCAACAACTGCCTGCTGCTGCCTACGCGAGGACGAAGGTGTGCGTTTGGCTGTGAACTCCTGCTGTCCCTTCGATTAACTTGGACGGTGGATGTGGGGGGTCGAGGCACGCTGTGACTTGCCTTGACCAAGGCACTGGAACTCAGTCCCGCCGTGTTACGGCACGCCGTTTCCCTCCTCCCCGCCGCCACCGTCACCCAAACCCTCCGCCGCGACTCTGTCCGTCCACGACGAGAGATTTCGACGCCGCAACGGCCCGACTCACTACGGCCACAACGCCGCCGCTGAGAAGAGGATGAGCGTCTCCAACTCCACCACTGCCTCGGCCTCCCACCCGCCGCGGCGGCGAACCCCGATGCCACCATCTCGGCCACGGTGGGAGACCCCGACGCCCCTGTATCCAACCCCACCACCGCCGCCTCGACCTCCTACCCCGCCGCGGCGGAAAAACCCGACGCCACCGTCTCCGCCGCGGTGGAAAACCCCGATGCCCCCGTCTCCAACCCCACCACCGCCGCCTTGACTCCCCACTCCGTCGCGGCGGCAAACCTCGACGCCACCATCTCCGCCGTGGTGGAGAACCCCGATGCCCCCGTCTCCAACCCCACCTCCACCGCCTCGACTTCCCACTCCGACGCGGCGGCAAACCCCGACGCCCCCGTCTCCGCCGCACCCCCGCTCACTTCACACCTGCAGCTCCCGTCCAACCCCACCGTCTTCGTAGTACTTGTCGCAACATCGTGGCAGGCAATGTGGAGCAATGAGAAGCCATCGGCCTTCGAGACAGTGGACGTGACGGTTGTGCCGAGGAAGAAGCTCGCGTGGGGCGTACAGGACACCAACCCCGTCACCGCCTCGACCTCCAACTCTGTTGCGGCGGAAAACCCCGACGCCCCCGAATCCGCCGCGCCAGTCGCCTTCTCGCAGCAGCATTGGCCGCTCCCACCCCCGCTCACTTCCCACCAGCAGCTCCCGTTCAACCCCTCCTCCTTCGAAGCAATGGTCGCCGCGACACCGTGGCGGGCAAAGCAGAGCAACGAGAAGCCATCGGCCCTCGTGAGGGTGGAGGCGGCGGTGGTGCAGAGGAAGAAGCTCGCGTGGGGGCGTACAGGGCACCAACTCCGCCACCGCCTCGACCTGCAACTCTGCCGCGGCGTCACACCCCGACCCCGACGCCACCACCTCCGCTGCGATGGCAAACCCCGACGGCCCCGTCTCCCACCCCACCACCACCACTTCGACCTCCAACTCCGCCGCGGTGGCCCCCGTCTCCAATCCCACAACCACTGCCTGGACCTCCCACTCCGTCGCGGTGTCTACCCCCGACGCCCCCATATCGGCCGCGCCAGTCGCCTTCTCGCAGAAGCATTGGCCACTCCCACCCTCGCTCACTTCCCACCAGCAGCTCCCGTTCATTGTCACCGCCTTCGATGGAGTGCTCCGCGCGGCACCGTGGCCGGTAATTTGGAGCAACGAGAAGCCATGGGCCGTCAAGAGTGTGACGCAGCGGTGGCGCAAAGGAAGAAGCTCACGGACGTACAGGGCACCAATGGTACGGAGAAGTCGCCGGGCTTCCGTATGCGGGTTGATTCAGATGATGGAATTTCTGACGACGAGCAAGGTAGTGTCGTGGCTCAAGGGCCCGTCTGCAAGAGAGAGCGTAATCAGATCACTGGTCCTTTGTCAACCAGAGCGTAATACCAAGCGACCGGGTCACGACTCACGATCCACAAGAGCCTCACAGGAGCATCGCAGTCCATCACTAGAGAAGAGAAAGGCAGACATGGCGAATTGCCTCGGCTGTTTAGTCTGCAACAATCCTGCGGTCCAGACGTCCAGTTGTCTACTTGGAACCGAAACCAGTAGAAACTCCTAGGGAAGATGGAATCAAAAGCGACGGAGGTATCTAATTTGTACTCCCTCCGTTTCAAATTATTTGTCTTTCATTTATACAAAATTGGATGTATCTAGACATGTTACAAGTATAGATACATCTACTTTTGTACAAATGAAAGACAACTAATTTAGAACGGAGGGAGTACTACTCACTCCGTCTATAAAAGGATGTCTCAACTTTATAGATGTGCATGTATGTACACACTAAAGTATGTCTAGATACATACATATTTGGACAAATTTGAGACATATTTTTGTGAACGGAGAGAGTACATGATAGCAGGGATCTTCTTGTGATGCAGAGTCATCATGGCAATGAATTGCACATGTAGGAGAAGTAATGTATAGTGCTCCCTTGATGAAGGCATGGGGAGACTAAATATGATCCATCCTAATTCGTCTTGTCTTCCACAGGTTGTTGTTCAATTTATTTTTGTGTCAGATTTTAAATCTAGAAGAGAGAGAGACTAAATCAAGATGACTCGGAGATGGGAATTAGGTTCTACTCCCTCCGTTTTTTAATATAAGATGTTTTAGGTGGTACACATGTTGTCTATATGTACACCAAAATGAGTGAACATACACATAAAAAATATGTCTACATACATTTGTGTGCATGTGCATGTGGACAAAAACTAAAACATCTTATATTAAAAAACGGAGGGAGTAACTATGATCCAACCTGATTCGTCTGAGATTTAGTCTCGCTCTTCTAGTATGTGTAGGACGCGCACAAGCAAGGAAATGAGTTTTAGCGACTACGAACAAGCCTAGGTAACATCAAGAAGAAACACGGTGACTAAGACAAGTATCCGGCAGGTAGTAACTGGAAATTCCGGCCATGTGTGACTGTAATTACGCAGATGCTAACTAAACGCGGTCAAGTCGTCTAGGCTGTCCCATCTATGCGGTCAACTACGGAGTTGCTCGGTTCATGCCTGCTGGTCTCAGTTGACCTTTCCAAAGATCGAGCACAAAGTTCGTCTCGCTTTCCTAGCAGGCCAATGGATGAAGCATCCTGTTTGGTGAAGACTTCTTTTTTCAGATGTGTTCGGTGTAAGACTGACAAACCTATATATCCCGTCGTACTTTGGAATTCACGGGGGATATAAGATCGAATTAAACCTAGCTTGCAGTTCGATGCAACATTGTTTTCGTTGATTTAGAAAGAAACATGTCATCAAGCGTGTGTATAGATGAGATGACATCTTTATCAAAAAAAAAAAAAGATGAGATGACATAGGACGCAAAAACAAATTTCTGCTGAACCTCAAATATGCATACATTTAAGAAAAGTCAAATCTCCTTTGAAATATGAAAACGTATTGTTTTTCTGTGCACTCCATATCGTGATGGTAACACAGTGTTTAGTGGCGTCATGCGCAAGTGCTAGTGGTGCCAAAAAAAAATGTCATCAATTTTGTTAGAGTGAACTTCACATGTTACCCCCTAGCTATATATTTGTCACACTAATTATCCCATCGATTCAAAAATTTGTGTGAATTATATCTTTTAAAAAATTTAGACCCTTTTTTGTTGATGCATGATTGCTGAATAAGGTGTGAGGTGATTTGAGATTCAAAAATGTTAGGACGGCGATGAGGAATAGCACAAATGGGCACGGGAAGGCTAGATATGATCCGGATGATACCCTCCTAACTGTACATATTTTGTCGTGCCACATTTGCCTACCACGTCGGTCTTATCTAATAAAACATTTAAATGCTAGAATGGGGGTAAAAAGCATGATCATTTTTTTTTAGATGAGCTCTTTCGATAGAATTCTCACTAAAGGGTAATATATGTTCACCCCATGTAAAACGTGGAATTCATGTATAGTACACAAGATTCAGAAAACACATCTGATCGTAGGCACACCTGGTCTCAAAATCAGGACCACAGGTTCAATTATCGCCGGAGATCCGTGACAAAGAATAACGGTAACTCTTAATGCACACACTTATTAGATCTTGGTACATGTTTGTAAGTTTTGTAAGATTGTGAGAAAAAACATACGCACAATACTAAGTTGATACTTACCCATGCAACGATTTCATCAAATAATATTGTCATCTACGAAAAAAAATTCAAAAATGAGAAAGTAAGTTTTTAGGTAATAAGTTCTTAGGTCATTACTTTTGATATCGATTTGACCTAGTTGCACGAAATGGGAAACGACTAAGATTTTGAGACCAGTCGTGACGAGTACCGTTTTTGTTTTGATAAAGGGCATTTTATTACTAAAAGTATCACCAAGATACAGAGTCTTTTACTATAGAAATTCACGGGATATATGATTGAATTAAACCTAGCTTGCAGTTGGATGCAACATTGTTTTCGTTGGTTTAGAAAGAAACATGTCATCAAGCGTACGTGTGAGATGACACAGGACGCACCATTTTTTTTCTGTTGAACTTCAAATAGGACCCTGCATACATTTAAGGAAAGTCAAATCTCCTTACGAAATATGAAAGCGTATTGTTTTTCTGTGCACTCCATATCGTGATGCAACACGGGTTTTAGTGGCGTCATGCACAAGTGCTAGTGGTGCCAAAACAAATGTCAACCAATTTTGTTAGAGTGAATTTCACATGTTAGACCCTAGCTAGGTATTTGTGACACTAATTACCCCCATCGAGTCAAAATTCGTGTAGATTACCTCTTTTAAATACTTTAAACCCTCTTTTGTTGATGCATGTCTGTTGAATAAGGTGTGAGGTGATGATTGAGATTCAAAATTGCTAGGACGACGATGAGGAATAGCATAAATGGGCACGAGAAGGCTAGATATGATCCCGATGATACGCTCCTAACTTTACATATTTGTTGTGTCAGATTGGCCTAACACGTCGGTCTTATCTAATAAAATATTTTAAAATGCTAAAATGGGGGTAAAAACCATGATCAAAATTTTCTAGATAAGCTATTTCGATAGAATTCTCACTACATGGGGTAATATATATTCACCCCATGTAAAAAGTGGAATTAACGTATTCTTACACAAGATGCGGAAAACACACTGATCGTAGGCACGTCTGGTCTCAAAATCAGGACCACATACATTAACCGTGTATGATCAGAGTACAATATATGGTCCACAGAATAATAATTATATTTTTTCATATCAGAATACAAATAAATCCAGTGTCCCAATTAACTACTCATATGTAAAAATAGTAGATGAACGTTTAAGTGTTAATATGGTCCCAGTTTGGATCATTACGCTTTTTATTTTTATGTTTGATAGAATCCAATTTTATATTGCAAAAAATGACATATTTGATTATAGCATTAGTTTTGCCATACCAATCTAAATATATTCTTATAAATATGTGTACCAGTAATCAAGTTTAGTTAGAGAAGTCTGATTGTACGCTTTCTAATTCGTGGGTATATGTGTTTATTATATAGGTGTACTGTGTACTAGACCTAGAAAGGTGATATAAATTCAGTTTAGTAATGAGGAAAAAGACATGTCATTTTTATTAATTAAAGAGAAGAGAGTTAGTCAGTTTATTAACATAAGAACGGTCAAAAACCACTACAGACACTCTCGCCGGTGATATATAATTAAACGTCCAGCTAAAAGCGAGTGAATCTTTACGTACTGGAAAGAGCATAGCTTTGACAAATCACAATATTTGAGAAGTCCGAAAAGAACTGGCATTCTTGTCAAAAAGAAAAAGGAAAGGAAAGGAAAAGGGAAGAATATTGTAACCAAAGCCGCGTCCAAAGAAACGGTGAGAGAAAATATTTCAGGAAAAAAAAGAAGAAGAGAGGAGCTGGCTACTCAGCTTTGCTTTTCTGAGCTCTTTTTTTTATAAGAGGTATAGATATATTCTTATAAATATGTGTGCCAGTAATCAAGTTTAGTTAGAGAAGTCTGATTGTACGCTTTCTAATTCGTGGGTATATGTGTGTATTATATAGGTGTACCGTGTACTAGACCTAGAAAGGTGATATAAATTCAGTTTAGTAATGAGGAAAAGACTTGTTATTTTTATTAATTAAAGAGAAGAGAGTTAGTCGGTTTATTAACATAAGAACGGTCAAAAACCACTACAGACACTCTCGCCGGTGATATATAATTAAACGGCCAGCTAAAAGCGAGTGAATCTTTACGTACTGGAAAGAGCATTGCTTTGACAAATCACAATATTTGAGAAGTTCGAAAAGTACTGGCATTCTTGTCAAAAAGAAAAAGGAAAGGAAAGGAAAAGGGAAGAATATTGTAACCAAAGCCGCGTCCAAAGAAACGGTGAGAGAAAATATTTCAGGAAAAAAAAGAAGAAGAGAGGAGCTGGCTTTGGTTACAATATTCTTCCCTTTTCCTGAAACGGCGAGAGAAAAGAAACGGTGAGAGAAAAGAGCTCTTTTTTTTTGAACAGGACTTTTCTAAGAGTAGTACTGTTAAAACAAAACTGGTCAAGAAATGGACGTGCTTCACAGAGATTTATGCTCCAAACTACCGGTCGTGGCTCAAGTTCAAATACCAAACAGACAAAAGAAGTACTTAAAAAAGAACGGTTCCCCATACACGTACAGAGCAAAATCAGGATGGAAATCTGCATGCCCTTCCGAAAAGTCAAGCGCAAAATCTGCATGCTCCCAGTTAAAAAAGATGTACGTACAATGAAAAATAATTTTTTTAATTTAAACAATGAAAAAGTGTAACATCATAACTCAGAGGTTAATATGATTGATAGGATACTAATATTAGTAAATTCTAACTTCTCATTTGAAATCTAATTTGGAGAAACTCAAAAGTTAAGCGTGCTTGGGCTGGAGCAATTTGATGATGGGTGACCGAATGAGAAGTTTGACCAGGGTAAGTACTTTGACCTATGATTAAGTGTGTAATTAGAGATTAAGTATGTGACTAAGTGAGAAATTTCGAAATAGAATTAAAAAAGTTTAAAAAAAATTCAATTTCTTTTCAAAAAAATAAAAATTATTGGAAAAAATATGCCGACGGTAAAGCCGTCGGCGTAGCCTACGCCGACGGCTTTTAATACGCCAACGGCAAATTGGCCTAAGCCGAGGCCCGCAAACGCCGACGGCCATATGCCGACGGCAGCCATCGGCGTATCCCTATGCCGACAGCAAACTAGGCTATGCCGACGGCCAAAAGACGTCGGCGTATGGGTTGTTTCCTGTATTAAATTATACGTATGAAGACAAGATCGGTCGAACATCATGCTAGTCTGAATAAAGAGCATGAGTCCCAGCTGCTAGAACAACTTTCATCAGGGAGGTCGATCTAAAGTCTAAAGCTTGAACATTCGTAACGCGCTAGGACGCTTAAGCAAGGCTGTAAAGAAAACAAAAGCAATGGAACATCCCCGCCTGGAAGAAAGTGGTCTAGTCTAACTAATGACGCCTTTGGATGCTACACGTACTCCCTCCGTTTTAAATTAGACGACCTCCATTTGTCTAAATATGGATGTATCTATACATTTAACATGTCTAGATATATTCACATTTTGACAAATGAAAGTAATCTAATTTGAAACGATGGGAGTATATGATTACGCTGGTTTGATACTACGTCGGACCTTCTCATGAAGTCTGCATAAAGGGCGACTCGAGAGGGGAAATAGGGTTCCGCGATTGCCCTTTCATCTCGAAGTGGTAACTGCTAAGTCTAATTCTGACGAGTGGGAAAATTTTAGGACGGTAGCGTGGGCAATCTGGTTAAACCTGAAATGATGCAGTTTTATTAACCCGAAGTGTGTACTTCTTCTTTATGTGTTATCTTCCAAGCAGTTGCATTTCTTTCGAAGTTGAAAACTCCACAGCCGGAAAAGAGTAAATAATCTCTTGGGAGATTTGGAAAGAGTGAAATCGTGAGTGTCTTTCGCAATCAATTCTCCACCACGTCGATGGTAGTGAGCAAGATCAAAGAGGAAGCTCGGGTGGTCCTTTGCAGGGCTAAGGCCTAAAGCCTTAGTGTTATGATGTCGCGAGAATAGACTTTTATGTTTAGGGCCAGGTTTTTCCTTGGCTTTTGGCTTGTAACGCCTCTTAAAACTTCTTCTTAATCAATGAAAATGGCAAATATTTTGTCTTATTTTAAAGAAACCTACTAAATATCAGAGAGGAGAAGTTCTGACAATCATGGGAAGATTTCAGTCCGGGTAGTTGGAGGCGAGAAGAGGAATACATTTTTGTTTTCTTACTTGGGCTCTCTCTTTATGCTGATTTTTATCGAATAGGAGGATGACTTTCATTTTTTTTTAAACGAGGCAAAATCTTTGGCTTTTATCTCTACTATATAATATGTCTTCAGGTGATGGTCCGTTTTTCACTTTCCGGTTTTACCCCTACGTAGTACAAAATATTACGCCACCTGCCACCGCTAAAGAGACATATATACCGGTTAATATGTCTTCAGGATCGGCGACCATTAAAACTAGCTAAACGGTGCGTACACCAGAAAAACAAAAGGAAATATACAGATCGGTGCATGTCCGGATCGGTAGCTAGCGTGCGTGTCCGATCCAAATTCGAAAAAGAACCGACCGACTCAATCCAGGCTCAATCGCGTTGGATTTGTTTGGTAAAAAATATATGGTCGATCGGATTATGTATGTACGACGTAAGACCTACGTACATCGGCAGGACTCAAACGAGTCTATGTGCGTTCAAATACAAGCTATCCTATTCATGGGCAGATGGCGAACGGAAGACCATACCAGGTAGTACAAGATCTTGTTGTAGTACTACAAGTCTACAACCGATCATATCACCAAAATGATCCGACATCTTAGCTGCTTAAGGGTTAACCAGAATTAAGTAACAAGAGCAAAAGTCCATATATACAAATTTAAAAAATCTTTTCAAAAAAGTTAAAACCAAAATTCTACAAATAATGAGCGTTTCCATAAGCATTCCATGAATTCTATAAAACTCTATATGGTCCATTTACTAAAATTAAGTAGTTTCATCAATATGCCAATTAGATCTAAAGTATACAACAATTATAATTTCGCTTCGGAGACAACCAGAGGTACAATTAGAAGAACAAGATATTACCATTTCGCATCGGAGACAACCAAAGGTACAATCAGACGAACAAGATATTACCGGTATAAGAGTATATGCACGATATTTTAACCCCGATAACTACATATTAGTGAAAAAAAATGCATGACAAAGGTGCACTAAAATTAAATCTATTCAGATTGTCCATGCCGTAGATAAGAAGTGAAATATAATAGAGAAGACGAGCATGGTGAAAAACAAGACAAGCTATGGTTATAGTCCCAGAGATGGCAAAAGAAGCGAGTGAGAGAATATTTTTCACCACTGTTAGAGTAATTTTACTAAAAGATTAATTGGACATTTTAGGTAAATCTATGCATGCGAGAAAAACGCTTATTTGGATGTTACAACCAAATTGTTTGATTATCGCTTTCCAAGCTAAACAATGTTCGCTTTAAAAGGAGAAACAAGAACCCGAATCCGTGCTATTGGAATATCACATTTATAAATTGACCCGTAGCAACGCACGGGTATTTAGCTAGTATTGATATAGCAGAAGCAAAGATCGACTGATGTCCACAACTATATATTATTAATTATTCAACGATGTTAAGCAAAGCCAAGCATCGATTCCCAATAAATCGCTTACAAACGATAAACCAAACCAGTCCATCCAAAAGGATTAGCCTTGCGATAGTGTCTCCACAAACATTTTACAGGTTTTTTTTAACTGATCGCTAAGGAATTCAGGCTCTTTGAGCCACTGTTATTCAAAGTTCAACTCTTTATTTTCACTTTCAGGAGTATCCAATGTATCAGAGAGCATTCTGTAAACGAGGATATATTGTGGTCAAACTTTCAAACACATCTCTAGTCATCTTCTGAATAGTTTGACAATGATGGACTGACCGAAGGTGCTGACGTTCTTCCAACCACGTGGTTGCTGTACGTGACCATTACCTCATGATACAGTAACTTGATGAAAAACATACACTTGAATTTCATGAAATTATATAAGTAACGGTAAAGTGATGTAAACGCCAAAGGAAAAACCGTACGTAGGACGCGTTTCTCTTCTCGTCCCTATATAAATCTCAACACTCGAAGCTCGGAAAACACAGCAACAACAGCGCGCCTGTCTGCCACCGGCGCCCTTGCCATCAAAAGAAGAACAGCCTGCGCCCTATTTTTACAGATACTGCTAGAGAATAAGGAGATCGAGCCAGCAGCATAGCAAGAACCTTAAAAGCCACCATCCGTGCCAAGGCGACGACGCGGCTAGCGGAAGCCGGAGGTCTGCGAGAGGTGGTGGAGAAATGGAGTTGGTAGGAGCAAGACGGCCTCTCCTCTGCTGCCTCTTCCTACTCCTGTCGGCGCTAACCGTCACTCAGGCCAAGACGGTGCACGAGAAATGGGACGTCAGCTACCAGTTCGCCTACCCGGACTGCGTGCGCAAGCTCGCCGTCACCATCAATGGCCACACACCTGGCCCCACCATCCGCGCCGTCCAGGGCGACACGGTGGTGGTCACCGTCAAGAACTCGCTGCTGACGGAGAACCTCGCTATCCACTGGCACGGCATCCGGCAGATCGGCACGCCATGGGCGGACGGCACGGAGGGCGTCACGCAGTGCCCCATCCTCCCCGGCGACACCTTCGAGTACGCCTTCGTCGTGGACCGCCCCGGCACCTACATGTACCACGCGCACTACGGCATGCAGCGCTCGGCGGGGCTCAACGGCATGATCGTCGTGTCCGTGCCGCCGGGCGCCGGCGCCGACGTGGCCGAGCCGTTCGCGTACGACGGCGAGCACGAGGTGTTCCTGAACGACTGGTGGCACAAGAGCACCTACGAGCAGGCCGCGGGGCTCTCCTCCGTGCCTCTCGTGTGGGTCGGCGAGCCGCAGTCGCTGCTGATCAACGGGCGCGGCAGGTTCGTCAACTGCTCGGCGCTCGGGGCGTCGTGCAACGCGACGCATCCGGAGTGCTCCACGCCGGTGTTCGCCGTGGTGCCCGGCAGGACGTACCGGTTCAGGATCGGAAGCATGACCTCCCTCTCGGCCCTCAACTTCGAAATAGAGGTAATTATTTCGAAAATTCCTTTTGGCTCCCTTTATTTAAAATTATCGAAAATCATACTCCCTCCTTGTCATAATGTATTTCATATGAGATTTTCTAAATGTCAAAACCGTGTAAATTTTGGCCAAGTTCATATATAAAAAATCAACGTCTACCATACCAAATTATTACCATTGGATTCATCACGAAACAAATTTTCATACGGTATAAATTTTGTACCATAGAAATAGATAATTTCCTCCATAAACTCGGTCAAATTTTACACGATTTAACTTTAAAAAAATCTCATACACAATAATATTATGAAAAGGAGGGAGTATTTACACATCCGTAGGATATATCATTGGGTACATCATGAAAATTTTAAGATTTTTTTGAAACTTGTAAATACGATATTCAAAATTTTAAAATCAAAGAAGCACTGGCCGGAATTTCAGGAGCCAAAAATTCCCTACTCTTATTTCTTCACCAACTGTATTCGAAGCTCCTTTAGCTAGTAAGTTGGTCATGATTTTCATTGGTTTGAGTCCATGGAGCTCACCACCTAGCTCTCAAGTAAAGGCAGTGTGAATAAACATAACCAACCGTAGCCGGCAAAAGCGAATATGTGGGTGGATGCATGTGCGCAGCCGGCGTCGATCTCGGACAAGATCAAGGTCGTCTCTTCACATTACCCCCCAAGAAACCATACAAGTAGTCGATCTCGCTCTCGCATGTTCTTGTCCTTCCACGGCTACTAGTGGTTAGAGATACAGATACCATGTTACTTAGCCGGTAATCCCGCCCCCGGCCGGCTGCATCCAACATGATACCGGGTTCGAGCGAGCGTCCGGCCGTGTGAGGGATGATCCGGCCGGCCGTTACACGCGATTGCACCATATACAAATCAGTCATCTTGGAGCTAGCATGCACCTAAATACGAAGTGCAAGTGTGCACACCAAAAGCTAATGGACAAAATATGGAGCTTAATTATCGGTAAAGTAGCTTGCGGTAGTTACTCTTTCTCTGTCCATCTCTCTATTCAAATGGAAGCTGAAAGCTGGAGGCAAGGATTTCGTACTAGAAACCATCTATAGATAGTTAGTTGCATATAAGCATATATATACCCAACTAGCCAGCGACGACGTTATCTACAAAGCTACAGCCTACAAGACTACAAGAGATGCCTCGCATCAAAACAAAACACGGATTGACACCATCCACCTAACCTAATATCCAAGAATGCTCATGAACCATTGACTTGAATGCATGTATCCAAGTCAAGACAGTGTTCCCATCTATACTACTCCCTCTGATCCCTTTTAACTGTCGCTGGAAAAGATCATGGAAGGTATACGGTAGAACAACTGGGGACACATTTTTCATATCGGAGGGAGTACTACTATTTGTGGCTAACTTCATGAACGTGATCGATAACCGGTCGCAGCATGTGTAACAGTATCGTGTTCATTACGATTGACGGGCGTGTTATGTATAGTCTTGGTGTAACTATTAGCTAGGTTTTCGGGACAGCATGTAAAACCTTGATCAATAGTATGCATGGCTAGCTACCTAGTGCCATAATATATACGTAGTAAACTGGATTGGAGCTGCTGACCTGCAATGGCTAGTTTAACGGGCGGGATACACAATATCTACTACTGTAGTTATTTTTTGCCGGCGATGCCATATGTACGCTAAATAACTGGGACAAGCAACACGAGCTCTCCTACTAGTCAATGGAGGAAAGAGTGCACGTATATCCTGCAGGGTTAGTTTAACAAGGTTATCCCAACATGATCTCTTGATTAGCGTGAGGAAGATGCGCTTGATTAGTCTACTTCTTGTAACGTATACTTGCCTGCTTACGCGTCCTCTGGCCCATGTCATGTGGTGCTTATCTCTAGTCCTAGACGATATACACACACAAGGAGTGGTTTGAATTTTTTTTTCTATGCGAAGCGTAAAACCTCCGGCTTAAGATAACAGAACAGAGGCTGTGTTGCACTGCCCAGAAGGCGAAAAGAGAACAAAAGAAGAATTGAAACTAAAGGAACTTAACCAGCTAAATATCATCCAGGAAATTCACAGTCACAAGTTGACGATGACTTGGGAGACCGGAAAGATGAAGGCGACATGTATGTCGTACATACTTGACGTATTCCGTGATCAAGACTAAGGCACGACTTTAGGGTCAACTTTAGTGTGTTTGGTATATCCTATTTAGTAGTACCATGTAGCAGTTGAGAAATTGCTAAACGCCTGCTGCAAGTTTCTAGAAACACAGTCAACGTCTCCCTCTAACATTTTTTTTCGATAAAATGCATTAAGATACCGGGCTTTAAAATAATAGAAGTCTGAATAGTTCGCTGAGGCATGAGCACTTATGCTGGGGAAACCAACTTACAAATAAACATAACGGCACGAAGCCACAGTTAGGCCTACCACTTAGGCAAAGGGAACAGAGACTAAGATATATACAATTAAAACTAGTCTTGCAACGAGGGCGATGCAGGGGAGCGCCGGAGCGAGTCAATCTGTAGAGTTGCCGAAGATCTGTCATCAGTTCATCGATGATGGCCTGGTCCTTATGTTTCACAGCGGCCTCCAATGCTGTAACAATAAACAAGTTTTGAAGATGAAGAAACACCGTCACCGAATGTACGTAAACATGGTATTTATAAACACAAATTATAACACAGACACACATGCGCACCCCCATACCCACACACAACTTCTATTAAGTTCTCCCTCCATCCCAGTTTACTGGGCGCAATCCCCAAAAAAAAACTTCTCACCTCATAGGCAAAATTACATTAATTGCCTCTCAGTTAGTGGCGTGTTGCCTCTACCAACCAATACATGTAAGATTTTAGACCCAATCATTTAGCATCTTGGGCCAAGAGATTTGTCAATTGAGTCCTGAAAATTGGGACAGAGGGAGTACTAGAGTTGCGGAGTTTCCGGATAAATGAAGTCGCCACAAACACTTTATTATCCATAGGAACTTCGTCTCCCACTCTGGTAACATACCATTGAGACATACTTGGCGGCAAACATTAGGTGTTTGATCCATGGTGCTTTGGGTATAACTATCCTCCTGCCATCCAATCACTTGTTGGTTCTCCTAATATAAACATTGTTTATCAAATATAAATACCAATTTGTGTTTTTAAACCTATAGCTGTATAAAATATGTGCAATTTGAAGATTTGTATACAATCCATAAGTAAAATAGGTGCACTTTCCGGTTAAACATGTGAAAACTACTTGACTGCACATTCTAAACCCAAAATTGCACAAAATAATACTGTGTGTAATTTGGATCTCAAATGTGCAAACTAATCAATCGTACATTGCAACTCAATATTACAAATATTGGATTAACTGCAATTTAGGCTTAATATGTACAAACTACCGATTTCCACATTTTGTACCTAGAATGGCACAATTATCACATTATGTGTCATTTCCAACTTCAAAATTTGCAAAGAACCGGCCAACAACCACATTTCGAACCCAAATTTTCACAAAACATTATGCGCAAACTTTGGTTAGAAAGTGCAACTACTGAAATACAATATTAGTCATAAGGTTGATCTCAAGGGGTTATGATTTTTTGTTTACTTCAAAGTTGGGTGCTTTTTTTTTTTTGGCAACTAGAACGAGTGCTGGTAAATCAAAATTGCACTATCTACTAAAACAAGTGATAGCTAATCAGTGTCAAAACGTTGAATGTTAATTACATGTTAATTAAGCCTGCTAATAATGAAGTGCATTGATTAACCGAACTTCAGGGTCACCCAATGACGGTGGTGGAGACAGACGGACACTACGTGAAGCCGTTCGTGGTGAAGAACCTCAACATCTACTCCGGCGAGACCTACTCCGTGTTGATCAAGGCCGACCAGGACCCGAACCGCAACTACTGGCTGGCGTCCAACGTGGTAAGCCGCAAGCCAGGCACGCCCACTGGCACCGCCGTCCTCACCTACTACGGCGGCCGCAGCAGCCCGCGCGCGCCGCCGCCCACCGCGCCTCCCGTTGGTCCGGCGTGGAACGACACGACGTACCGCATCAATCAGAGCCTCGCCACCGTGGCGCACCCGGAGCACGTGTACCCGCCGCCGCCGCGCCCCGACCGGACCATCCTCCTGCTCAACTCACAGAACAAGATCGACGGCCGGATCCGGTGGGCGCTGAACAACGTCTCCTTCTCGCTGCCCCACACCCCGTACCTGGTGGCCCTCAAGGACAGGCTGCAGGGCACCTTCGACCCGCGGCCGCCGCCGGAGACGTACAACCACACGGCGTACGACGTGTACGGCGTGCAGGCGAACCCGAACGCGACGAGCAGCGACGGGCTGTACCGGCTGGCGTTCGGGTCCGTGGTGGACGTGGTGCTGCAGAACGCAAACATGCTTTTGGCGAACAACAGCGAGACCCACCCATGGCACCTGCACGGCCACGACTTCTGGGTGCTCGGGTACGGAGTGGGGCGGTTCGACCCGGCGGTGCACCCGGCGACGTACAACCTGAGGGACCCGATCTTGAAGAACACGGTGGCGGTGCACCGCTACGGCTGGACGGCGCTGCGGTGGAGGGCGGACAACCCCGGGGTGTGGGCGTTCCACTGCCACATCGAGGCGCACTTCTTCATGGGCATGGGCGTCGTCTTCGAGGAGGGGATCGAACGCGTCGGGAAGCTGCCGCAGGAGATCATGGGGTGTGGTAGCAGGAAGGGCGGCCGGCACTAACTGGTTAAGAGAGACTTTTTGCTAGTCAGGGGGGTGCGCGTCTGATCTATGGCGAAATGCATCTTGATCCTTGCATGTGGTGTTGACCGTGCTCCACTAATTTTTTGCGGGAGCAATTTGTGTCAGCGGAAAAAATGGCGGGAAAGGTTGTTTCACCGATAAACAAGCCTTTCCAGCTAATAAAGACACAAAAAAGCTGTTTTCTGACAAAAACTTGGTGACGAGCGCGGGCGGCGAGCGGAGGAGCACGACGGCCGGACGAACGAGCAAGCAAACAAGTGGGGAAATGGGTCCTGGACCATCAGATCACCCTGAAGCTATTGAGAGGCTCGGGGATGCCTGAGGAGGCGCGACGGCGCCGAGATCGACGCGGTAAGCGGCGGCCGGAGTTGGAGGAGACGGCGTCGATTCCGTCGATCCAAGTCTTCCTGGCAAGCGCGACTGGAGGAGGGAGTAGCTCTCGGCGAGGCGGAGCTGCTGGTATGCTCGGATTGGCTCGGGGAGACGTCACGCGGCGGCAATTGACGACGGCGGCAGGGGAGAAGGAGGATGACAAATACGGCGGCAGGGATGCTGAGGAGCCTCGCGGAAGTGGAGAAGGACCAGGAGCAGGCCGGCGGCAAGAGCTCCACCGGCCTGGATCCTGGCCGGCAGCAGGAGCTTCTCGCGTGTGGAGACGATGACTTGGTGGTTTGATTTGTAAGAAATTAAATTAGGGAAGGGGGTTATTGTAAAATAGACCGTAGTTCAAAATTAGACCCCCGCGACAAGTAAATCCGAACGGAGGGAGTATTATTTTTGGACTTATTTGAACTACTTGTAAAACTTTCGTAATAGATCCAGACCCTTCTCACAAAAATGAATAAATTAATAAATAGCTCAACTTTTAAGACTTTGTATAAAAACTTTAACCATTGAGCTAATTCTAACACATATCCCAAATCTGTAGAGATTACCACATAATCCGCTCACCAATTTTAAATTGATGTTTGGTTACTCACAGTGTGCTCAAATATTCCCGTTTTACTCACCATGTAAGATTCATCATCAGGAATGTTACGATTTCTTCCAAGGCTTTGATGTTTTGCGGTTTTCAGCAAAAACTCCCATTATTTAAAAAAAATATGTACAGTTGATTGGATACTTAGATGATTTATCGTGATTACTCACCACATTTGGGTTTATTTATAGCAATATCTTAGTTTTTTAAAGAATTTGAATTGTCTAGCATTTTTTTATCAAAACAACCCATGTATGGGCCCTACCGGTAGATTTCGAATATGTGTTACAAGTAGACATTGTTTTTATTATGTAGCCTGGACTTTTGAATTTGACAATTAATGTGATGATGTAACCCATAAGGTAGCGGTAGACTACTACATTCATACACATGTGCTCTCCCCTATAAGAAAAAACACATACAGAGCAATATGTTGCGGCGCTTCTCTATAGCTTTTCCCAAAATTGAAATGTGGGACGATTCCATCACTGTAGCAGAAACTAACGAGTCTTACCGGTGAGCAATACAACAACACTAATGGAAGAAAGAAATATAGTGGACAAAAATCAATACTAAAAAATAAAATTAAAACAAGTGCCAAACAATTGAAAGGAAAAACTGGAATACCGGTGAGCAATACAACAACGCTAATGGAAGAAAGAAATACAGTGGACAAAAATCAGTACTAAAAAATAAAAATAAAACAAGTGCACAAACAATTGAAAGGAAAAATAGTAAATGTGGTAATTGAAGAAAGAAATATAGTGGACAAAAATCAATACTAAAAAATAAAATTAAAACAAGTGCCAAACAATTGAAAGGAAAAACTGGAATACCGGTGAGCAATACAACAACGCTTATGGAAGAAAGAAATACAGTGGACAAAAATCAGTACTAAAAAATAAAAATAAAACAAGTGCACAAACAATTGAAAGGAAAAATAGTAAATGTGGCTGCTGGGATTCGAGCCCAGGTCTCCACGGCCACAACGTGGAATTCTCACCACTAAACTACAGCCACTTTGTTGAATTTGTACACAACGAATCTTATATAACATCTTACTTGGATCAGTTAATGACTAGATATGTGTAAGTGGGATCCCACTTTCGCATCCTTATTAATGATTTTTGGTTCTCTTTTGAGATTTGCTATCTGAGTTGCTGATGTGAAGTCAGTTGCTACTTGTGGTGACTGGTGAGGTCGGGAGGCATCAGCTGATGCTCTGTTCTTCTTTCCATCTGCCAGCCAAGTTTTGTACAACGTTCTAGTTTCTGTTTGACAATAAGAGGCAGGCAATGAGGCAAGACCTTGTTCTAATCGAAGGTTTGTTCATATGACGATGCGGTGGTATGTCTGTTCTTCCCGTAGTACATCTGATGTGCGTTTTCAGTTTGTCGACACAGAAGAAGAAAAGATACAGGCAACACATTCCAATGCAAACAGAATGAGGACGAAATTCCATAGTGATACAGTGAGTACATTACATCATTTGCAGTGTTATATTCGAAGCTTTATACTCTGTATTTGTCGCTTGATCAAATCTCTAGTGTCACACAAGAAATTTCCTTTCTTTCATCTGAAATTCTCAAAAGTCAAAAGAACAGAGTCCGATCGCGATCCGGCAGCCGCCATCAGCTCTCCACGACCCTGACCTTGCTGCCGCAGCAGCCGCCGGACGCCCTGTGGCCATTCGCCGTGGCCGCGGCGTCGTTGCGGTCGAAGAACTCGCGGTTCTCCTTCCACACCTCGCCGTCGTCGTACACCTCCTTCTTCCAGATGGGCACGGAGGCCTTGATCTCGTCGATCACGTACCGGCACGCCTCCATGGCGTCGGCGCGGTGCACCGCCGACGCCGCCACGAACACGCTGGCCTCGCCGGCCGGGACGGGCCCGAGCCGGTGCGCCACGGCGAGCCGCCGCAGCGCGTGGGCGGCGCGGGCCTCGCGCAGGATGGCCTCGAGCCGGCGCCGCGCCATGGCCGAGTACGCCTCGTACCGGAGCTCCACCACGCGCCGCCCCGCGAAGTGGTCGCGGGTGGTGCCCTCGAAGGTGGCGATGGCGCCGGCCGCCAGGTCGCGCACGTGGTCCACGTACCGGCCGATGTCCAGCCGGCCCGATCCCTCGTCCAGGATCTCGACAAGGTCCTGGTTCGCATCTGGTGCGAGCTCGTCAGACGCTGTTATGGGCTCGTCGCCGGCCATAGTGGGGAAAGCTGCGGCTTCGGGTTCTTGGACCGCGGAGCTCGGACTCTCTCGGGGTTGTCGCTACAGCGAGATAAGGTTTGGTGGAGGAGATGGGACAAGCAAACTACGGAACTGCCCTTCTGGATTTCTTATCAACCTTCTTTCTCAGGACCAAAAAATGTCTTTCGCCACCGTGATGATCGTGGAAGAATAAGAAAGTACAAACGATCACGTCAGAGAACATGTTCGTCTTGAGTACTTGTAGTTGTAGCCTTGTAGGTGGCTCCGATGGGTCGATGATCGTCACTGCTTGCGCCCAGCAGCCAAAGAGTTGACTGATCGAGGCGCTGCGTCACTGCCTGCTTCGAACTGTCGGCCTTGAAGCTTGAATAGTTGAAATCTGAACTCCATCATACTTCCTGAATTGACAAATCTTTGTACGAAGACGAACGCGCCTCACCTTTTATTTTCTTGGAGCCTTTTTTTGTCGAGAGTACACCAAAGGCGTACCTTAGATTTATACGGAGTAGAAGATAGCAAAGAGATTTACAAGATTTACAAGTGGCCGACCAAACCACAAACGGAGTGATCAGCGAAGATTTTCTTAGTAGCTTTCTTAGAGCAAAGAATACGCTTCAGGAAAAGCTTCCCGTCAAAGTTTCAGGATTTCAGAATTTCTGGAGTGCTAATCGTAACCCACTATAAAATGCTAATCTTAGCCCACTACAGAATATGTCTTGTTTTAGTTTCAATGTGGGCTTCTTTTGTAGAGACTACTGTTCGGCCTTTTCTAAAATGGGCTTTCTTGATTTACTTTTGCTTTCCATTTATCCGTTTGTCAGTTTCTCAAAAAAAAAAACTGTTTGTCTTCCCTAAAAAAAAATCTGTTTGTCTTGGGCCACTTAAAACAAAAAAATGTTTGTGTTTGTCTTGGGCCACTCGAAACAAAAATTGTTTGTCTTGGAACGAATACGCGGGTCTCTCGCTAAATGTTTAAATTAAGAAGTGAGCAAACAGTGCAGTTAAAAAAGACAATTATGCACTGAAGAACGACAACGCTACAGTTGATAAAGACGTATCGTGCACTGCATCTTGTGGCTCAACTTCTTTCGTCTCAATCATCACTTGTGTCCCAACTACATTATCTCAACTACGACCGTGGCCCAAACTGCATCGTTTTTAACTACATCGTCTCAAGTGCATCATCCAAACTATAATTTCTGGGGCATCATGTGTCAACTGCATCGTCCCAGTTACAACCCGTGCCTCAATAGCACCGCCCTGTTACGAAGTGCAACATCTTAAGTATTGGTTGCATCATCCTAGCTACATCTAGTGTCTCAACTCCACCTTTTACCCCATTTTTTACGGGGTAAACATTGCACTCATTTTAAAAACTATCGCACTCAGGATCCAAAGGTACTCTCGAAGTGGAAACAAGAACATGATAAAATATTGAGATAAAAAGTTGAGACACAAAATACGAAATGACGATGTAGTTGATAACAAGAACAACAATTGAGATTGATGTGGTAGAGAAGAAGAGCGCAATAGATAACGGCTTAGTGGTTAGTACGGAGTTGAAAAGAAGAATGCAGTGGACACTAACGTAGTTGAGAAAAAGAACATAGCTAATATGAACACAACTGAGGAGAAAGTACAGTTGAGAAGAATGACAAAATAGAGAAGAACATAGTTGAGAAGAAAAACACAGTTGAGAAGAACGTTGAAAAAATATGAATTATAGAAGAATGAAGTAACTGAGGAAAAAATGCAGCAAAGAACATCTGTCAGCTGCTCCATTTACTCGAATCTTACAGGAAAGCATGCACACCCGTAAGTGTTAAACATTTAAAAACATAGTTAACAAATGGTCATGCAGAAGTCTTTGTAGCATGGCTACAATGTTCACTATACAAGTGAAGTTCTTATTTAATTAGGAATTTACTATGAGACATCAACTGACATGGCTTATATTTACGGGCACGGTGAAGCCACTAGAGGGCACTAAATACTGACTTTACAAAATGAAAGTGTAAAAACGCATCTCACATGTCTGTGTCTAACACCAACAAAGGTACCACAGTAAACCGTAGCCTCACATCATAAGAATCAGATCAATACAACAATAAGAAAATTTATGTTTTGTTTCATAATGTTTAGTCGAGATAGAATGTGTGGATTTGTGTTTCACATAGTGTCAGAACTTCATGGAGGTCAACACCAACCCCCCCCCCCCCCCCCCCCCCCCCCCCCCCCCCCCCCCCCTCCCTCTAAAAAAACAAATTGTGCGATTCTTTTTATTAGCATTATTGTTAAGAAATAACTAATGATGATTAGACTTTCTACTAGCTATTAAATACTTTTAATTAGCATCTTGGCCCTCCTTATTTTTTCTGCAAACTCTGGCACTGGCCGCGTACTACATGAATTGAGGTTATGTTTTGATGAATTAGACACATTTGTGTTTCAAGAGGGAAGCCTTTATCGAGTTTAGGAAAATCATGTCAACAATATCTATTAGTGTGTAAGTTCGTGCGATGCCTAGGCGATTGCCTGTAGAATCTATACGGTCCATCCATGTTGTTCTCTCGAATCGAGGCTTTGACATGTTGTTTCCATGAGATTCGTGAACACTATCTAAACTTATAACCGCTACTTGTTATGACGGAAGAGTGTGCCATGAAAGATCAGTCCGACAATGTTCAGATTTTACCTCAAGGTTCGCTTCGCATCAGTAGTTACCATCTGACTATCCCCTCGAATCAGATTATGTTTTATTTTCCACTAAACTATTTCTGAATGTGACAACTAACATAAGAAAAAACCACTAGCATATACTTTCCCTGTCCCTAAATATAAGACGTCCGACCAATTCAATTTTGACCGCCGGAAAGTCTTATATTTAGTGACGGAGGGAGTGTACACTTTTCGGTAGCTATCACTTGATTAATTTTGTGAAATATACTATCATACTGTATAACCTTCGCGTAGAAACTAGTCTTACGTTGGAACTCTTTTTCTTAATTAAAACGCACCATAAAAAATGTCATGGTTTTAATGACCAGATGGGTTACTATGGAAGTTTGTGGTGCTTCAGTATTCTATTGAAGAACAAAGAAAAAAAATAGGGTACAGATATACGACGCAAATCATAAGGAGTTTAACGGTCTGCTTGGTTTGTGCCTAGTATAGTCTTGCTGGTATCCATAGACTTCTTAGTAGATATTCTGGACAGGACTGTCGTGTCCTTTGGATTTGTTGCACAACTCTGTGCTGGTCCCTTTGGAATATGCTCGATATATTCACAATCGAGGGTTAGTTTCCTTCTCAACCGGCTGACGGCATATACAAAGTGTTCGTGTACATACAGGTGTGAAAGCAACTGGCTAAAAGACAGGACCGCGACATGGTGGAAGTGGCGATCGGCATGATCTGCTCCCTCCACACTGCCACTAGACCAGAGTAGTCTCTCTCCTTCTCCTGCCCTATCTGTGTTGTACTTCTTATGTTAGCAGTGATCTGGGCAGCCGTTGTGTGTGCCCAAGACTTGGTTGTTGTATCCGTATGTTATATGAACTCGGTCTTGTGTGGGTTTATTAATTTAAAGCTGGGCTGGCAAACGCTACGCGTCAGTCGGGTGTAGCGAGCCCTTGCTACAGCCGCCTCCGTAGCCGTCCGATCTAGTTAAGTGAAACGATCTCGCGCGTCTGATATATGTAGCAAAAACGTTTCGCGTGTAACACTTTTTGTATGTGTATGTAACATCTCATGTAGCAAAACAAATGTTTTAGGAAATATTATGTCTGATGAATGTAGCAAAAAAAATCGATGCAACATTTTTTTTTTGCGCATGTAGCACGAGTGTGTAGCAAAAAATATCGGTGTATAAAAATTGTAATATGTAGCCAAAAATGATGTAGCACTTTAAACACATTCATGTAGCAAAAATCAACAACATATCCAACAAATCCCAATTTCGATGTAGCAAAACCTGAGTACAACGTCACTTTTGCAGAAATCAGAGTGACATGCGACAGACATCAGTGTAGCAAATTGCCCATGCTTACACAACAAAAAGAAGTCTCGCATGTAGCAAAATCGCAAATCGCACGCAACATCAACAAAATTCCAACAAAAACTGACCTCCACTGTCGACTCCGCGCCATGACAAATTCGAGCTCGTCAAAATGAAATCGGCCACGCCGGAGGTCAATTGAAGTCAGATCGAGTGAATCTCTGACCCAACTCCTCTTCGGATCGATCCGGCGTCGTGTGACAAGCTCGTCGTCCATGGAGCCATCCGAGATTTCTTCCGGTGAGCCCGTGCCGTGGAGGCACATGGGGAGGACGAAGGCTGCCGTTGGGGAAGGGCATCGGCTTCGGGAGGTTCCGTCCATGGCTTCCATGGCGGATCTCGTCTTCTCCAGCCTGGTGGTGCGTGCGGAGGTCGCCGTGCGGGCTTCAATGGCGAGCCCGTGGAGGTCGCCGTGCAGGCCTCAATGGAGAGCACGCGGGCGTCTTCTCCGGCCGGCGGCGCGTGGGGAGGTCGCCGTGCCGCGGGCGTTCTCCGGCCGGCTGCGCGTGTGTGCGCTGCTTTGCATCGCGCGTGTGTGCGCGTCACGCATGAGCGACCTGGCTGTAGCTACAGCCGGGTGGTAGTTAGCATTTTCCCATCTTAAACCTTTGGTCTAAGAAATTACTTGTGCGAGCATGATCGAGCTTCGTGTCCTTCCATAGGATTTGTTTTTGAAACGGATTCCACAGGAAGTAAAATTCCCTTTACAAGCATGTCGAGAAGACTCTATATTCATGTTCTGGTAGGATATAAGTTACATACACGTAATCAACGTTCTAATAATGCAGATTGCAGAAGGTAAGATTCGAGCGCACATGCAGGAGACAAAACCCTGGAAAAAAACTCGTCCCATATATACTCTCTTTTATCCTTTTAAGTTTTCACCTATACACAACACACACATACATCATACTCCATAGCCACATACATGAACAGATGATCGATCGATCCTCAACATATATCTCCAAGCTACAAAGCCGATTGACCGGGCTCCTCACATGACGGAGCAGGCGTTGGGGTTGTCGTCGCTGAACATGGTGGTGAGCCGCTCCTCCTGCGCCGCGCCGCCTCCGGCGCCGGAGCCGCCGTAGCTGGCGACCGGCATGACGGCGTCCACCTTGCGCACATAGCCCGGCGGCGCCTTCTTGTCGTAGGTCTGCGCCGCATAGGGGTGTGCCACCAGGTTGTAGGGGATGTAGGGCCAGATCTCGGCCTTCTTCCCCGTGGCCTGCACCCGCTTCACCACCTTGTTCGGCTCCACGAACCCCCGCACCGTCACCTTGTACTGCTTCCGGTTTATCTCCACCGACTCCACACCTGCAAACACGTACAACAGTCAAATGTCTTTCAGTTTTCCAGTATTTTTCTTCGCCATACATATGAAATTCATCTGGGATGAAAAGAGTGAAGCAGAACAAATTATCACCGTCAACTACAAAATGTCCTATGGATTCTGCAGCATTCTCTTCAGCCATCATAATCCTTTGAGAACATGTTGAAAAAGATGTTTGCATACCTTTCATGCTGGAGAGGGCGTTCCTAACTTTGAGCTCGCAGCCTTCACAGTCCATCCTGACCTTGAGCTCCACCGTCTGGAACTGCTTCCTCTTCTTCTTGTAGCTCCGGCGACGGCTGCCGCCACTGAGAAGCTCGGACAAGAAGTCAAGAGTGCCGCCCACACCCATCTTCTTCAATCAAACTGAACCTACCAGTATGTGTCTGGATTTCTAGTATACCTACTGCCAAATTCTTCTCTCAAAGAAAGCAACAAGAAACAGAGTAAGGACACTGGACCTAATAAACCTTTGTTCTCTTCCTGAATTAATCGGTCGCTTCCACTGACAGCACTACTTCATCAAGTGAGCAAGAGATGGTTGGAGACTAGACACAAGATGGGATGCATATATATAGGCTGCCTTCTCAGTTGTTGGCTGCTGTTACAAGGCAGCACCTCGCTAAGCTTAAGCTAAGCCGCCTGCCCGGCTTTGCTTTGCGGAATCTATTTGTTTTCTTGTACAGCTAGCAGCTGCAAGCCGGCCGGCCGCGTCTGTATTTTCTGCAAGAAGTTTCCCAAGATACCTTGCCCCTTGCTGTACCTGCCTTTTGCTGAATTCTGCAGCCTCAACTGACTCTGGAAATAGGGACATGTAAAGGTAGCACCCACAGATTAAGATAACCGAAGCCGGGGAACCGACTATTGTTAGTAACGTTTATCCCCTGTGCTAAGCAAGTGGAAAAAGGTGCGTGTACTTGCGTACGGTGTGTTTCGGCACCTCTTGATCCATTTCTTCATCCATGACTAAGTTTCTCACTTGATTTTCTGGATTTTTGTTTAAACTGAACTTGTGCTGATCCGACCAACGGACGATTCAGATGATAACCGGTTTGAATAGGTACTCACATTTCAGCATTCCCGGCAACTTTACCGGCGGCGAATACTGCGAGTATTGTGCAATGGTGTGTGCCTCATGATTGCACTGGGCTAGCTACCCCTCTCAAGCCTCAACTGGTTTCAGTTTCTAAAGGGCAATGCAGACAACCTGGACATGAGCCCTCACAACAGAAACCATGGTCATGCAATTGCTGTGTGCTAGCTGGTGTGGTATCATTCACGAGTAAGCAAGCAAGCAACTGCAAGCTGCAACAACGAAGGTGCATGCATAATGGAGATCAAACATAGTCATCCTAAGACCAATCTGGGACTGCCAGCTGCCCTCCGGTGTTAGCTGAGGTGTGTTTCTGTTCCCTGATTGGGTAGCGCGGCCCACTTTGCAGGTCTTAGATAATGGGTGATTCGGCACTCCATAATTGGAGGTCACAGCTACTTCGCCAGCATTTCTGTTGCTTCTTACATCTGTCCCTCGTCTCACTGAAACATATGCAGAAAGAAACCCATGTTGGCCTACACATGCTCTACATGCATGCAGCCAGAAGCCTAGAAGTGATGTTGGTTGATTGGTGATTGATTTCATTATTGGTGCTACAAAGTTTGAGATAGCCATAGTCTTCATCTTTGTTTGTCAGGTTGTGATTTTTCTAATGACCTCTACACAGCTTCGTGATCTAACTAAGAAGCCTAGAAGTGACGTTGGTTGATTGGTGGTAAATTCCATTTTTGGTACAAAGTTTAAGATAGCCATAGTCTTCATCTTGTATGTCAGTTGGTGACATTTCTAGATAACATGTACAGCTTACTTGAACAAGATTCATGGTATTTCGTGATCTAAGAATGCTGATTTTTTTTAGAGAGGACTAAGAATGCTGATTATAAACTAACCTACTTTCTTTCACCCCATATTGAATAGCACTCCATCCGTCCCCTTTTATAAGACGTTTTGGCAAGCCAATTAAGCCTGATTAAAAGGGACAGATGAAGTAATAAACTAGACATGCAAATAGTAAAGCCTGGTAAAATCTTATTGCATGATTTGAACCCTTCGAACATGCATGTAAATATAAATGCATATCGCAGAATGCTACTGTTTTGGATTTTAAAAAAATAACCCTGCAAAGAACTTGGTGGTAGTCATCAAGATATCTTCCCAATTGTCAGCAAGTTGCACTTAGGCAGAGAGAGAGGTAGAGACGGGCATCATCATCATGAGTAGAGATTTTGTGCTCCCGGGCACTAGTGATCCTGCCGTTTTCAAAAAACGAAAAAAATATTTACGTGTTTCAAAAAATTCTGAAAAAATCTCGAATGTAGCCATTGGTGTATTCTACAAACGTGCCAAAAATAAACTTTAAATACTTTGTATTCTGGGCTACACAAAAATGAAAAATTTGGATCTGAGTATACTTATTTTCAAATCTCTAAATTTATTAGATTTTGTCATTTTTGCGCAGCTCCGAATACAATGTATTGAAGTTGATCTTTTGCACTTTTGTAGAATACATAATTAACTATATCCCGGATTTTTTCAGATTTTTTTGAAACTTATAAATATTATTTTTCATTTTTTGATGCACCAGGAGCACTGGTGCTCGGGAGCAAAAACACTTTTCCGCATCATTAACTCCAATATGTGTAAGAGTAATAACGGTGAACGGACCGAAAGTTGAATTCCAAAGTCATCTTTCAAGGTAGTGAAAGCTACTCTGATTTACTGTTTTATTTCATATTGAAAAGTGAACCATTATGACTGGACACTAACATGGAAAGTGACCTGAAAATGTGAAAAAAAGGCACTAGCTACTCATGTGAAGCATGGTATTTTTACTTTGAAGGTGATGCCTAACCTCTTTAAACCCCAGCCGGCCGGCCCTCTTTTAATCAACTTCGTGTCCACTCCATTCGGAGAAATGTCATGCATTGATCCTTTCGCTGTGGCCACCTAACTATAGCAACTAGCACTAAGTTGCAGAATCATCGAAGGTGTGTGCATCTACAAGTTATCTGCGATAATAAAGCTAACAGATGTGAACTTAATTATAATATCTTTGCCATAACGGCCCTGACTAGCCAGATTATCTTGACTTACTGAATCAAAGCAATCAGTGCACTCTTTCAGAAGAGAACAATTAATAATTAGATTATTGGTCTAAGATTTCCCACTTTCAGTAGGAACTGAAGCTATGGCAAACATCAATGTCTCCGTTGATTCAGAAGAGGCATTTTCTCCAGTGGTAGTCAATTCTCGTGACCCATGTGAATGGTATTAACCTTATTAAGAATAAATCATTGGATCCAAAAGAGGGATATCCTATAATGTTGAATGACACAAAATGAACAAACATCTAGCCGGCCAATGGAATTTGGAATATCAATCAATGGCTAATCTCCGGCATGACAGACCCCCACTGATCAACATATATAAAAGAAATTAACAGACCATACTAGCAACAGATAGCTCGAAGATATGGATTTCATTGGCACCAATACCCTCAAATGTGCATTGTGCGCATTTGACCACCGTTAATCAGCATTTCAGCCTGACATTTGGGTGCTATCCGATCCCTACTGTGAACGGCAGAGCTGCTGGCTAATATTTCCAGAACATCAAGCCTCTAATGGCATGAGCATAGACACATTCATTTCATGGTGCTATCACTCAACTTCACAAGATTCTAGCTATTGAGCCCTGGGCACGAAAGGTGTCCTGGCGGCCGGGCAAATGAAGGTGACGGCGTCACATCCACATTGGCTCAAGAATATATAAGTAATCATGTCGTGAGAATGAACTAGATCGCCTTTTTGCCTTTGGGGGTTTGGCCCTCCACATAGCAGCATACGTGCGTTTTAAATATACTTGCTGAAGTTTCCGCATGTTCTCCAAACTTTGCACGCCTAGACGATCGATCGAATATTTTTTCTTCTTTCCATCATGCACTTCTTCGCGCGTAAACTTAGCGAATAAGGAAGGAGAACAAGTGTATAGGGTACACATACTGTACTAATGGTCGAACGTGTTGGTCGAACACGCGAGTACCACCAAAGCGCTAATTAGCATGAACGTGTTAGTCCAAGATACTCTCCCATGTTTCTCCTAGAAAAAGGTCCATGATAGTGTTTTCTTTTCAGTTCCACCAAAGCTACTTTCAAAAAAAAAATCATACATATTTGAAAGTCACATGAGACTACATGAGGAATCTATCAGAGAAAACAATTTCAGGGTAATATTATACTTATTATTTGATTTTAATACTCGAGGCATATGCAGCTAGTTGTTGTTTTGGAATGAGTTTGAGCATGTTTGGTTGCTCGCACCACCTCTATGCAGTCTTTTGGGGAGCTCAGGATCACATCTTGTGCGAGTCGGGAACTCAGGATTCAGGAGGCAAAATGAAGGGGCTAGGTACTCAGGATGACTGCCGCGGCATGTTGGGCGCAGACCAGAAATAGTCTCGCACATGACACGACCAACAATTGGGCGCTCAATATAACTCTTTTAATTTTCTTCCGAAAATGGGAATGTAAAGGGAGTGAGCTAGGCTTGAGGCACGAGGTCATGAGGAACCTAACGGGCCGGCCACTTGCATAGGCTTAGCACACAGGAAGCAATATCCTATAGCTATGTTTACCGGTTAACATAGGCGCCACATCGCCTCCCTCACAGAGTCATAATACTGGTTGACACCACTATTAAAAGTAGATTCAGTTTTTAGCGTTTTAAACTTGCTAAAATTGACCGGGCAATGATTGAGCGCTTGAAAAGCGCATGGAGAAATAGTCATTCATACCAAGTTATGTATTCAACATTCAAAACGTCTAACTGCTCAATGTCTATTGTATAATAAACCAATACTTAGGATCATAGAATTAGAAAAGGTAATTTCCAAATTGACTTAGAAATAGACGCACCATTTGCACTTATACGTAGAACAATCACAATGCCTTGTCCTTCACTTACAACCACACCCACAATCTCAAAATTTACAATGATGTAGCTAGCCAGCCATCCTGGTTGTGGTTCTCATAGTCTCGACTCTTTTGACATCTTAAACCGAGTAACCCAAAGTCCTCCACTTCAAAAGCTGATATCCGTAAAGCACAACCGTTAACATCAGCATGAAATGATTATATTTGCTACTTGCATCAAATTTATTAATCCAAAATATTGCACTTTATGTCAAAGATGGTTTCTGAAGATTTGGGTTGAAAAGGTGGGCTTCTACTTGCTATTTTGCCAAATATATATTGCATTGCAGATCTTTCTTTCAGAGGTAGTGCTTTTTAAGAATTTGAGTCAGACTATATAATGTAAGGTTGGCAAGCAGAAACCGAAGCAGATGTTCTTCAGATTACACTACTGAAAGAAAGCAGCAGAAATACTAACTTCAGAGATAGATGCACGTGCCAAAGTATTGCAGCTGCATTAATTGGTTGGAGCATCTGCCAGTTTTGATGGGGATTTGTCTGCGGCATGCAGTCAATGTAATTTACAGTGCAGAACGATGGGTCAGGGTGCAAACATTGCTGTGCGTGCATCTTAACGATGAGAAAGAGAGAAATGTTAAGGTACTGCTCACATTTAACACCTCCAGGGATACTGCCCTGATGTTCATGTATCAAGAATAAAACTTGTCCACGGACAGTTTGACACTGCCCCTGTCTGTCTGCCTCGATGATAACATTGTCCCGATGCATATAGTCTTGAACCCTTTCAGGTAAAAGGGAAAACAATCATCCTGCCGTGTCTTCAGAAGAACATCGATAATTTCAAGAAGTAGAGTAACAATTGTTGTAAATGTAAACATAAACCATATATAATCAGTCTTGTAAAAAGGGAAGCTGAATTTTCTGAGTTTTATAGCAACCAAGCTGTGAGTGTGAAGCATGCAGACTGAGTTTGGAAGTCGTATGGAAGAGAAACCAGATGCCAAATCTCTAGATTCCATCTCAGAATTCAGAGATTACAACTCCAATGTACAAGTTAGACAACTTTAATGCAAACCTTTTATCACGTAATTAACATTGTAAAACAGACTATCTCAGAATCTGCATGCGTGATGTTGTAACACAAGATGTTAGATACACAGAGAGAACAGTCTACAAGAGGAATTTCCTGATAGGCAGTCCAAGCTGGACACTTACCATCTTACGAGGCAGACATACTAGCAAGATTCCTTTGACAAGATTATTATTACCAGTCCCTAGCAACTCTAGAAGACGGCCATGCTCCCAGAAAAATCTTCTACGAACAACAGACGACTGAACAAGTATACATTACACACCATGTGCTTTTGTATGTCTCAGACATCATCTGACAGTAGAGGGGCAAATACTAACATTGTAGAACATGATCTCCTATGTCCCTGTCACAGAATGGAATGAAACACTCAAGCATCCATAACCGCAGCCGGTTCGGAAGGTTCTGGTGCTGCAGAGGGACATGAACTGGATTTGCTCTCCTTCTTCTTGCTTGTTTTCTTACTGCCTTTCAACTTATTTGTCATGCTATCTGCCTGGGAGACGATCTTTGAAACTGAGAAGCCTGCTTCCTCAAAAATTGATGCCCTCTCATGGACGAGGGAGCTCCTGGGGACAACATCAACACCATCGTATGTCCATAACCCTAACACTGCCTCTCCTTTCAGCCCGATTCCATACCAGCCAAGACCTGAAATGGCTATATCCATAGTGTTTTTATCCCAATTATCCCCAGAAACTTTCAACTTTTTCCTCACCCATTTCCCAAGCTCGTTCACCCGTTTCTGGCCTATAGGAGGCTGCAGTTATCGAACAAAGCAGCAGGTTATTTTATGATGTGCATGAATTAGGAGAAAAACAATAATTTGTTAGGATAAGATGGATGCCTGAAGTTGCAAGCCGAAGTGATCTTTCATCATAGAGGCTGCATTTTCAGTCTTCCCCATGTGAAGTGGCAGAAGTGCTGACGCCCATACTGTAACGTAGATTGATCCTACAGTTAGATCTTCAATATCCAGACGCGCCAATCCTCCCATATGTATGGACTGCCCTGCCTGAAAGGGTTGCAAACAAAACAAATTACATATAAGCCAAAATCGCTTAACACGTGATATGGCAAAACAGCATGGTGAATAATCCTGTCTAACTATTGATCCTTTAATCACAGGCACTGTAAGTCATTCAGGGCGAACCAGACATGATATGAAGAACTGAAGCTTAGTCAGTTACATCAATGTGTCAATCTCAAAATCCACTGTATCATCACGCATTTTTGTACTTCATTTTCAGAAGTAAATATTACTTGAAAAAACTACCGCCTCCCAATCCTCCCTACCAATCCCTCACATAATCACAAATACTTGACCGAATTATTGTTATGTAGCAGAGAAATAAAACAGGCTAGAGTTGTTCACGAGAAACAACAATTACTAAGGGAATGAGCAAAATGAGACCTTTAATCTGTATGTTCTGGGCCGCATCTCTTTCCTCACATGAACAAGCTTCTGCTCCTCAAGAGTAAGTCTCGACGTCAGCTGGTGTCCATGAAGCAAGCCCGGAGTGTCAAACAGCTTTGCCTGAGCACCAAGAACGCCGTCCACCCGGATAACCCCGAGGGTTGTTCCCGGAACTGGCGCCTCTGTCAAGGTTTGCCCGCCCTCTGCCCCAGAGCACCGAGCAATGGCATTGAGCAGCGTCGACTTGCCCACATTCCGTGCGCCAACAGCCCAGACCTTGCCGCGCGCCCCGGCAAGCTCACGCACGTGATGGAGCAGGTCCCGTACCCCCCATCCCCGTGAGGCGCTGACAAGGTGAACGCCAGCAAGCTGCAGGTCGGCGCCAGCACCAGCGCGAGCGCGGCTCTGCGCCCACGCGTGCACGTCGTCGGGGTTAAGCGACGGCGTCGGGAGCAAGTCGAGCTTCGTGACCACGAGCACCGCGCGGGGGAGGTTCGCCGGCGCACCATGCTTCCAGTCCGCGTGATGGGCCTCGCTGGTGACGGCTACCAGGCGCGCCACGGCGCGCGGGAAGGAGCCGTCGAAATCCGACGCGTCCGCGAGGAGCAGCACCAGCGACCTGGCCCCCGACGGCGACGCGAGGCGCGGGCCGACGGCGGCGACGAAGTCGAAGTCCGGGAGCAGGATCTCGGCGTCGGGGCGCTTGACGTGGCCGTAGTGGCGCAGCGAGTGGCACCGAGCGCACACCACCACCTTGCTCTTCTTCTCAGCCTCCGTCGCCCCCACCGCCGCCGCCGGCGGCGGCGCGTCGACCTCCCGCGGGTTCTCTTTGCCCTCCCGGAGGCGCCCGGTTTTCAGGGAGGCCGAGATGCCGGTGTCGTCGGCGGTGACCGGCGCGAGGCGCGCGCGGTAGTCGGGGGATTTCGGAGATGGGAGGTTGAAGAAGCCCGGGAGCGCCGGGTCGGCAGACTGCATGGCGATGCCGCAGCCTGGGCACTTTTCATTTGCGCTAACTGCTGGGAGACTAGAAGACACCACCGCCGGAGGTGGAGACGCCGTTGGCGGCGGCGGCGGTGGGGACGAGAAGTGGCGGCGCAGGAGCGGGAAGGGTTTAGGGATTTGGGGGGTTAGGCTGTGAGGTGTGGGAGGAGGATGGGCAGGCGAGGGTGCAGCGCCTGCACGGATGAGGCGGCGGAGGGCGGGTTGGAGGCGTCTGGCGCGGGAGAGCATCTTGCCGTGTCGCCGCCGCCGCCGCCAATTCGTGACCGGCGGTGGGTGTCAACGTTTCAGCGGGGAGGTAGAGACGTTGGGCTTTCGGCCGAGTGAATAAGCATATAGGCCTTGAATGGGCCAGGTACACCGTAGAGGCCTTATCATTTGACCCAGCTCTGCAGAAGGAAGCCCACATCGGAACGCCTCATCGAACATTCTCTCTGCTCCGCCGCCGTCAGCCGGCCCTTTCTCCCCAACCCCAACTCCGGCGAATATCCTAGGGTTTACCCCCTAGCTCTTTTCAGGCGATGGCGTTGACCAACTTGATCCTGACGGTGGTGGGGGTGGGCGCGGCGGTGATGCTGCTGCGCAAAGACGTGAAGCAGTCGGGCGCCGTCTTCCGCCGCAACATCCGCCACATCAAGACCTGGCTCGAGGAGGAGTCCGCCGCCACCACGTACGCTCTTCACCCCCTTCTTGCAGTCTATTAATATTGCTTAGTAAATTGCGGTCGAACTGGAGGGATCGGAATCGTCGGATTAGATCTTATTATCAATCAGGTACAGGTTGCACTGCAATTTTGGAAACGACAATTTGATGTCTTTGCACCCGTGCTAGGTCAGCATTATATGCAACGGAATGAGAATCATAGACCTACCTGTTGTTAATTGAAGTAATGTTGAGTTTGTTCCTGCTGCACAACAAGAGATATGGGGCTTATAAGTTCTAGGTGTATACTCATGTCCCCCATTTTGCTTCTGGTATAAATTCGTTTCTCTCTGTTTCTCTAGTGCAGGAAATATCACCTGTGATTCTCTAGTACTGGAACTTATTACCTGTTACTCTCTAGTCCTGGAATTATCATTCCGTACTTGATTCATCGCCAAAGGATAAAATCTTTAGTTTTGTTTCCACCTACTCTATCAGCCCCTCTGCTTTTGTACAAAGCCTGGATTTTGCCCACATAGTTGCACACACGACCTTACTCTCATATCTTCGTCCACTTAAAAAATGTTGAGAATTATTTTGAAACATTCATGGATATCCATCATGATATAAAGCATGTAAAGTTGCAAATTTATTGCAAATATATGACTGCATGTGATGTGCAAATTTGTTTTTGCACATCTGAATAGCATAATGTTCACCCCATACGTCATACCAATTTGTTATTTTGTACAGCCACACATATGGTCATATTTTTCTACCAAAATTTTGAAGTTCACATATATATCACGATGAACACCAATGACATATTTAAAACAAAAAATATAAATTTTCGAGTGTGTGCAGAATAGAGACAAAGTAGGTTCCACACAGAACTCATTTTAATTCGGGAATTACCCCTCTTGTTGATTTAATTTTGCTGCTATTAATGACAACGCAAGGTTTCTTCCAGATTTGGATTTCTGCCTTTCAAGTTCTAAACTTGATATATTATGATCTTGGCTTGGAATTAATTCTCACCTTGTGTCACTCTGGAGGCTTACAGGCTCTTTAACCCATTTTAAGCAGGAGTCCCAGGCTGCCAAAATATTCCTCATTTCATTCATCATAACCCATTTATGCTGAAGTCAAGCTCGATTTCTAGATGCTAGCCTCTCTCAAGAGACTAGAATTACTACACTTGTGGTAAATTAAAATTGTATGAACTTTAGGTTAGCTTTATAAACTGGCTATAAATGATAACATATGTTAGGCTATCCAACTCTACTTTTAAATACCTAAAATCATATGCACACTCTCTTTTGCAATGCCAAAGAGAGTCAACCTGTCCGCTAATTCCATCCCTTGGTTTCTCATTCCATTCTGCCCTTATTTCTATGTTGTTTATTCATTTCTGATAGGAAGGCTTAAACATAATAATTCATATCAGCCTAAGTGAGAATTGGGTAGGAATTGCTCTTGCTTAAGTTTCTTGATTGTGCAATGCGATTCACTAATGCTGTAACTAGCCTTAATTCATGAGTTTGAGAAAGAAACATTTATTGTAGCCTCTTGTTCCAAAATAACATTAGCTGCACATGCAGGCTTTCATCTCCTCCATGTTTTTATTTCCGCAGATCTGCTGAGCGATCGGTGCCAAAAGAGCTGGAGTCCCAGGCTGCCAAGAAAGATGCTGCACCCAAAGTGGACAAGGATTAGATGATTTTACACGCCATTTCCGTTCAAAGCAACTGCGGGTTTAGGATTCGCAGATAAGTACTTGTACAAAAAAAAAGTTTGGTAGGATCTTCAGTCTAGAGAATGGACTCAAATAATGGGCGGATGTATGGATAGCTGCATGTGGGTTTCTCTGTTCTGAGTGTAGCTTTGAAGATTGGAGTGCATATTTACATTTCTCTGGTGTTATACTTTTCTGAGCTGAGATCAATCAATTCATAAGTGATCATCCGTTAAGTTGTGGTTTGACATTATTTCAGCAGTTTCATGTTCTTATGGACCATTCACCCTATCATCTTTCAGCAATTCAGTGAGGTTTTCGTTGTGTTTGTGCGGAATCACATATCAAATGGAGCAATTCAATTGAGGTCTTACAAACAAATTCAAACCTTGATAGAAGTTTTACGGATGTCTGAATGCTCATATCGTGTCAGCATTTGATTTGTAATTATTTACTTGCTCCCAAGTTAGAAATAAATGAATGTGTTTATACAATAAACGCAATGCGTACAAGCAAGCCAAAAGGAAAAGGAAAACCACTCCCTGCTTGAGTACAAGCAATCCACACAAACCTACACAGCATGTAAACATCCGACCACCGAATGCTTATGTACACGAGACGAGACTATCTCGAAAACGGATAGCTCTCCCTCTAAACAAACAAATGAAGCAATTCTCTCTCTGAAAGAAAAAACAAATGAAGCAAATGACCACGTGAATCAAAGCTGGCGGCGACGTCCATGGCAGCAACTCAAGCCTGGGTTGTGCTCTGGATTTCTGGAATTCGGTCTGAACTTTCAACGATCACGTGTGCCAATAACGTGAGCGGAAGGATGGGATCAATGATTGCTATCCTGCGTGGCTACCGGCGTCCCGCGGCCGGCGGCGCGGCGCTTGAGCATCTGGGTGTAGTTGAAGATGGAGTCGAGGCGCTGCTGCCTGAGGTCCTCCTTGAACCCCTGGATGAACTCCTCCGCCTTGGCGTCCACCTCCGACCTGGCGGCTTCCTCCTCCGTCGGCGGCGGCTGGTGCCGTCCCCCCTGGACCAGCGCGTACACGTCATCCATGCTCAGCGACAGCGAGTTCGCGTCCTCCTCGTCCTCCTCCTCTTTCCCCGGCGTAGTTGGCCATGCGGCTGCAGATGCTACTGGTACACGCTGGGTCGACGGCGACCTCGTCATCGCCGTCGTCCCGGCGTCCTCTGTTCCACGGAAGGTGGCGGGCGAGTCCGGCGCCGCATCCGTGTGGAAGCCCGACGACGGTGACGTCGGCGAGGAGAAGATGGAGAAGGAACGGAGCCGCTGCAGCAGCACCGACGAGGCCCTGCGCGTGATCCCGCTTCTGGGCGACGGCGACTGCGACTGCGCCCGCGACGACAGGGCGAAGATGGCGCCCATGACGACGTTCAGGAGCACGTACCACGCCGCGCCGGAGCCCAGCCACGCCGGCAGCGGCCAGCACCACCACTCCGCCGCCGCCATCAGCGCTCGCTCGGTGGCTTGCTTGTCTTACTGGTTAGCGTAGGCGGCTCACCAACGCGTGCGTTGCTTGCTCTGCTTATTCGTCGGTTCGCTAAAATGCTCGAGGGACAGACGGAGATGACAATGGAACTTTGGTGCGTGGTGTCGCGCCGATGGCGGTATATATAGAGCGCGCGGTTGATCCGGTTTCGTGGTGGAAAAGGCGGATTAGGTTAAGGTATCGGAATTGTTAGTCTCGGCCGGGCTCTCTCTCAGTGCGGCATCTCGACCGTGAGCAAAGAGAATGGTCAAGCTTAGACTGGGTACCCTAGCTAGCCTCCCATGTGCGGTTTTCTGTCATGTCAGCTAGTTAATCACCATTAACTTGCTACAATCCAATTAGATAACCATCTCCGTAGGTTCCGTTTGCATCGCGGCAGCTATTTGTTCCACAATCTTCATGCGTCTGAATCGGAGAGCCTAGTGGAAATGGTCGTACATGTGGTATAATCACAAATGCGAGAAATAAAAAGAGAAAAACAAGAAATAGACGAAACTGATCTTTATTAATCAATGGATGTGTCTTTTTTCATACAATACATGGAGATATATAGGGGTACCCAACCAATGTAAAGGGTGGGCTCGTACGAAACCCATAGATCGGTTTCCCATACAATTGTTCAGACTTTTATATGCCGTACTAAATGCTAAATGGATGTATTTTCCCTGCAAAATAGATAGATCTTGCCTAGAATTTGCAAACTACGAACCGGATTCCGCATTACGGCATCTCAAGTTCTCAACCCATCAACCCCTAATGTACAGAACCTTCACTTTTACGAGGTCAGCCAAGGTAATATTGTTCGGGCGCCCGAGGTTACTATTATCAGCTGCACATGCTATAAAATATACAAAAAGAATACTTACGTGCTCATGTAATTCTCGATTTAACGCTGTCGGACGCTTCCCAGTTATTTCGAATAATTAAATTAGTCAATCAATCGCGCCTCAGCAACTTCCGGGAGTAGTACTTATGCTCGAGAGTAGTACGGTTTGACTACTGGGTAAGTCTTTCTCGCTATCATATCTTTTTTTGAACAAGGGAAACCAGCGTATATTCATAGCAGCATCATACAGAGTACAGCACCACGCCGGTTACAACGCACGCAAGCCACTGGCACAACGGCACCGACGAACGACGCCGAACCACCACTGCCAAAGCAACTTCCAGAACGCCGACGCCATCGGAGAGGAGGAAGAAAGCAACACCACACGCACCTTGGAGAAGCGAAGACCACGAACCTTGTCGACGACCGCAAGAGCCATCCGCCGCAAGCAGCGGAATCTGCACGCTGAACACGCACGGCCAAGCCTCCCGCAGCTCCTGATCCCGCGCCCGTCGCCGCCGGAACGGCTTGGCCGCGCAAGATCGGCCACCCAACTTCCACCAAACCTGCACCAGAAGCAGAGCACACGCCCCCCTCTCCTGCACAACACCTCACACCCCCACAGCCTTCGCCGGAGAAGAACGAATCCATGGCGACAACGGGGCGCAGGTACAAGGATCCCACAAAGGCAAATCGACGGCGCCGCCCATCGATTGCCCAGGGAAAGCAACCCTCCCCCGAACAGCAGAACGGGGAGCACAAAGACCACCGGAACCGCCGTCCGGCGCCACCAAAAACGGCCCCCACACGCCACCACCGACGAGGAAGAGGAAGGGAGCCGGAACACAACCCTATCGGCGCCGAATCCCTCTCAGATTCGTCACCGAGGGGAACTAAACCTACCCTATCTACACACCGGAGGACCGGGAGCAAGATCCCCACCACCCCCCACCGCCGAGGCGGCGAGAGACGGCGGAGATCCGCCCCGGCTCCGGCGAGAAGAAGGAGGAACTTTTTCGCCGCCCTGTCGCCTCTCCGAGCACTGTAGAGGGAGAGGGGAAAACGAAACCGAACACTCTGCGTGGTTTTCTCGCTATCATATCATCATCGACCAATTAAACATTTTCGTTCCGTTTAAGTTTCCTTATGCTGACTTGGTGTAGATATCTCAGATCTCACATTCCTAGGCGGCGGCTCACCAACACGCGTCTCTTTGCGCCCTGGTTGCTCTGCTTTCGGTTCGCAAAAAGAGAGACAAAGAGGATAAAGAAAGCTCTGTTGGGTGCTGCGACTGGCACGGCCGGCTCTTGTATATATAGAGCGCGCGACTCATCCGGTTTGGTGCTGGGAAAGTGATATCAGGTTAAGGTATTGGAATTGTCAGTATCGGCCGGGCTCTCAGCGCGTCATCTCGGTCGTGGCCAAAACAAATGGTCAAACGTAGACTGGTCAGGCGATACATTGAGCCTCCATGTGCAGGTTTCTGTCCTGTCAGCTAGTTAATCTCTTAATCACCATTAACTTCTTATCCAATTCGATAAGACTGTATACGTGTTGCGACAGTGCGTAAATGACATCTCTGTGCCTTCAGGCGTCACTTGCTCACCTCTCCTCTCCAAGTTGCTCCGCTCTCGGTCTCTCCCTCCTTCTGAGAGTTGACCGACGACGCCATTTCGCAAAAAAAAAAAAAAAAAAAACCGAAGACGCCATGCATCGGTTCTATTCGGCAACGACTGAAAGCGAAGAACAACCTCCAGTCCAGGCTATCGAGGCCCCTCTACAGTAGGCTCCCGAGCGCATCACCGAGGCAGCGTTGCGATTTGGTTGATACATGTATCGACCTTATGTTGTCCATGTTATTTAGATGGTTGATACATGTATCGACCTTATTTGATACATGATGGACTTGATGTAATAGCTGAATTTTAATAAAGTAAAAAAAAACCGTATGCTATCCATGCAGAGGCCGGGGCTATCCCATTGTGAAAAAAAAATGTTGTGTTGCATCGATACGGTGGTGAAGTAGCTGGACTGATGATGTTAGATTTAGATATAGGGTTCTTCCCACAATTATTTGGACCTTATTATAATATTATTATTTTTGCTCCTTCTTGTATTCTGTTAGGAAAAAAATCTTATACGACCCCGTGTGGAACGACCCAGTGCATGGACCCAATCTGTCACCGTACACAAGTCCAGCATGAATCTCAAAGCAAGGGTGCAAAAAAAATTGTGTGCCACACGGGGTCATATAGGATTTTTTTTTTCCATTCTGTTATGCCACCCGTGCACGCACTGGGTCGTTCCACACGGGGTCATATAGGATTTTTTTTCCATTCTGTTATGCCACCCGTGTTAACTTCTATATACTTTGGGGACCGGAAAGTGTAAAGAAAAAGTCTCTGTTTGGTCGAATTTGGAGCGTGTTTTCATTAGGATCTACAGTATCTCACGGGTAAGGATTTTGTTTACCTGGTGACCTCGTTCACAAGATTTAGGTTACCGCAACGCGGAATCTAGCTCCTCGTTTGGACAATTCAGCTAGTCGAATGTCGGGAGCCTGTTTTAACGAGTTTCAACGAAGGCGTCGTGCGGAGCAACCGAGGTTACTAATCATCTCATGGCACATCCCTGATCCCTCATTTCCGTAAATAAAATAGAAAATGAAACGAGCTCACGGCTCATCTGATTCGATGCTGTCGGACGTTTCCATGTTATTTTCGAAGAATGAAACAAGTTATCAGGTCAATCTATTTTAGCCTGAGCAACCTCCGGGATATGGTGCTGACTGCTTTGCTTGGCTGGTAGTACGCCATTGTTCTACGCCACATTGTATTTGCTTAGTACAGTTTAAGGATGGGAATACGGGATCCACTTATATATCCCACTTATACTCTGTTTAATACATGTTTATTAAAAAGTTTTGGACCAAAATTTTATACTACACATGTATAAAATGGAGTACAAGTGGGACTGTACCGTTTTTACATCCCTAGTACAGGTGCCTACTTTAATTAGCTGAACTGCATGGCTCTTTTATTTCTTTGTTCACCCAAAAAGAAAAGAGTCACGCAGCTTGTCTTACTAGGCCAAGATTGGTGAAATAGTGAAATATTTCAAGAAACTGTGAGAGAAATTGAATATATACAAGTGTTATACATACTTATTTTGTGACATTTATGGTGCTCTAAAAAACAAATCAGGGTGGGATTTCAAAAAATATTCTTAGGGCACTTATTTTGTTTTTTCGCATAGAACACCATACATGTCATTTCATAGCGAAACTTGACACGTATTTTGTACATTTGTAATTGTTCTAACCAATTTTTTTAGATCTTTTTAAAGACCTTTTTCTATTTTCCCATTTCTTTTCTATATAGGCAGGAGCATGTGATCCCGGGAGCCAAAACACCCTTCATTTTTCTTTTCTTCTTAGTTTATTTATTTATGCTGACCTGGTATAGATATCCCATACATGTCGATGTTAGTTAGGAGGAAGGAACTGACTGTACGTCAATTGGAGGCTTGGCCCTCAAGTAGCGTCACCGAATCATTTTTCATGTGCATCTTCTCGATTAAAAAAAGTAGTAGCAGAACTGACTTGGTCTACTGCAAAAGTCATAGTAATATCCGACTATCCGTGTCTTACTGAGTTACTGTTGCGTTTCCAGAGGTCAAGATCAGCTCGATCTACGCGCATATCTATCGCTGTCGGGATTAGATATGAGTATACGTAACCTGAAAGCACTTCTATGATATCCCCTCGCATGTGAAACTACAGCCCGAATTCCAGTATTTCCACCCTGAACACGTTAAGAAGTTCCTTAAAGAGATGTAAAGAAATCTCAGAAGTAGATCTCAAGTTATATAGAACAATAGTGCGTACAAATATTACAATCAATATATTACAATTCCAATTTAAACCACCTATTTTGGCTATCACACATTTTTTGGATAAATGTTTTTTCATTACTTAAAAGTTTTAGTCATTACAGCCGCAATCAAGCACACATGCCGCAATCACACGTCACGAAGAAGGGTAGCAGCAGGCAAAATACAAGTAAACAGTATCCTTAAAAATACAAGTAAACAACTATGAAACGCCTATGTCATAGGTCCATCCATCCGAATATTATGCGGTCATCCATGTCGGATAAAAATATCCCTCGTCATTTTTTCCAATCATGCAGACACCTCCATATGGTTTAGTTCATGCTTCACAGACCTTGGCCTATACCCCTATCCTTGGAGGAATGAAACCCAAATGATTTACGCCTTGTTTGTCTCTTGAAGTGGTTTGTTATTTCAATTTTAAAAAAAATCAGTTTATTATTTCCGTGGGAGGCGTCAATGTGCATGTGTGTGGGCCTAAATTGTTCCTTGTGCTTCTAGAAAGACCACTTCACCCTAAACCGAGGCTCCCGCAGTCCGCCGATCATGATCAATTTCATGGTCTGCTGAAATCTCACCAAGCGTAGCTTTAAAGATTGGACAATTAGAACATTAGAGCCCATGGGTAGCGGGTTGTTAAGTTAAAATAGTGCAAGTGACGCATCTCAGACGTGTTAAAATACCGACATAAAAGACAATGCTAAAAATAGATCCGAGAACAAAAAGTACTCTCATGCTCTACCTATAACATTCGCGGATACCTAAAAAAAGACTTCGGGAGGCAAAATTAACCAGCGACCAAAAACATTCCGTACACTTGCTTCCGAATACCGACGCACCACGGTATTAGTGACATCACCCATCGGATGGAGATAGAGCCTAGAATCTTCGTCCCAGCATCGTTGCCTCCCCCCACATCAGATACAAAAACAACCTACGGCCAAAAACTACACACCTATCATGGTATATCCACATGAAATCAACTTTTGGGGCCAAAATGGCAACCGGAGGCAAGGGAGATTGACAGAACAGTCTGCCCTTGTGAAACACCTAGAAGTTGTTCGCATGGGTACGTTCGGCTTTAGAGGGTAGCAATGCCCTTGAGACCTTGAAAAAACTTTTTTGTACGTGCACAACCATGGTATATCATGGAAGTGGCAAAACTGGTTTAATATCCTAAACTACATTCGTATATAACATAATGTCAAACTAAAATATTCCTAAAGAAAAGTGAAAGCACTTATAAGTGGACAGGGTGAGTAGAGAGGAGGAGGATGTCCTCTTATTATGTCGGTTCTATAAACTGAACCCTTCACAAATCTGAATTCCACAAAAGAATACTGTGATGACCCTTATCAGTGAAATTTTCCACAACCATTGATGAGATAAGTCTATTTTTTTAGAAAAACAAGGGGGCCTCCCCCGGCTCCATTTATTAAATGAAACCATCAGGTTTGGCTGATTACAGATTGCACGAACTAGATAACGAACAAGAACTGAAACTAAAGCATAGACTAGCAAAAGCTAGCAGACTTCCAGGGCTAGTCCAAGTATCAGAAACAAAAGCTACAGCCAAGATGACAACGTTGTCAAAAAGCATCCACGGCTAAGAGACTACAACAATCCTACTGATGCTAGATCGGACCAAGCATGATGCAAGGTGCTTTCGGAGAGTCCAGAGCAGATCCCAGATCGAGTTGAATTAGGCGTCATCCAGGTCCCCGCCACAGCGAACTTCTTCAAGTCTGGTGACCTAGGCTCGTCCATCTGGCCTTGAGGGAGCCGACCGGCGATGGTTGCCATCACATTCTTCGGGTTCAGCCACTTTCGATCATGGGAAGGCATTCAGGATCTTGTTCACCATCTGGCAGAACGAGCCAGCCATCATTTTCATCTGCTCCTTGAAGATCAGATCCCAACTCCGGAGCGAGTTCAGGATTAACCTCCAAACCTGTGAGAGACCGAGCCAAGAAAGCCCATCGAAGATTAGTCCATTTCTAATTTTCCAAATACTTCATAAAGCACAAGCACAAACTGAATTAAGGACAACATGATTTTTGTTAGCCAACCAGAAACTAGCAATAGAGATGTAACCATGGCTCAAATCCACACCAAAGAAGAGAGCAATCTCATGCCAGATAAGTTTAGCAACAATGCAATCGAAGAAAAGATGGTGGACTGTTTCATTTTCTGAACAGAAAAAACACAGTCCTCGGGTTTATTCAGATTTCTTTTCTTCAAGTTGGCCCTAGTCATTAGTTTGTTGTGTGCTAGAAGCCAAAGGAAAATATGGACTCTAGGAGGAATATGGAGCTTCCAAACCGCAGGGATGTGCTCAAGCTTGACATCCCCAAAGTTGACAATCGCATAGTGAGAGGAACAAGAGTAAACACCCTTCTGATCATACTGTCAGATTATGACATCTTCTTCTTCTGACAAAGAGATGCTAGCAGCAACCTCTCTCAGCTCAAGCCAAAGCTGCATGAGCTCACTGGAAAAGTTTCTTCTAAACGTCGTGCCATCCCACAACTTATCTACCGTTTTTCCTGTTCATTACAAAACGAATAAATTGGGAAGAATTGCACGGCCAGCGGGGAAGTGCCAAACCATGTATCTTCCCAAAAGCGAACCTTGGCCCCATTTCCTATTTTCCACCTATAGCCGAACTTAAGTGACTTGATTGCCCACATAATTCCTTTCCAGAACTGAGAGGCGTCTATCGTGTTCTTGCTACACAGAATGTTGGGTTTTTTTTGTATCATACTTGCTATCCACTAATGTTTTCCAGATTTTGCCTTCATCCTTAATGTATCTTTTCACCCATGAACTAAGAAGACAGAGGTTCACTTCCCCTAAGTTAGGAACGCCTAAGCCTCCGTATTCTTTTTTCTTGCACACTAACTTCCAATTAGCTAGGTGAATTTTCCCGTTCCCTTCAAAGTCCTTCCACGAGCAATTGGCCATTTGAGAATTGATCAACTCAAGAGCCCACTTGGGGAATTTAAAAAACGACAAGAGGTAAACTGGAATACTAGCTAAGCAAGTACGAATGAGAATGACTCTAGCGGCATAAGAGAGGAGCTTTCCTCTCCATCCAGCTATCTTTTTGAGGATCTTGTCAATAAGGGGCTGCAAATCAGCTCTCGACAGCTTTTCATGATGAAGAGGGACTCCTAAGTATTTAATAAGAAAATGTCCAATAGGACAGCCGAAAATCTCAGCGAAAGGCTCAAGCTCGGCTGGTTCTACCCCTGTTGGGATGAGCTCACTTTTGTTGAAGTTGATTCTCATCCCCAAAACCTGCTCGAAGCAGGAAAGGATCCACTTAAAGTTTATTGCTTTCTCCTTACCGCATTTAGCAAAGAGGATGGTGTCATTCCCATATTGTAGGCAGATGACACCATAGGGATAAGCATCAGAGCATAAACCCCTAATCAGACCAGACTGAGCTGCTTTAATAAGCATCCTAGTAAGGACACCAACTACCATATTAAACAGGAGAGGCGATAGGGGATCGCCTTGATGAACCCCTCTCGAGGTGAGGAAAAAATTGCCTTCCACACCATTCAGCTTTACCCCTACTGAACCGCCAAGAAGGACAGACTTGATGAGAGAAATCCATCTGGGCCCAAAACCTCTTTTCTCTAATAGGTCTAGCAGGAACTCAAGATTGACTTTATCAAAAACCTTTTCGTAGTCCAGTTTCAACACTAGACCCTGAGAATTACTACTTTTGATTGAGTGAGCCGTGACCACACTTTCCAGAATGTATCTGCCTTTTATGAAGGCAGATTGGTTGACAGATGTAATCTTATCCATGATAAGGCTAAGTCTATTAGTCAAAACCTTAGTGAAAATCTTAAAGGAGCAATAAAGCGGACTAATTGGCCTGAATTTTTTCATAGATGCTGCATCTGGTTCTTTGGGAATTAAAGACAGGACAGCAAAATTAAGCCTATAGATGTCCAACTTCCCCTCATGGAAGGCTTGAAACATGTTCTTTGAGATAAGTCTAATCTTACATGACGTTTCGAGATGAAAAAGAATTTTATACAATGGATCATCTATTAGTGTTTTCTCCAACAATTAACGTTTACATGCTTCTAATATAAAAATAAAAATATGTGACTTAGAGAAGATTCACACAATGGATAAAATCCTTACATGAAGATCCTTTCTTAGATTAGAGATGCCAAAACTCATTTTTTTCGTTTTCTCTTGTCCAATAAAATGATTATACAAAGTGGCATTGTTAAGATAACATTATATTGTACATGTCCTTGGGATCTTTGGATGACTGTTTTTAGAAGTAGATATGCAACCAATGCTCATGTGTGTGGGAAGCACATCAATACATTTATGTAGACCTTCCATTGTGAGAAGTTGATCAACACATGTGATCTTTGCATAAACACGGCTCCAAAATATAGCTAATGCATATAATCATAAGGAAATGTCTCAATAAATATTTACCCCATAGCTAGGGAGCTACGAAGAATTTATCCACAACAGTATTTAAATATTCCCCTCACATAATATATCGCGAGAAAGATTATTGTAACTAATAATGTGTATGATGACCTGACTGATGATTATTATAACTAGCTGCAGATTAACAAAGACTAAGTGGAAAGTGGAAACAAAATTGAGAACTGCAACAGAAAGAAACATTCTTTTCTTAGCCTAATAAATCGAACCGAAAGAAATGAAAATGTGCCTCGCCAAAAAGGGATTATTGTAATGCGCCGTATTCCAACCTCTGCATGGTCATCGATCCATGGATGAATCTTGCATGCATCAGAAGGAAGAGAACCCTAACTCCAGCTGGCAGCGGGACACCGCCGTCGACGACTCCACTGCCATCTGCGCCTCCGCCTGATGGTCAAGCTGTTCGTTTTTCACCACGGTCGCCAGCACCTTTCCCTTCAGCTGGTACTCAAAGCTGTCGTCGCCACTGCCGGCATCGTGTTCCATGACGACGGCGGTCGCCACTGCTATCTCGGGCTTGACGTCGAAACCGTCGACGAACTGCATCTCGATCTGGTCGTCGCCGAGCGATGCCACCGGAGATCCGTCCTTGACAACGCCATTACCGTAGTATTGCTGCACGTTGTTGTCAGCGTTGCTCCACGCGTGGCTGCTCGTCTCGTCGTAGTAGAAGTAGTCGTACAGCTGGTGCGGCTGCTGCTGCGCCACCTGGTCTGCGGCGGCACTGAGGAGATAGTGGTCGGCACTGGCCTGGCCATAGTCCATCTCCTGGCCGCCCGCGGCGTAGAGCGCGTCCACGGGCACGCCGTACGAGGAGGTCCCGGCTCCGACGAGCATCATCATCCCCGATCCGTCGTCGTCGAGCGCGTCGTCGGCCTGGTGATTGCGGCAGGCAGCTAGGTGGCGCTGCACAGCTTTGAGCTCGGCGTCGAGGCGGCTGGCCTCCTTCGCGTGGTTGAATAAAATGTGGGCGGCGCCGCCGACGGGGTCGAATGCGCGGGCCTCGGCATGGTAGATGAGCGCGCGCATGGCGTCGTTGCGCAGGTCCGGCGGGGTCTCCCGGAGCGTGCGCTGGATATTCCCGACGCCAAATAGCTTGTGCGCGTTGAGGAAGCGGCGCTGCTGGTCGGCGGGGAAGTAGCGCGCGAGAGGGCAGTCCGGGTTGCACTTGCGGCGCTGGTACTTGCAGGCGGCGCAGGCCTGGTTCGGCCCGCCGGCGCCGGCGAGGCGTGGGGAGCGGATGGAGGAGGAGGATGGGTGGTGGTGGTGATGAGTGACGGTGGAGGAGGAGGTTGTGATCTGGAGGTTGTGCGGAGGTGGCGTTGGCGGGTTGGAGGAGGAGGAGGTCATTGCCGGTGTGTCCGGCGAGGTCGGTGGCGTCGGCGTCGTCGTAGGAATAGGGAAGGAGAGGAGGAGAGGAGGAAGAGGAGGCTGGTTTGCCTACCCTTACTCTGCGTGATCGGTGCCTAATAAAAGGAAGCCTGTTGACAGATGAAAACCAACAACTTGATCCATGCAAACGACGCCATGCATGCAAACTTTTTCCAGCTGCGAAGGGAAAATATTCAGAGAAAGAAGATGGATATTCACGAAAATAAAAGAGGAAGAAGGAAGCTTCGAAAGGTAGATGCTGCTAGCTGGGTGGAATCGGTCGTGCGCACGTGCAATGCGTGTCCGACAAACTCGTTCGCAGGAGAGAATTTGGATTTTTTTCGAGAGTTTGTTACAACTTACAACGGTCGCCCGGCCAAGTCTTGTTAATTAGCGTCCTACGGAGCTGCACTACAACGTTGTACTGCGAAGCTAGGGTGTGTGTACGAGTGTACTTCTCGGGACTCGGGATGAACTCGGTTATCGTTTCCGAGTTAATCGCATCGGCTGGCTTAATTCGCCAGTTGACCAAATCACGGGCTGTTCGATCGACCAACACAAGAAGTGGTACTCGAGTGTTAGGGCACTTGAATTTTACATATCCAAATGATGTATAATATGGGGTCTCTGTAATATATATTGTATGGAACCATTAATTGGATGATCTTAAGGTACGACAATTTGAGTACTCTATAACGTAATACTACCTCCGGTTCTCAAAATAAGGCACTTATTTTTAGTCAAAACCCAATGTAATGTAATTTTGACCAATCTTTATACACAAATATGAACATTTACAAGATTTAATAAATATATGGTGCAAATATTTTCTATGGGTTCTATTGATATTGATTTGGTATTTAAATATTCATATTTCTATCTATATCATTGGTCAAAGTTATTTTCTATGGGAGCATGAGTTATTTGTAATAGCGCGCCTGGTTAAAAAAAATTCAAATCAAGACTTCTTATAAAAGACACACAGTGGCAAACTTCAAATTAATAAACACCGAATGGCTGACGGATACAAATGGTTGAGAAGAACAACATACAAAGCCACACGCACACATACAACAAAACAAACATGACAAAGACATGCGACTTTAAGAAGACTTCGTACGCCGGTGCGCTTGATGATCAAGCTTGACGGGATGCAATGCCCATAGAAAAGGAAGGAAAACCAACTAGAAAAGTGACCTTCGTTTATAAAATAGGACGGACTTCGTTGCTGTACCATTCGTCTATAACTGAAGAAGACCCACTATCCCCTCGCCTAGATCGAAGGGCGTCGACCCGACGGACGACATGATGCTCACCCTAGAGCTCAAAAGTTAACTAGAAACCCGACCACCCAGTAAGAAGACACTCTCAACACAACCACGCCTTAAGCAAACCACATCGAGAGCAACACAGTTGATGCCCACATACAAAGCCCATGAAAACCATATGAAAGACTCCGCGTGCAAGAAGGGAACAACACCGAAGTGCCGCCACCAGTTCTGATAGATTGTACAAAGGGTTTTCACCCCGAGAGAACGATGGAAGGGCACAACCGACTGTAATGCCCATATAGAGGGAACTATGCTCTACAGTGTCGCTATCTCACCGGCAGTGACACCGCTAGGTCATAATCGATCCACTGCCACCTATTGTCATGCTAGCCCCAACACCTTCTACATATGCAGATGCACCAACACGGCATGCAGATCCAGCCGCCGCTCTAGCCAAGAAAGCTTGGGGCGAGACCGATACGGAGCCTGGTCTATACTTTCAGCCGGTAGGTAAGGGTAGAACCTGTTGGAGGGGCTAGATTGTGACCTTTGGCGCTGCAGAGCAAGCTCCCGTTGGCCAAGAAAGCCAACCCTATGATGATCACGCATGCCTCACGGTAAGCCTCCGTCTAGAGAGACGTGAGGTCCAGGAGACACGAGTGCATATATAAGGGCAGCTTGGTGGCTCTCCAGATAGTGGGAGGCGAGCTCCAGAGGTGCCGGGGAGCGGCCCGAGGCGGTACGATGGCCCTTTAACCGGCGTGCTACGATGGGGGAGTGGATCAAGCCAATGTAAGAATAGGAGGAGAGAGGATCGCAGCGTGTGGTGGCAGCTGGCAGAAGCAGGGGAGCGGCACGGCCAAGGGGATCGCGACACACTACGGCGAGTCATCCATTGTCATATTCTCCCTAGTGGAGGATGGAGGGAAATTATCTAGCCATATTTCTAGTTAGCACCTTTTCTAGTATGGTTTTGTGATCCAACTCTTGAGTATACATTTACACTAGGCTCCCCTAACATTGTGGGTATGATAATAGTTTTGTATTTACATGTAGGTCCTCATAGGGCTAGCAATGTCTTCATACTTTGTCTTGTTAGGTTTGTATCATTTTCTTCATCTTCCGAATGGCAATCTCGTCTACTCTGGTGTGGGTTAGGGACGCAATATACCTCATGAGTCTTACAATGGGTCTGGAACTGACTATGGGACATGTGGTCCACATGGTGGACTCTCGCGTAGTATGGGGAGTTGCAAGTTGTTCGGGACTTCATGGGAATGCATTTGCTGTTAGCACATTCGGTGCCTTGAACACTCCACAAGTATGCGACGATTCGTACTAACTTAGCACGAACTTGTAGCCCACATGATGGGCCCACTTTGAAAGGACATATTTTATGTCCCTTATGATTTTGTGTGTTAGGCAACAACACTAGGAATTATTTAATATGATGTTAAGTGGTGCAGGAATGAAAAGAAATAATTACACTTTGCATCGAAACAATTGTCGAAGAAAAAGGGAGTTTGCAGTTTGTCTGTCCAGGCCGGAGTCTCCGACCTGAGGGGGCTCAGGGGCCGGAGTCTCCGGCCCATCGCTGCGAAGAGAGCAGCGCGGCGGCGCTCTCTGTAATGCCCCCGGAGTGACCCCGGAGGTTCCCCGGAGTTTCCGGACAAGGCCGGAGTTTCCGTCCTCGAGGGGTCCAGAGTCTCCGGCCCTCCTGGACCGGAAACTCCGGTCTAAGTGGACTTCAACGGCTTGATTTCTGGGAGGGGTATAAATACCTCTCCACCTACCTCCAGCTAGCTCGCTCGCTCGCCCAAAATATCTGCACCTCCATTGTTGCAAGCTCAAAACTACAAGATCTCCCAATCCCTCCACCCAAACTCGTTGATCTTTGGAGGATTGAAGGAGAAGGCCCGGATCTACATCTTCACCAAGTAGTTTTTCATTTCCTCCTCATTCACTTGAGGGCCCCTTTGCTAGGGTTTCCATTGGGGAAACCTAGCTTCTTGTTGATCTCAATTATTATCTTTGTGACAGATTAGAGCCGTTCGGGAGCCCCCAATCCAGTTGTGGGTTGTGCCCCGGATTGTTGTTGTAAAGGCTCCGGACTCCGCCTTGAAGGTTTTCGATAGTTGAAGGTGAACCAAACCTTTGTGGTGCGGATCATCGGAGAAGAAGGTGAAGCCTTTGTGGCTGTTGAAACATTGTGTTGGTTCACACCTCTCCAAGACGTACTCCCCTAAAAAAGAGGAACTCGGGATTACATCCGTGTCTCCGCGTGCTTTGACTTCGGTTAGCTCTATCCTTGTTTACCATCTTTACTTCGTGTATCTTGCTTAGTTGCTAGCTTGTCATATAGGTAAATTCATCGTAGTTGCATATCTAGAGAATTTACCTTTTGTGTCAACCCTAATTTGAAAAAGTACTAAAATTGAAGTAGCACCTATTCAACCCTCCCTCTAGGTGTCATACGATCCTTTCAATTGGTATCAGAGCCTCGGCTCTCTTGTTGGGCTTAACCACCTAAGAGAAGTATGACTAATGGTGAGGTGCCCCCAGAAGGGCAAAGTACGCCGGCATCCATGACCGATGTCAAATCGATGGAAACATCTTTGAGATCGTCCATGGATACCCAATTTAGTGAGATACGCGACATGCTCGCAAGACTCACTAGTACTAAGCCCCCTTCGGACACTCTCCCATTAATAGAGGACCCTCTTCATTCCAACTCGGGTGATTCCGGGGATGGAAGTAAGAAGAAGGAAGGGGATGAAGAAACCGACACCGAAATTAAGAACTCCTCTCCATCCACAACCAAGCCGGAAAGTGGGAAGCCCGAGTACCATGAGGTCTCTCCTCATGGTGTCTACTCTCCCGACCCACTTATCCCTCATCCTTGCATAAATACCTTAGGTCCTCCACCTAAGCTTAATGCATTGGCTTTTACTAGTTGGCAACACTCAATGAAATCTCATGTCAACAGTGCCTCTACCAAGCTCTGGAGGATCATACGATTGGGATTCAAGGCCGTGGATCCAAACAACTTGACAAGACGAGAGGTGGTTGATGCTAAACTCAATGCCTCCGCTCTTCACATGCTTGAACTTGCAGTTGGAGAAAATGGTATGCATCACATTCAACATGTCTCCATCGCCAAAGAAGTTTGGGATTGCCTTGAGGTGGTATTTCTTGGAAATGAAAGCATGAAGAGGAATAGATTTGATGCCTTGAGCAATGAGGCCGAAGGTTTCTACATGCTTGATAATGAAACTCATGAGGAGATGTATGGAAGACTCAAGATTCTTGCCAAAGCCTTTCATAATGTTGGGGCAACCTATGTGGATGATGCTTGGATCAAGAGGAAGTATGTGAATGCTCTCATGCCCTTCGAGCCCATTGAATTGAAGGTCATACAAGGAAGACACAACTATCTTCTTATGTCATCTAACCAAGTCCATGCATGAAATGGATGATAAAGCTAGTCTTGTGATTAAGAAAGAACTTGTTTCTTTCGATACTTTTGTGAAACTTGCAAGGTGATGCTAAGAAACATTGTTGGGGATTTACCAACTAGGGGTATCACCAGCATGGATCAATCCGGCTAGTCCAGGGTGGCCCGCAGTGGTGGTGAAGGCTTTGCCTGCCGGGCGGCCCAGACAGCTGACGGCCAGGGAAGGCGGATGCCGGCAAGGAGGAGGCCCAAGACTGAAGCCCACGAAGCCATCCAGACCAAGAAGGAAGGCGGCATACTGCCGGCTAGGTTTAGGACTCTGTGTGCTTGCCGGATACGTAATCTCCTTGTAACCCTAGGTCCAGCCGCCAATATAAGCTGGACCTCGGGACGCCTTTAGGCACGCAACCGATCCAATCAATCTACAACCAACTCATTGTAACCTGTACTTCGGCTATTGCCTTATAGTGAGTTATAGCAGCACGTAGGGCTCCGCCACCGCCGTGGAGCCTGAAGCTGGGTAAACTGCCGTGTACAATCCCGACCTCGACGACGTCCACCTTCTTGCCCTACGTTCACCCTCGGCTAGCAGGACCCCGTCTCCTATCCAAGATGCCGATACGACGACAGTTGGCGCCCACCGTGGGGCCTAAGGCGTCAGGCGTCACGTTCCAGGCGGGAACCTAGGCGGCATCGGCGAAACAATCGCCGTCGGCCGCGCTGTTCGCTATGGCGACAACCACTACATCAGCTGCGACGAGTCCTACATCCCCGCAGACGACTACATTGTCGGATGCGGAGTTGTGCCGTTTGGCGGCGTCGATGTGTTCATCGGCTACACTTCTGAGGCGTATGGGTTGCCGCGAATTTATTCGCCATCCCACCCCCCTACAATCAAGACGGATCTGAGTTTGCCTCCCTGAGGAGTCCGCAGATTCAGATCTACACTTTGTCGGCATGACGGGACTGGGATCAGACTCCCAGCCCAACAGTCAAGATCCCGAATCTATTCTTCCTGCGCTCCAGGATGATGCGATGTCGGATGCCGGATCCAGATCTACCGTTCACGTCAACGTAGATTCTGATTCCGAAGAAGATTCTGCCAGCATGTTTGAGCAACGGGTCAAGCAGTGTTTTGTTACACCTGATCCTCCGCCTTCTGAGGCGGCTACGGGCTCCTCCGTCAACATGCAGCAGGTTTTTGTGGCGGATGTCACCGGTGCAGCCTCAGAGAAGGCGGCAACTGACGCCGCCAACCTGGGGACCCCGGCAACCGATCCACAGTTTCCAGAGCCTCCTGGGGCTCCGAAGAAGAAATTCTGGAGAAGGGCGAGCCCAGCAAGATAGGGAACATGGCGGCCTGGCGGAAGTTCTGCACACGCCGGTGACGACAAAACCAACCGGCTGATTTGGAGAAACTTCGAACACCTTGGTGGAGCAAACTGAGTACCTCAAAAGCAAGCAAGCAGAGGTCCAGAGCCTCCTCGACGAAGCCAAGGAGGAAAACGCCAAGATAACCGCCAAGTGACCCCAAGCGCAATCTTTTCACCACCACCCCATTGCCCAAGCCGGCAGGACAAGTGGCGGAGAAGAAAAGCAAGAAAGGCAGGGATCCTGACACCTTCAAATCCCCTGCCCAAAAGCTTGGTTTCGAGTGGGCTACAGCGCCGCAGCGTAAGGACAAGAACGGGGACGTCATCCTCGCACCCCTGTCCTCAACACTGCAGCCGCCTTGGACATCCTCAACAATGATGACTATGACAAGGACGAGAAGATTACTACGCATCGATCCTTGCTCACAAAGCTCTAGAGCAGCAGGCCCGTGCTGATTCTCGCGCCGACATGGCGGACGCAAGGGGAGGAAAGTTGGAATCAAAATCCAACGCTTGCAAAGCTGCGGCCGGTGGCAACCCGAAGATCCGTCCGGCTCCAGTAGCCACGGAAAAGGGAAGGACAAGGAAAGACCCACGCAAATCACCACCTCCCAAAAGGCAGCGTGACGAGGCATCCAGGACCGGCAACAGGCGCAAGGCCTCACCCCTCCGCCTAGGCGGGATGAAGGCGGAAGCAGGGGCAGCAAGCAGCCGCCAAGGAGTGGCGGCAACCGCGACAACGCCCCGCCGCCAAGAAGAAGCAGGGACCGCACACAGTCCCCACCACCAGTGCCCAGGCACGAAGGCGGAAGCCGGGGACACAACAACGAGCCTAGGCACAGCCGGGCAGCGCAGGACGAGCCTCATGCCGATAGATCTGGCAAACAGCTCAGTCCGCAAGACGCGAGACATCGTCTCAATGACATCAAGGCTGGAAAGCAAGATGCCTATCTAGGACCTGAGTGCTTTGGCCCAGCCATCCGCAACGTTCAAGTACCCGAGACATGACATCAGTGTCAAAAACTCATCAAAGGTACAATGGAGCGGACAAGCCAAACTCATGGTTGTCGGACTACGCGCTGGCAGTTGAAATTGCCGGAGGCAATGGCCTCGTCGCCGCACGCTTCCTTCCCCTCATGTTGGAGGGGACAGCCCGAAGCTGGATCGAAAACTTGCCGGAGAAAAGCATTCATAGTTGGCATGACATGGAAAAGGTGTTCACGCAGCACTTCCAAGGCACGTACAAGCGACCCAATACATACACAGATTTGGTTCGTTGCGTGCAAAAGCCAGATGAAACAGCTACAAGCTTCTTGGCAAGGTGGATTCAAACAAAGGCAAGCTGCGAGAACGTAGACGACAATCAAGCAATCCATGCCTTCACCACAGGCCTCCTGAAGGGCTCAAGTCTCAGACATAAGCTCGTACGCATGCAAGTCAAGGATCTCGGAGTCATGCTCGAAGTAGCAGCCATGTACGCACAGGCGGATGATGATGCACGCGATGGAGATGGCGCACATGATATGGCGCCAAACAGGCGAGCAAGTCACAAACGCAAGGCTCCCCAGGATGACAAAGCCGGACCATCAAACGAGGTCGCCGCCGCCTTCGAAGGCAAAGGCGGCAACCGCAAGTGGAAAGGAAAGGGTAAAGATGGCGGCTCCAGCAAGCACGCCTGACATACGATCAGGCGAAAGCCTTGCCCTGCCCAATCCACGCGTCCTTAGGCAAAGTTAACCACACATTAGGGGAATGCCGGTTCATGGAGGACTTCAAGAAGGACCCCGAGGTTGGCTGGAAATCAAAAAAGAGCAAAAAGGCTGAGAAGACAAAGAAGGAAGACGATGATGGGGCAGTTCCATGTCGAGGATGAGGAACCCAAGCTGTGCGCAAAGAAAGGAAATATCCCAAGGTACATGGCCAATTGGTGTGCTTCTGGGCACTCCTTCGGCAAAAGAAGAAAAGGCGGAGATGCGCGAGCTAAACGCCACAGTACCAGACGTTCCCCAGTATCTAGACTGGTCAGAGGAGCCAATAACTTGGGATAGAGATGATCATCCAGATCACGTCCTCACCCCGGCAAATACGCCCTTGTCGTCGACCCAATTGTCGATAACTTCAGGCTCACCAAGGTGTTGATGGATGGCGGCAGCAGCCTCAACATCATCTACGCGGACACACTGAAGCGCATGAACTTGTCGGAAAGCCAGCTTGACTACAGCAAAGTCAAGTTTCATGGCATCGTTCCGGGAAAGCAAGCCAAGTCAATGGGAAGCATCAATTGGAGGTTACTTTTGGGCCTGAGACAAACTACCGCTCGGAGTATCTCAGGTTCGAAGTAGTCCCCTTCAAAAGTGCCTACCACGCCATTTTGGACGGCCAGCTTTCGCCAAGTTCATGGCTCGCCGTGTTACATATACAGCAAGCTGAAGATGCCGGGACCCAATGGTACAATTACCATCAGTGGCAACTTCAAGAAAGCAAAGGAGTGCGAGCGTGGCAATGCCGCCTTCGCTGAGGCAGTCCTCCACGCAGAGGAGTTAGCCATGTTGAAAAAGAGCTCGATACGTCACAGTTGCCGGAGCATGTAAAGACCGCTGAGCAAAAGAACACTTTCAAGGCGTCCGAAGACACAAAGAAGGCGGATCTGGTCCCAGGTGACAGCTCCAAGCAAGTCACCATAGGGGCTGGCTTGGACGACAAATAGGAAAGCGCGCTCGTCAGGTTCCTCCGTGAGAATCAGGACATCTTTGCATGGTCATCAGCGACATGCCAGGTGTCCCGAGGGAACTTGCCGAGCACTCTCTTAACGTCTACGAAGGAGCCAAACCAGTGAAGCAAGGAATAAGGCGCTACGGTGAGAAGAAGCGGACAGCAATAGGGAAGGAGATCATCAAGTTGCAAGAAGCCAAGTTCATTAGGGAGGTAGTACACACTGATTGGTTGGCAAATCCTGTAATGGTTCCAAAACCTAATAAGGAAATGAGAATGTGCATTGATTATACCGGTTTGAACAAGTGCTGTCCTAAGGACCACTTTGCTTTGCCTCGTATAGATCAGGTCATAGACTCCACAGCCGGCTCCGAGCTGCTGTGCTTTTTGGATGCGTACTCCGGGTACCACCAAATCAAAATGCGAGAATCCGACCAAATCAAAACAGCGTTCACTACGCCCTACGGGACCTTCTGCTACATCACGATGCCCTTCGGTCTAAAAAATGCCGGCGCAACGTATCAGCGGTGTATGCAAAGATGCCTTCACGAGCAAATTGGCCGCAATGTTCACGTCTATGTTGACGACATTGCCGTCATGTCAAGAAAGAAGGCAGATTTGCTTGACGATTTGAGAGAAACCTTTGATAGCCTCCGGGTATATAGGATGAAGCTCAACCCGAAAAAATGCGTCTTCGGGGTTCCTGCCGGCAAATTGCTTGGCTTTATCGTTTCCGAACGAGGGATAGAAGTAAATCCAGAAAAAATCAAAGCGATCCTCAACATATCCAGGCCCAAGGACCTGAAGGACGTGCAGCGACTTGCCGGCTCGGCGGCTGCCGTCAGTCGTTTCATTAGCCGTCTTGGTGAGAAGGCACTGCCTCTCTACCGGCTTCTGAAGAAATCCGACAACTTTGAGTGGACAGACGAAGCAGACGCCGCCTTGCAGCAACTCAAGGACGCGTTAACGTCTGCTCCAATTTTGGCAGCTCCTCGTTCGCAGGAACCAATGCTGCTTTACATCGCGGCAACTAACTTGGTTGTTAGCGTGGTACTGGTTGTGGAACGCAAGACGGAAAATTCAGACTTGCCGGAACAACGTCCGGTTTACTTCATCAGTGAAGTATTTTCCGCCTCAAAACAGCGTTATCCGCATTACCAGAAGCTGGTCTACGGTGTTTTCTACGCCGCCAGGAAGTTAAGGCACTATTTCCAGGAACATTCAATAACGGTGGTGAGCAAGGCACCTCTGGGGGATATCATCAATAATACAGATGCAACAGGCCGCGTTGCCAAATGGGGCATTGAACTTGCCGCCTTCGACATCATGTATAACCCAGAACGGCCATTAAGTCTCAAGCCTTAGCAGATTTGTAGCAGATTGGACGGAGGCCATGGACGAAGTACCTCTCCCTGAAGATGCATACTGGATCATGCACTTTGATGGATCAAAAATGCTTCAGGGCTCGGGGGCTGGCATTGTTTTAAGAAACCCTCAAGGAGACAAGCTTAGTTATGTGTTACAAATTCACTTCAAGGCAACTAATAATGTTGCTGAATACGAAGCTCTCCTTCATGGTTTACACATTGCCAAGGAACTTGGCGTCCAGCGTGTCCTCTGCTACGGAGATTCAGACTTGGTGGCGCAACAGATACGTGGTACTTGGGACACAAAGAGCGAGACAATGGCGGCATATCGAGCTACCGTTGACGAATTCGCCAAGTGTTTTCTAGGCTACGAGGTCCGCCACATCCCAAGAGCTCAAAATGAGGCGGCAGATACACTTGCCAGAATGGGGTCTGAACGCAAAAAGGTACCAAAAGATGTTTTCCTGGAACACCTACACAAGCCGTCAATAAAGGAGCAGACCTCCTTGACCCAGAATCGGCAGAACCAGTTGACAATGCTAGCTATGCCGTCTACTTGGTAAAGCCGGATTGGACGACGCCATATTTGGACTTCCTGATCAATCAGGAGTTACCGGATGATGAGGTTTTGAAAAGGCAAATAATAAGAAGAGCCAAGGCATTCACAATAATCAAAGGCGAATTGTACAAGCGTAGCACCACTGGTGTTTACCAACGTTGCATTTCGCCCGAAGAAGGCAGAGAACTGTTGGATGAGATACATGCCGGCGTATGTGGACATCATGCTTCCTCACGCGCCCTTGTTTCAAAAGCCTTCCGACAAGGTTTCTATTGGTTGACAGCCAAGCAAGATGCAGAAGACATTGTTAAAAGATGCAGGGGCTGCCAACTTTATGCCAGACAATCACACATGCCGGCTCAAGAGCTTAAAACAATACCCATCACATGGCCTTTCGCAGTCTGGGGCTTGGACATGGTTGGTCCGTTTAAAACGGCGCCTGGTGGCTACACACATTTACTTGTGGCTGTAGACAAGTTCACCAAATGGGTTGAAGCTAAGCCTATCAAAAAGCTAGACGGCGCCACAGCCGCAAACTTTCTGTGGGGAATAATCTCTCGGTTCGGGGTGCCTCATAGCATCATCACCGATAACGGCACTAACTTGTCGCAAGGCGAAGTCGAGGAATACTGTTATAAGCATGGTATCCGCCTAGATCTAGCCTCAGTAGCGCATCCGCAGGCAAACGGTCAAGTAGAGCGTACAAATGGTTTAGTCTACAAGGAATCAAACCACGTCTCGAAGTACCATTGCACAGAGCGGCTGGGGCTTGGGTGGATGAATTGCAGTCTGTCCTTTGGAGTTTACGCACAACTCCAAACAGATCAACCAAGTTTACTCCTTTCTTCTTAGTCTATGGCGCAGAAGCAGTGTTGCCAACCGACATGATGTACGATTCTCCCAGAATTCAAGCCTACGTCCAGGAAGACGCAGAAGATGCAAGACAGGATGGCCTTGACCTACTTGATGAAGAACGAGATGTTGCCCTTGCACGATCCGCCATCTATCAGCAAAGTTTGAGGCGTTATCACAGCAGAAGGGTGCGGCAACGAAGTTTTAGAGTTGGTGACCTGGTCTCCGCCTAATCCAAGATAGGAAGGGCTTGCATAAGTTATCCCCGCCTTGGGAAGGACCTTTTGTGGTCAGTAAGGTGTTGCTCAATGGTTCTTATTACTTGGTAGACGCACGAGACGGATACAAGAAGAAGCGAGGTCGCAAGCGCAAAAGGAAGGTTGACGACAAGTATGAAGAAACCAAGCGACCTTGGAACATTGAGCAGCTACGTCCTTTTTACACTTAGCAATTTCCACATTGTAATAAGTACTATATGATTATGAAATAAAAGTCTGTGGTTTGCTCATTCAGTTTTGGGATCATGCCATCTTTTGTCTTTTCTCGCAATCATATATCTGTTGTCATAAAAGTTACCAAACAAAATAAGTTTTTGCTCCGTGCTAAGGTTCAAACTTTTTGACATTTGCCGTCTGCCGGCTAAAAACGCAAACAATCTTTGCACCGCCTAATGTGCTTATCTGTCTGTTTGTGTGTGGGTCGCCTAGTAGTATGTCGTTGGCACCAACATGCTGGCTTTGGTCTCTGAGTCTAAATTAGTTGGTATTGCACCTGGTTGGCTCAGCTAAAGTAACTAAGATGAGGTTCCGCCAACATATGAAAAAGCTAAACATGCAAGCGAGATACATATTAAGGCGGGCCACTTAAATAAGCCTACCGCCAAGTGTAGCATAAAAGTTGGCCCAAATATTTACAACCCAAAATAAAGTTTTATGCGTTAACAGATTAACGCAGTGTTTTGTGCTGCCTTTGCAGGAGGACAGTCAAGGGATTGCCGCCTTGGTAGAGCTGGTGGAGAGATCCTGGGGGCTGACGCCGGCATTCTTGGGGCTGGCTCCGCCATCCTTGGGGCTGCGCTTGTCGGCTCCGGCTTCGCCTTCTCCGCCTCGGCAGCTTCAGGATCCGCCAAGGAGGGATCGGCTACGGCAACATGCGGGTCCGGGTGTTCCTTGTAGAACTTGCGGATGTCAACCATGTTGGCAACCCGGGTCGCATAGCCGCGAACAGACCGCAGCACGTCCTGCATCACGATGGCTTGGTTGTTTTCGTCTTCGGTGGGGAAGTACTCGGTGACTTGATGAATATCAGCCTCCGGGTACCACGCCGCCGTCATTGCCAATGCCAACTTGGCGCCGCCTCGTGCTGCTGAGCGTAGCGTGCTGTCGTGTTCGGCTGCCGCCTTCTCCAGCAGGTCCGGCAGAGCATCGAAGATGACGGGATCGCCGTCCTCCCCAGGGTAGAACTTGGCGGCAAATGCTTTGCCTGCGCCGACAATCTGGTTGACGATTTCGCCAACTTTCAAGATTCGGGCAAGGCGCGGCGTGTAGCCAGGTCATCTCCCAAGCTAGCCGGCACTGCACAAACACAAAGTTACACACTGCAGCTTCAAGTTTCAAGAGTGCAAGGTGACAAAAGATGAAGGATTAGAGACATACCCAAGACATGTCGTGGATGGCGTTGACCTCATCCAGATGGTTCTCAAGTGTTTCTGAGCTAGCTGGACCGCCTTGACAGTTGGTCCTGCTGCTTTGGCGTTCTTGTTCACCTGGTCAAGGTTGTTGCTCATGGCTCAAGTTGTCCGTCAACTTGCTAACCTCGGCAGCATGGGCCAACGCCGCTCATCCAGCTCCTTGGCGTGATCCGCCTTCAGCTTTGCCACCAGCCCGGCAAGATCTGCAGCTTCGTTCATCAAAGCTTGCATGTCAGTGGAGTTCTTGAGAATATCTTGCGCAGTGTTTAGTAATTCTACAAATAAAAAGAAAGACGACTAAAATACTTGTCGGAAAAGGAAAAGAAGTCGGACGAAAAGAAGGCAAAGAAAGCTTTGTCACCTTCATCCTTCTTGCGAGCTCTTCCAAGCTCGCAATTTGGGCGTTCTTCATCTCCACGTCCTGCTGCAGTTGCTGGCATTCCTTGTTTTTTTCTCTTGAGCACGAATAGCTCAAGATTGGAAGCAAGAACGGCCTGCATGCACGAAAACAACATTATGGTTAGCACTATTTAGTCAACGAGACCACTTTGCCGGCTAAATTTTTCAGCCGCCAAAGTGCTCGGGGGCTGGGACCATAGGCTATTTTACCTCAAGTTGTTATGCAGGGTCTCGTGGAGTTCATCCATGTGCGCGTACCATTTGCGGGTACCTTCACGCATGGTCCTTAGCGTTTGCCGGGGGTCTTGCAACCCTTTGCCAGATTGAAGCCAGGATGGGAGGACGATCCGCCTTGGTCAGCCGCCATCTGTCATCCATCTCTTGCTTCATGGCAATAAATCGAGCGGCATCATTAGCCGAAGCTTCAGCCGTCTTGGAAAAAGTGGGGCCGGCAACTGATTTCTTGCCCGCCATCTTCTCCGTAGCCGCCTCTGCGGTACCAGCAGCTGTGTACGTTCCCTGGCATACAACCACGGGAACGCCAACTGTGGGCGTTGTGGCGCAGCGGCTGGAGAAGAGCGGGGTGGCTTGCCCTGCCGGCAGATATTTCAGATTGGAGCGGAGCTTGGGCATGGCTGGCTTGCCCCTGTAAGCAGAAAAGTGCAAGTTTGTCAGCACAAACTTATATCAAAATGGCTAAGTCAGGGAAAGCAAAAGTTTGCCTACCGCTTGAATGGGACATTCCCCACGGTCTCATCCTCTGCATCAGAGGTGGCCGCCTTCTTCCTCTTCTCCAAATCCTTGGTGGAGGTGCTCAGCTTGCGCTTCTTCGACTTGCTGGCACCGGTGTCGTACCAGTTTGGAGCCAAGTCTTCCTCCCCCAAGGTTTGCAGCTGAAAAGGAAACAAGACAGAACATTAATCCAGTACCCAGGATAAAGATGTCAATGAAATGACAAAGTAGCTTTGGCTTACCGCTGGGGCTGGGTTGTCATGGGTGAACATGGCGACGCCTTCAGCCGCCTTCACCGACAGAGGCTTGACAAGCTCTCTGAGCCGGTACTCTAATGCATCTTGGTCAAGGTGCTGTTGCCGGCGTCATCCGCCTTGTACTCGCACATCTTCAGTGGGCGATGGCGGAGTGGCATTATCTTCCTCGACACCCAGCAGATGACGGTGTCAACTCCGTCAAGTTGCGGAGCCATCATCGTCTTCGTCAAGAACTCGATCCGCCTGACGGCAATTCGAAGTTCAGCCGACAAACTGCTAAGCGGCACCTTTGCCGTCCAACAGGCCTTGTGGGTTGGCGGACCGTTGACAAAACAGGCATCCCCTGTGTGCTGCCAGGTGTCGGGATGTCCTTGCAGTAGAAGAAAGTGCTGGTCCAGTGCTTCACCGACTCGATGTATGGTATCTTTGGGTACCAGTCGGGTTGGCGGCAGTTGAAGGTGACACTACCGCAGGTTGCTAGATGGCCGCCTGGTATGGTTTGCCGGCGGCACAAGAAGCAGTACTTGAATAGCTCTATGGACGCAGCTATGCCTAAGTACCCTTCGCACAAAGCCTGGAAGCCGGCTAGCACTAGAATACTATTGGGCGCTATGTTGTGCGGCTGCAGCCCGTAGAACTAAGTACCGCCAAGAAGAAGGCGGAAAGCGGCAGAGACATACCGCGGAGGCTGTGCGACGCCAACATGACGCGCTCGCCGTCTTGTGGGTCAGGCACTGCCTCGTCGCCTGGAACCCTCCAGGAGCATTCCGTCTTTGGCGGAATGTAGCCGCCTTCCTCCAGCTCCTTCAGATAGGCTGACGTCATAACTGACGGCAGCCAGTACCTGGAGCCAAGGTCTCCAGTCTCCTCCTCTTCCTCGGCGTCGTCGTCGTCGTCGGCGGCAGATTCCGCCGCAGCCTCAGAGCTGGTCGCCGCAAGAGATGGGAGCGGGAACGTCGGAGCAGCGGCTGCAGGTGCCGCCGGAGTTGGGGAAGAAGAGGAAATCTCGCCCGTAGCCACGGTGGCGACGGGAGAGGTCACCGCGCTCGCGGGTACCGCCGCCGCCGCTGGCGCAGATCCAGATCCAGCAGGGGTCGCTGAGGCCGCAGCCACCGCCGCTGCCGCCGCCGCATCTTGTTGAGGGCTCGCCATTGCAGTGGGAGTTTTGCTCGTGCTCGCCGGAGGTGAGTACGGGGAGGAAGAGAGCTCGGGAAGATGAGGAGGCCACGGTGGGTGCGAATGAGGAAGAAGACCTGCCTCGGTGTGCCCTTTGGGGTATTTATCTCCACGCGCCAAGATTCGTGCCCGAGATTGGGGGGACGCGTGATGTCCGCCACGTGCCCACGATTTGCACGTCGTGGCAACGGTGTCTGCGGCCCTCGCTCCGATTCTTGTGCGTAGTGGAGAAACAATCATGACACATGCCCAAGTCCAAACTGTCGTGGACTGCATGATGTCATCCGTCAACATTTGACGAGACCAGTCAATTGACAAGACTGATGCTGGGAAGATTCCTGACAGCGGTCAGGCCGTCTCTCCCATGATGGCGGCAAATCATCCGACTATGTTAGGCGGACCGCCGCTTATTTTCAACTTTGGAATGCTTCAAGCTCTTCAGACGCTTACAAGACAAGATGGACGTTGCCGACAAGAAGAGGACGGCGCCTGAAGAACTCGAACCCTTCCAGGGGCTAATGTTGGGGATATACCAACTAGGGGTATCACCAGCATGGATCAATCCGGCTAGTCCAGGGTGGCCCGCAGTGGTGGTGAAGGCTTTGCCTGCCGGGCGGCCCAGACAGCTGACGACCAGGGAAGGCGGATGACGGCAAGGAGGAGGCCCAAGACTGAAGCCCACGAAGCCATCCAGACCAAGAAGGAAGGCGGCATACCTGCTGGCTAGGTTTAGGACTCTGTGTGCTTGCCGGATACGTAATCTCCTTGTAACCCTAGGTCCAGCCGCCTATATAAGCTGGACCTCGGGACGCCTTTAGCGCACGCAACCGATCCAATCAATCTACAACCAACTCATTGTAACCTATACTTCGGCTATTGCCTTATAGTGAGTTATAGCAGCACGTAGGGCTCCGCCACCGCCGTGGAGCCTGAAGCTGGGTAAACTGCCGTGTACAATCCCGACCTCAACGACGTCCACCTTCTTGCCCTACGTTCACCCTCGGCTAGCAGGACCCCGTCTCCTATCCAAGATGTCGATACGACGACAAACATGTTGAGTCTCTCATGAGACAACTTGGTGCGGCCGAAGAACTCCTTGAGGACAAGGGAAAATTGAGAGAGAGGACTCTCTCACCATAGCATCCTTGAATGCTTCCATAGAATCCTTGAATGCTTCCCTAGAAGAAGAAAGTGAATATAGAACTTCTCTTGAGGAAAGACTTGAGTTCCTTGATGATAAAAATGATGAAATAATTGCTAAAATCATTAAGGATAGAGACCATGTCTTTGCTAAATATAAAGTGATTAAAAAGGAGAAAGACGAATTTGTGGTTGCTAATGCTAGACTTCTTGAGGATATGGAGAAGCTTGACAGGGCCCACAAGGCCCTGGAAAGTGATCACTCCAACCTTGTCAAGTCTCATGAGCAACTTCAAACTCAACTTTCTAAATCTACTTCACCTAGTACCTCTACTCACTCTTGTGATCATGCAAATGTTATTGAGGAAAATGCTAGGCTGAAGGTGGATCTTGTCAAGGCCACTAGTGCCAAGACCTCTATTCCCAAAGGCAAAGAAATGATAAACGCACATGCTTGTGTCCGACCCATGCAAATCCCAACGGTGAGAAAGCCTAATAGAACTACTTCTCCCCCTTTGGCATCGGAACGCCAAAAAGGGAAAAGAGCGATGCTAATGCGTCCCAAAGAGATCACTCATCCTCTTCGTCGTCGTCGGCGTCAGCATCACTTGCGTCTTGGGTCTCCTCATCCTTGTACTCTTCATTGTCATCATCTTCCTCATCATCATCTTCATCATCATCATCATCTTCATAGCGCATTGGAGCTTTGCCGGTATTGCGAGAAGACGAAGGCATGGAAGAAACATCTTCAAAGTCACCCCAAGGAAACTTATCCACCTTCCATTCCTCAATGGGAAGGGTAGTATCGGACTCCGGTGAAGCGGGAGTACCAACGGGACGAGGAGGTGTCCTTCCACTATTGTTGATCTTGCGCAACTCTTTGAACATCTTGTGTTGGTTGGAGAGGATGTGGTTCCTTTGAACATAGCCCTCATAGTTCTCCTCGTGAATGGCAAGCCCCATACAAATCTTGATCTTTTGCAACCAAGAGATATGCTTAACTTCATTTTTTTTCATGTCTCTCTCCTCCCCATAGGAAAAAATTGCACGTAGATGGATTATAAACAACTATTTTACTTGCTCCTACCCTATGAGAACTTCAGGTTTATGATTTTGGAGCAAGTTCTCTATGTGCATTATACAGCTCTGACGCATTGCAGGGTTATTAAATGACTATCAATCATAGCAACAACTAAGGAAGTTGGAGCGACAAGCATAATGCCAGCCTATTCTCAAAAACCGCATATGCGTCTAAGAGCATGGGCAATATGAGAGCCGGTTGCCGGCTCTAGAACTATGCCATGTCACCATATAGCCAGATTAGTATAATAAGATGCCTCTTACGCTGGCTATAGGATGGTTACTAAATTAGTAAGCTTGCATGCGGTGACTAATGAATTGGTAGGTGTGTACCAAGCGCTGGTTGCATGCCCTGCATGCGAGCAACTTTTCCTCGTGCCATGTGCTATAGCCGGGCTCTTGCTGAACAGCCCGCCCCACTCTCTCTCCTAATTTCTCTCTCCTCCACATTGGATTTTGATGACGTGGCAACTGCTATGGCCTGCTGAGTAGACCTTATTGTACTTGCTCTAACATATTCTCAACATCAGATATAACCGACTGTTTTCACATATTCCATAAATCTACTGTCAGCTGACCCATGGAATTAACGCAAGTTTTAGGGGGAGCGATAGTGCAGAGTGCAGACCAAATAAATAAACCCTAGAATTGAGGGTTTTGGCCAAACAAATGCTCGACCTAATAAGTTTGACCTGACGAACTCGTCAGCTAGCGAAACGACCGAACCATATAGAATTACTGAAGCCTCTAACGCATTCTCAGAACCAGATAGAATCAAAGGTTTTGACATATTCCAGAAATATTGTAAAAATCTACCACTAATCTAGAACAAAAGACTGCTGCCATTGCCCTACACAGTGGCGGAGCTCAGTGCAAGCCAACCCGGGCCATGGCCCGCCCAGTCCAGCCCAAAACACTAAAGAATAGAAGTAAATTTGGCCCAGCAAAGAAAAAAATCCGTAGACTTCTTTGGGCTGGCCCGCTCAACTTTCTGGCAGGAGCTCCGCCAGTGGCCCTAAATGTTCCATGCCAAGTAAGTAAACCCTAAAATTGAATTTTTTTACTTCCTCCGTACATAACAGGATGTCTCAACTTTGTCTATATTTACATGTATCTACACACTAAATTATATCTAGATACGTACAAATTTAGACAAAGTTATGTACGGAGGGAGTACCAGACAACTTGCAGCTAACATGACGGATTCATCCTGCAGCGAGCGAAGCAATCAACATAGATCGAACTAATCTAGTTGTACGGCAGATAAAACGTACTCGCCGATGGAGGGGCAGACACAGAGGAGGATCATGGAGGTCTTGCCGGTGCCGGACTGGGCCTGGGCGATAACGTCATGGCCGGTGAAGATGGGGAGCACGACCCGCTGCTGGATGGCCGAGGGCTTGTCGAGCAGGCGCAGCACGGCCAGCTTGAGCACACCTCGCTACTGACCACTTTGCCAAACGTTGCCAAGTAGAGAGAACAGAGAAGTCTAGATGGGAAACCAGCTTTGAGTCATAGGTGTAGATGCATCTACTACACAAAAGTCGTATTTTAAAATGTCAGAAAATTTCAAACAAAATTTTTGGTTATATATTCGGACATTCTATGTTGCAAATAAAGTTTTGCGAAAAAAATTACTACCTCCGATCCATATTAGTGGGCACAACTTTGTCTAGATACACATGTATCTAGTCTAAATACTTAACTAGATACATATGAATTTAGACAAAACTATGCCCACTAATATGGATCGGAGGGAGTACATTTTTTGTGTCCTTTGTAAAAAAACACAAGTTTCGGTATTCCAAACTTGACTTTTCACGAGACATTTTTTTGTCTTTTTTACATACAAGTTTCGGTATTCCAAATACGTACAAATGTATTTTTCTGTGAAAATTTATGTGTGAACATAGAATGTCCAGATTTACATCCAAAAAAATACTACTTAGGTATTTTTTGACATTTTAAAATACATTTAAAATGTATTTTCCACAATGGGTGTATTTAAACCTACGAGTCAAAACACCGTGTCGAGTCTAAGATGACATGTATGTTGTCAGTGGTGAAGCACCCGGGTGGACGTAGTGAATTTTTAAGAAAACAGCTCGAGTCAGCCACGTTTGGCAAAGTGGCAATCCCCTCCACGTGATTTGATTAATGATAAATTTGGACGGGGCTTTTCATGCTGAGTCTGGCAAAGGGCACTGGGATGCATTGGTCCAGATGATCATGCGAGTCAACTAATATTCGCTGGACCAGAACAGTTGTCAATGCGACTGAGGCCCTTTGCACTCCAGCCCAAACTCCAACTCCAACAAGTTAAGCAAATTGAGTATTCCAAGTTGGTTCGTCAATTGCATAGTTTCCTCATCAATGAAAACATGGCCAACCTACGTGCACATGACGTTCAGCTACAAAAATTTAAATCTGCAATAAATTTCGGATCAGCTACAACTTGGAATACTCCTCTAATAGCCCGGCTCACTTGTTGGGAGCACCCAAGGACTAATCTCAGTGGCTATGAACAGCAGGCATACAGCCATCTCGACCTTTGCACGCATCAAACTTCGAGAGGTTGGTGGCTTCAGCATGCTGTCATTCAGCAGGATCAAACTGCTGGAAACCCTGTTTAAAATCATCCACCATCTTAATTTCTTCTTCCTTGGAGAGCTTACAGTTCCTCCAGTCTGCACGATCTGCCATGCTTAACAACCCCGCCATTACCTGTGGAAATTGCAAGGAAAGGTTCAGTTGTAGCTAACTGTAGTATCGCCTACTGTTACTGAGGCACGTCTTCGGATTAACAAAGTTAGGTTACTGAGGTTTGTCTAGAGAACATATTTAGGTTACTGAGGTGTCACTATGTTGTTTTCTTTGCCTATTTCAGTTGGTTATTTTTTGAAACTAAAAATGGACCAAAGATCATTTCTAACATACCTCACGTCCAAACTGGGCAGGGAACTTCTTACCACTGTCAAGCATATGCAACAGTAGTGTACCATCTGGGAGCTCTACATAAAACAAGCCTGATTTACCGTCATACTGCGATCTTAACAGTTCTCTACCTTGATTAGCATCACCGTCTGTCCACAGTCAAACAAAAAGGAGCTTAGCACAAATACAATACATGTTTTTTCATTAAAAAATGGGATGCAGCTAGTTACTGGTGATCAGCATTAAAGCCATTCGAGCAATATAACAAACTGAAAATCCCATTCACACAGGACAATGATTTACATTCCATTAGCTTCAGTCAACTAGTTACCGCAAGAAACAATAGCAAACATGACTTGACATGCTTCAGCAGCAACATATTTTTAATATATGAAGACTTCCTCAAAGAAGCAACATCATATGCCAAGTAATATTGGCATCATAATAAGTATTGATGTGTAAAGAACAATACATTTCTGGAAAATGGAAACAATGACTAATAAATAATCAGGACCATGCATGTGTCCTGCTTCATGCATTAAAAGAATGTGTATGCGCTTGTATCTTTCCTTTTCCCTACCCGACCATAGAAAAGATAACGTAATGGCTCACCTGGGTTCACCACAGAAAATTCAAATCCAAGTCTTTGAGCTGCTAAATGAAATATCTTCTTAACACTATCTGCCCTTGACAACGGTACAGGAACAGCCTGCACAAGACATTTGGTGGAATACCATCCAATGTAACATGAAATCAAATATTCTGAACAGATAAAAGCCTCCAGCCATCCTAAGTCTTAGCATCAGTATGAGATGGAACAATCACAATAGGGCAAAGGAATCCTTACCTGAAGGTTTGCATGGCGAGATTGCTGTGACACCCACTCAAAGTATACTGCTGCTTTTCCTTGTTTCTCAAAGTACTTACCCAGACCATTCTTATATCTCCTGAGTTCTGCCTCTGGTTCCGCAGGCATTGTAATTGTAGAGGGGAAGTGCTCAACCGGTATCAGAAGAACATGGTCCGGAACCAGTGGTCCCTTCGCAAGCGAACAATAGTAACCATCTCCAATACTAATAACAAGATGTGACTCAACATCTGGACTTGACAAACAGAACCAGCAACTGCTCTCAACAGGTCTTCGGTCACTATAGTCAATGAAAATATAGGATGAGTTCCACAGCTGAATGCATGAAAATTCTGTATACTAAAAATACGCGACAACTTCTCTCACCTACGGGGTTTTGCGTCCCTTACAGCAGCCTCCTCAGTAAGGCTGTGAACATATCTGCATTCAGGGCCCTTCTCACATTTCCCCTTGTTCAGGAAGTCAAAACAGACATTTCTCTGACAATGCTCCCTGGCTTCCTCGTCATGCTTAAAGTGGCAATTACTCCCTCGAAGACAAGAACCTGAGGATGTAAATTTGAAACACAATAGACTCCCGTCGTTTTGCCCTTGCCTTTGCCGCTTGACATCATAACGCCAATATTGTAAATCAGTGGTTTCAGCAGGACGCTTTGGAGTGTCTTCAGCAGGAACAGATTTTGCTGGAGCAACATATGGTGATAAAGTAGCATTTGGAGGTCTCGCGTGAATATCAGCACTGGACATGGTGGATGCTGGAGTAGGAGAAATCGCATGAATAAATTTCTGAAAAGTATATGCAATAAAGAGAAGCCAATTAATGACTTAATAGTTTATCACATTAAAATCAATGAAACATGGCATTTAATTGGCAAGACATTGGAGGAATTAACAGTGCCTCATAATATATGTTGACAAATGAATGGATCTTACTTTTCCAACTTGCATAACAGGAAACTGCAAGTCTTGAAGCATGAATCAGAATACATGGAAAATTTTGGCAGCCAAATAGAAACTAGAAAGATATACAAAACAGTATTTTAGGACAGGTGACTTTGTTAAGTATACCTGCTTCTCTTTGTTTCCCACATTAGCAAGTCCAATAAAACGTGTAACATGGATAGAGGAATCATTCACATAAGGTTCCCTCGCATAAAATACACCTTTAGTACCTGCAATGTGATATCTGCAAGAAAAAACCTTGTCACAAATTTGGCACGATTTCATGACATTGTTTCCAATATTAACTAGAAGCTACCGTTTGGCTAGGATAGTACTCCCTCCGTTCTAAATTAGATGACTTCCATTTGTCCAAATGTGGATGTATCTATACTTGTCATGTCTAGATACATCCACACGTGGACAAATAAAAGTCATCTAATTTGGAACGGAGGGAGTATTACATAATGTCATTGATGAAATATACAAACAAAAATTCCAAAATAATGCTTCAAGGAGGCTAATCTCAACAATTAAAACTATTATATGAGTCTAGAAATCAAACCTTGGCTTAATCTCAGTAACCAGTTCGGCAACAACAGGATCACAGCCCTGAGAATCCAATACCTGAGGAGGCACTTTAGAAGTATCCGCCACATTCACCACTCCAGCTGGCCACTCGTTAGTACAATCTAATTTTCGTTAAGGGAACAAACTACGCATATGCTTGATGCTTTCAGAATCGATGATATATAAAAAAACTCGGTATAAGCACTCGTAGATATTCAAATGAACAATACACTGGAACAAAGGATATGTCAAGAACAAATCAACAATTCCTGGCTCTTCGGCAAGAGCCCGCAGCGCATCAACGTCATCCTGGCTGTAGCAGCCAGGCCCTCCTAGCCCTCTCTTTCCTGACAAGTAAGCCACAGATAAACCTACAAACAGAAGGGGACCTCAATCAATGAAAATGTCCATAATCTCAGTGTCAGTCCTTCAAACCGAAAAACCTCACTGCCAGGTACATTAGCTCACATAGTCGCATGAAACGATTTAGCAGCCACAAAATGTAGCAGATGACCATACTCTTGGTAAACTAATCTACTGTTAACCAAACAAATTAGGGAGAGAGAGAGACCGTGGAGGTTGAAGACCGCGCTGCCCCTGAGCCAGAATAGGTTGGGGCAAATCTCGATGCCACCAGGGGCGAACCCTCGGGCGTCAGCGGCGGCCTTCGAGAGGAGGCGGGGCGCCGTGGGGCCGTAGTCGCCGGTGAAGTAGGTCGGGATGGGCACGGCGGCTCGTCCCTCCAGATAGTCCGCGACGTCCCCCGGCAGGGCATCCCCCTCGGCGACCTCGGGCGAGAAGAACTGCCCGACACAGAGCAGCGCGTGGAACGGCCCTGTCGACTGGTTCACCTGGCGCGCATGGAGACACGGATGAGAGGACGAAACAAGCGAGAGGAGGAGGAGGTCGGGGAGCGGAGGATACCGATTTGACGCGCTTGAAGAGCTGGTGTAGGCGGCCGTGCGCGTCGCCGGCGAGGAGGATCCGCGGCGGCGCCGGTGACGGGGCGGCGGCCATGAGGGGTTTGGGTTTTTCCTTGGTGGGGAGGGCGACGAGGGGGACTCGGAGAAAGTTCTTCGATCTGTGACCACTTACTGGGCCTGGGCCAAGGACGATGTCTATGGCCGTTACGTTTCAACTCATCCTGGTCTCTTCTATAGTGTAGCCTGGCCCGGTCCGGACCTACCTGGCCCTGCAGAGCGCAGAGGCTCCATTCTGGCTTCTGACGAATAGGCTATTTCACAGTTCTTTTTTTTTGGTTTGGGGTAGGCTATTTCCCAGTAGAATTATTCTTTTTCTATAAACGGTAAGACAACGGCTAGCAAATAATTTGGTTGGTTAGGTGAACATGGACTAAAACCAAGCACACCTTAAACTGACCCTTGAAGATGACACTGCATGAGGGGTGTGGAGGAGGCGGCGGCCAGAAGGAGTAAGAGGAGAGGGTTGTCGGTGCAGATGCATCTTATAGGGTCGGCATGCTTTTTGCCATTGGTTGCATTTCATCTTTATCGATTTAGTACATGGGGAGAGCATGCGTGGTCATGCCCCTAAGATCTAGACGTTGATTACTACCTCGTTGAAAACTATCTTCTCTGTTTACTTTCTGAAATGGTCTAATCCCATCTACTTTCTAAGGATGGGTAACATCGTAAATTATAACACACACCATATCTCTTATGTTTATTTTTTCGGGAAAACGGAAAAGTATTGTGTTTCATTGCACAGATAGAAAGAGTTTGATACAAGCCTGAAGAGGGCACATCCCGGTACAACTCAACACTCTACAGCTAAGCCGGAGGAACAATCCATGCCAAACCCGACACCCTGGCCGCTACCCATGATCTAGCTTCCGCCTTTATCGTGTCAAGCAAGCCGCCAAGGTCGGGTTGCGCACCGTCGAAGATAACCGTGTTCCGTCTCTTCCAAAGCCACCATGCTATGAGCATAATCACTGACGAGTTGCCCTTACAAGGACAGTCTCTTGCCACCAATCCGTGAAGCGCTATTCAGTTTCCAAACGTGGGAAACAATTTGAAGCAAATGGTGCAATTTGGAGACTGCCACGGTTGATTCTAAAGGCCACCCTATAACGGGTGTGATTTTAGACAAATTATAGGCGACACATAGTAGTGCATGTGCATTACTCCCATACACTCCAAAAGGAGCGGTCCACGGACCCTGAGCTCCAAAAAGTTCAAAACGTTTATTTTTATATTTTAAAAAATATGAAAAATACCCAAGCACATATACATGTCTAACATGTACATATAAATATTCAGAGAATTATGTTTTCATAGGTAACCTACACAAGAAAGACAAATGTGAAGACAAAAATGGTTTTTTAATGTCTATTTAGAGCCACATTGTGTAGCCAAATATACAAAGTATTTTTTAACGAACTTTACACGTTAATAGCAATCATCTTTAGGTATCAGAACAAAATATCAGAATTTTTTAAACCTTTGTTTTTTTTTAAGGACTTTAACTCAAACTTATATGCAACACATTTTGTGGAGGAGGGAGCATGTACAGACATATAGTCATTTACTGTCTTCGACCTGTGTGATCAAATTCTTTGAAGAATTGTTGAACAAAATACAAAGCTACTTTTATAATGAGAATGGACAAATGAATCGAGAAATCATAATGTAAAAACGTACAATCTGTTTTCCACTAGCAGCAGAAACTGAAAATTGTTTATTTGAACGTAGTTACAACTCTTTTAGATGACTTGCGCCACAAAGTAAGCACCTATTTTCTTGTCCGTCCTAGAGAAAGGAGCTAAGAATCTATTAGTAGAATGTACTTCATTCGTTTCCTGAAAATCCAACATAAACCTTCTTGATGTGACTAATCTTGCTCTCGTGTACCTCCCATTCTTCTTCTGACTGAAACTTCTCAAGAAAATCATCGGCCGTGCTCTCGAGGTGCAATGCTGCGAGGTTGTGGAGGAACTCAACACCTTGAGGCAGCTCCTTCAGTGTTGGACAACCTGTTACCGTAAGACGGACCAGGTTGGCCATAGAGGCTTCTTCTATCTCAATGTGTCTGAGTTGTGGTCCACCGTGTATCAGAAGTGACTGGAGTTTAGGAAATGATCCCGCAGAGAACAACATGATCTCGCCTTGATACGCATGCAGAATACAGAGCGATAACAAACAATCTGATCGGAGGTAGCTGAAGAGATCTTGGTTGATCACTGAGAACCACAGATGGAGATGGGTGATGTTGTCAAGGCATCGAACTGATCTGAAGAGATTACGTGCGGTGGTCTTGTCCAACGGACCCCCAACCTCGAGCTTCTGAATTGTTTGAGGCAGTTGAACAGACGGAAGCTGCAGCACTTCATCACCTTTCGAGGAGACCAACAAATGCTGAAGGTTACACAACTTGGAGATAGCACTGGACAACCTTGCGGTTGCGGATTGACCTGATCTTACATCTGTAATGCCAAGCGTCCTTAGCTCGGACAAACATGCAATGTTCTGCAACATCTCGTCATTCGCTTCGAGATTTTGAAGAGTTTGCAGACTAGTGGAATGCCATTTGCCCTGAGGAGCAGTTACACCAGTGGATACCATGACATTGCTCGCAGTGCCATCGATTCCAGATGCGAACAGGTGCCTCAGCTTCCGGAGATTTGTCATTTCTCCGGGCAGTGTTGTAATTCTTGTGTTATAAGCATCCAACACTTCTAAGTTCTGTAACTTTTTTATTTCTTTAGGAAGCACATCGATTTCAGTTCCTCGCAGACCAAGGTAACGCAGATTAAACAAGCTGAACACCTGGGCGGGTATGCTTCTAACTGGAGTTCCCTCTAGGTCTAAAACTGACAACAGCTTGATTGACATGAATAAAGTACCCAGGGTGTCCATAGGGACGCACTTGTCAAATACAAGTAACGAGCGCACATGTGTTAGATCATGTCTTGGAAGCATAGAATCCGCACTCTGAATTGACATCCTTCGTGCTTTCCCAGAAAACATCTCCTCTTTCGATTTTGACAGAGCAAGAACACGGATCACATCGTGCATTCGACATTCACGGACACGTCCAAATTCGTTTCTCTCACCTACTTGTAGCAGGCACCGGTTAACTAGCTCATTCAGGTAATCCTCGGCAATCTCTTCCTCTGTTCTTGTTTCACTCCTTTTAATGAATCCCTCTGACACCCAGAATCTGATTAGCTTCTTCCTTCTGATCCTGTAGCCCTCTAGGAACAAACAACAGAATAGGAAACAGTTTTTCAAATTGTTTGACAGATCCTCCAAGCTAACCTTCAAAATAAGGTTCATATCAAGGACTGAATTGCTCGTTAGCTGGAACTCAATATCTTTATGCACTTTCTCCCATTTGTAACAAGTCTGGTTTCGGAAAGACAAGAGGCGTCCTATGCACACAATAGCTATTGGCAAGCCATCACAACTCTCTACAATTTTTCGACCCCACACTTCCAGTTCTCTAGGACAAGTTTTATCTTCCGTTTTCCAAAATGCTTCTTTGCAGAACAAATCCCATGAATGCTGGCTTTCCAACGGTCTGAGATCAATTATGTAGTTCTCTTTTGCTACCGATGCTACATCATGGATCCTTGAAGTAAGCACTATCTTACTGGAACCATCTCCCCCAGCAAATGCATCGCGAATTTCAAACCACACATTAGCATCCCATAGGTCATCCAAGATGAGGATATACCTTTTGCCGTGCAGATAACTTTGCATCATGTCAACTAGGCTTTCACGATCCATGGAATAGATACCTTCACATAGTGTCACATTATGATCCTTTTTGCAGAACTTCTTTAGTATCTGTCTTAGCAGATCAACAGACCTACAGTGTTGTGAAACTGTAACGAATGCATGTCTCTCAAATCTTTCCTTGATAATGTTGTAGACATGAGTTACAAGGGTAGTCTTTCCGACTCCACCCATGCCCCACACAGAGATCACCGTGTGATGCTGTTCATCATCTACTAGCCACCCAATCAGCAAATCTCTGTTACGCTCAATCCCAACCAGGCAATTAGCTGTCCCAAGGCCAGCAGAATCAGTTGATCCCAATTTTCTATCTTCTGCTTGAGGTTTATGTACCATGATAGTTCCTTCTGCACTGAATATCTTCACTCTTTCTATGGCAGTTTTTAGGTTGGCTCTGATTCGCTGAAGTCGAAAGGCAAGGCGATGCCATGTCCTAACGTGTCTGAGCCTCCGTATCGCTCTCGTAGCAGCTCCACCATGATCATCGTAGAACTTGTAGCTGAACTCATCAACAACATCCTCAATGCCAAAAGAGAGGGTCCGTACCTTCCTAACAAATGTCGCCATCGTTTCCTCGCGGTCCCTGAGCCTCTCAGAGACCTGTAAAAAGGACTGCATGCACTCCAACTCATCCTTGATTTCCTCCATTTCGCTGAAGAGCCTTCGCAAAGTAGAAACTTCGTGGGTGATGCACGATCCACCAAACGTTGCCGCCTGAGTCGCTAAGGCCACCCCCAGCTTGACCATCAGTGAGGCAACAATGCCTTCCGCCATGCCTAAACGCAGAGAAAGGTTCTTAGGAACTGGCTTCCTCCAAATGTACCCTGGTAGAAGTAGGAACGCAGTTATGCTTAGGTCAAGGTCAATAGCACACAATCTTTGATTTGGAGCTCATACTGCTTTAAGATAAAACTGGAATAAAGCTGACACCAGTAATCTTCCATTTTTCGAAAAGAGTGTTTTTTCTAAGCAGGTGTACCTACACACCCGCTACTTTTTGAGATTTTATATTGACATATATTTGGTATCTCTTATTATTTTTGTATAGGTCATATACTAAAACTTTTTCACCTTCTTTTTTTTTGTGACATAGTATAATGTTGTACCACACTCATCTTTTTCTTAGAATTATTTGTTGCAATTTGGTATCATAAAAAAAATCAGTGGGTGTGTAGGTGCCATGGTGCTCAGCTACAACTTTCACATTTCAAAATGCTTCTCAACAGAACAAATCACATCAATGTTTGTTTTCTAATAGTCCGAGATCAATTTTCTTGTTGCCTGAACACGTTTCAGCCTACACTCTGAACCTCTAAGACTTCAGTAACATAAAGTTACAAAAATTCAGATTAAGGAGTGCAGAAACAAAGCTCTAGATAATAAAATTGATGCCAACTGTACACGATTAATCGCTATAAAGCCAATTGTTTAAACTAGCAGTGGCAATCACAAGTCAGAAGCGCATTGCTACCAGTAACATCAGTGCACAGCCTTACATATTCAGACTAAGGAAAATATAGTAGATAGCAAGAAAACAGAGGATATATAGGAAACTCACGTCCGTCGATCCGCTGTCTCCAGCAACCTCTACGCGACTACGCCGCCGCTATGCTGACGAGATCTCCGAGATCCGGTGCCTCTCCAAGTCTCCATGGAGCGGGGCGCACCGCATCATGGAATAGGAGCAGGATTCAGGAAAGAGTGCTACGCCTCAAAGCGTGAGTCAAAGCCGCGCTGCAGCTTCCTTCTCCTTGCTTGGATACACGCTGCCATCCTTGCTTGGTGCGAATGCAAATCCGCGGCGGCGGCGGCGGCGCTGCTGCTTTACCCACAAAGTCGTCGCTGTACGCGTCTCGGGGAAGAGGGCAAAGAGGCTACCTCCACTGCATGCTGTACACGTCGGGTTGGGCAGTCTTTTTTTTTTTTTAAGGTACTAGTTGGCATGTAGCGTGCAACGCACGTTTTCACAATTAAATGGAGACAATTTACAAGAGCGCTAACCCAAAAAAAATCATACCAGCGAGCTCCATAACTGCGCTAACAGATTTTGAGCTTCCGGCTAGAATACATCGTTTCTTCCGTCCTAGGTGCGAGTAAACCGGCAATCTCCACAACGGCGGCGACTGATTTTGAGTTCCTGGCTAGGTACGCAACATCGACGGTGGTGCGCGCTGCTTCCGTCAGAGTTGCCATAAAACCGGGTCGTCCGGGTCGAGGAATGGGTCACGGGTCGTCGGTAACAAAGGTTCGACAAGGATTATACATCTTTGATACGCCAATTTAGGTCTAGGGTCAGGATCCACATAATTTTTTCTGAGCCTAGTTAGTACGATATATAAGGAATCATTTAACAAATCTATGTACTATTTGAGCCACATATCATTATTTAATCTCAGCAATTAGTACACGTGCACGTGCAACACACGTATTGTAGTTTATATTTATAGACATATTTTTGGAATAGTATTTTGTTTGGTAATGAAACAATTGTATTTTCAAATTAATAAGCCATGTTCTGAATGTCATAAATGAGATAACCACCAATTCATATTTCAGAGAAGTCACTGCTCAACACACCATCAGATAATACGGACATTATGATCACATTTTACCTAAATATCAATAAAGAAGGTAGCGGTGGCAAAAAAGTCTGATTTTTTCTTACAAGGTTCTGTGCTATCTTCCTATGACCTTCATATGGATCAATGAAAAGCCAACAATTGTTGTGTCCTTCAAAAAATAAAAATTGAGAGCAACTTTTATTACCCAAGAAAAGTTGTCATATTTAGTAGAAAGAGCGTACCACACCCCATCGATCACCATGTAGAACCCCATCTCAGCAGGATTCGGCCGCGGCAGTAGCATCTGCTCTGGGTGTAGGTACAGTGGTCGGGACAATGTCAGAAACATTTTAAGGCACCCAAGCATTGCAACATTAAAGAGAAAAGAGAGGAGAGAAGCATACTTGCAACTGCCAATAAAAGTATAGTTTAAACAAAATTTAATTGTGAAATATGTATGAGTTCTTTCATATTCAAGCAGCCTTGAGGCCTCTATACCCTGATTATAAAAAAATTTAACATCCAAGGCTCTAATGTAATCCCAAAACCTATAAAAAGATTACTCTATTGACTCGACAGTATGTGCAGGACAGGTAGTTAGTTCAGCATGGGTATTATTCAGGGTCAATATTTTAACTCATTACCATGATTTGTTAGTTGGCTTTGCCGAGAAACTGAACTGCAGGTGTTGTAGAAACAGGAATTCTTGCAAAGAAGAAGTGGCAGTGAAATTGTCGCCCATTGAAGATGACATTACCTTTGCCTAGGAGCCGGTACAACTTGCCTAGATTGGCATTTTTTCTTCTGTTGGCTACAGTATGCATGCGTATCTTTGTTCCATCAGTTTATAAAGCGTAGCCAGCTCAGTTAGTTTTAGGCCAGGAAGACAAAGATAATCATATGACCTTCAGCCTCAACATTAATTCACACTAAGTTCTGCTAGTACCTAGGTTGTCATGTTATTTGCACACACAAAGAATCACATGAAAATCAAATTTGGCTGACGAAATCTGTCATTTTATTCTTAGTTTTCCTATCAATCTCAAGGGTCAAGACACTGAAACAGAGAAGCTCGTCAAGCCCTTCCATACCTTTCAGGATACAGATTCCGTTGTCTCCTCCTTCGGCCTTAGTGAGTTTTGGTTCATTCGGTATGATTGGAAAAGAAAATAAAATTACATATCTGAGATCACCCAAACTGGTACAGGAGTTTAGAGGCGCTGCATCCTTGCCGAACTCGGCGTCCCGGATCGTGCACATTTTTGTTACTGCCACGATTTCGTAGGAAATCTTCAGCAAGATGCCCCAGATGAAGAGATGCTCGTTATCCTCATCCGCGTCGATCTGCCCGATACGCATGTTTACTCGCACCACGAGCTCAACAAGGCGCTGACCTGCGGGTAGCAGAGCCGTCTGTGGCGGCCGGTGCCGGCGCCTGACAACAACGAAGCCAACTCGTTGAGAGGTGGACGCGGTCGAGCTCCAGGACGGCGAGCAGCGGCGTAGCGTCCACGATGGCCTGGAGGTCCGTCAGCCGGACGTGGCACTGGCGCAGCCGCGCGAACGACTCGGGCGCCGGCGAGCAGGGCGTCCTGAGCTGCAGGGCGTTGAGGCGCAGCGCACATAGGGTATCGGACAGTAGGGCGGCGACATGGAGGCTGTATGCTGGTGCAATGGGGAGACGTGGGCGTGGATCTCCTCGAGGCCGCGCGCCGCCGGGGCGCCGGAAAGCAGGGCGTCAGCCAGACGTGGAGCGGCGGCGTCGCTCCCGATGCCGGAGTGGAGGCGCGGCGTCGGTGGTGTGGGGATCGGGGCAGAACTGCAGAAGCTCGTGGAACGGCGGCGTCGCTACGCTGGGAAGCGGCGGCGCATGGGCCAGCGGGCTAGGCGTCGCTTGGAGATTCTTTTCTGGTGACAAATATAACGATTCGAAGATGAGTGGCAATTTAGTAGTATTATGTGATTTGGTGGGAGGATAAAACGGGAAAAATCGGACATTGTTGAGTTGTCAAACATTGGGACGATCTGGGCTGTTTAATCGGATATTGAACGGTCCAGATTTAAAGTATCCCAACAAGTTTGATCTTTTAATAGTAGTATAGACTAGGATTGGTGGTCTAAAACTGCTCATGGTTACACGCCACGACCCGTTTTTTTTTCCTTTTTGTTTTTTTAAGGGCTCAAAAGAAAAGAAAAAAAAGAGTAGCTCCAAGGCATCCCAAAAGGGCTAAAAGGACCGGCCCATTTACCATATGTGTTGTGCCTTGGTTGTAAGGTGAGACCCACGTGGGTTGGCCACTTAATGTAGTGCCTGTGTATGGCTAGCTAACTTTTTTTCTTTGAGGGAATGCTACAGGGGAAGTCCTTACTACAGAATTTAATTTTTTTAAATAGTAAGAACTCAAATCTGTGTCCGTGGAGACTTTTAAACCTGGTTGACTGGGTTGTACATCCACCTTGGCTCACTCCTTGTATGCCTAGCTTACTCAGGGGCGGAGGACCCAGTAGGGCAAGGTAGGGCAGCCGTCCTACCTTGATTTTTGGCAAAAAAATCAAATATATGTAGGTATTTCCCTGATGTATATATCATTTTCTGTATTTTTTAAGGTTTGGAAAAAGAATGAAGGAAAAAAAGTAAATTGGGCCAGCCACGACTGCCTCAGCCGCTAGCTGGGCCTTACTGGCCGCGCTAGCTGGGCCAAACAAGAGCAGCAGCGCATCCCTTCGCTCCCTTTTTCGTGCGCTCGCCCGACCTCATTTTTTCCCCGTCCTCCGCCACTGAGCTTACTCGATGCTTAGTTTGGAGGAAAAGGGTGACTACCGTCAATTCATGGACCTCCGGTGGAAAACATTAAGGAGATGGTTCGGTATTTTGAGGATCATGTGATGGGGCATGTGCGACAAATGGATGCGTGAATAAGCCTTGCAAAAGTTGGTTCAGTGTACCCTGGTGTATGCTATGAACCTCTTAGCATTTGAATATGCTGGTTTTTAATATAGCGCAGCATTCGTCTAAAAAATTTATGAAAAGCGAGGAAGAGTGAGAGGTGAATGGCTACCCTCTCTATGGGACTGCAACGAGAGGCCACTTTTACATCGGTGGGCTAACATCCAAAATCATTTTTAAAAATTAGTGGGTGACATGACTAGGTTGTTAATAAGCCAAAACATATATATCACGAATATAAATACACAAGTAATATGTTCTAAACTTTTTCAATTTGATAATAACTCTGTTTATGAAGGCATGTCTCATATAATGACATCTACCATGTTTTTGTATAGGTGAGCGAATCTTTAGTTTTATTCAGACTTGTAACAAAAATAAATCCTTCGCCTACTCACATTGTTGGTTAAAGATCCATAATTGCCAACAAATGAAAAAACCTTCGAGGTGCAACTCAGGGTCCAAGAAGCCATGAATAATGGCAATCCAACAAACAAGCATGCAAACGATGATGACTCTCTTGTGGCTGAAGAAGGGCATGCGTGGATGGTTTTGCCACCGAGAAGGAAGAAGTCGAAAGATGTCGCAATGCATGTGGTGGCATCATCAAGCTAGTTGCAAGAATCATTGGTCGAAATAGTGGAAGTATGTGTCGTGAAGAGAGGCGAGTTGAGGAGCATAAGAAGGATGCACGCTTTGCGAGCTTCATGATGTAAGCCGAGAAGGAGGCTATGTATAAACACACGATAGCCATGAACGAGGAAAAAATTAGGTTTGAAGCTACAAAGGTTCCAATAGATTTAAAGAGGAGACCCGGATCTTGGCATCCAACACATGCAACCTGGACGACAAGACGAAAGCATGGTTTGAACAAGCAAGGGCACTAATTTTAGCTCACACTGATGTCTACATGGGGCGTGTTTGGATTAAGTGATGTTTGTGATCATTCTAGTAATTGGATGTATGATCGGACTGGATTTTGGTGGATGAACTAGATTTATGTCAACCTATATGTGTGCTTTAAAAAAACATATTTGTGCGCTCGAAACAAGCATTAAAAAGAATGGCCGAAACGGCATGAGAAGGACCCTAAAGAGGGACACTTATCCGAAGGTCTTCAAACGGACAATATGTAAGGGTCGCCATTGGAGAGTAACCTCATCCACTGATTGGAGATGATATGAGGACGGGTTCAATGGCACGAGTGTCATTTCGGAATGAACATCTCGGAATGGACACATTTCGGACAAAATCAGACACTTTTTACGAGTATATATAGTTGGGTTGCCCTTAGTACACTCTTATGAGTGCCACGCAAGATAAATGTTGAGGTGTAGAAAAGAGGAAGAAAAAAGGCTTGTCATTTCTTAATTAACAGACGATGTCTTGGCAAGAAATAACATATTTAGTGATATCTAGTTAGTAGAGATTTGGCTAAGAAACGAAATTTTATAACATAAAAATATCTAATCAACCATGTACACGCCATCCGTTCCGATTAATGCGGTGAATCAAAATAGCAGTCTGCTCCATTACTAGCTTGACAGTTAAATAAGCCGATCGTGTGGGCTTAATCAATCGATCCGTGTCAAACGTCTCGTCAAAATGGTCATGCCAATTCGTTGAGACGCAGCAATCGGTTGGGCGATGAGACGTGCTATGCATGACGATGGTTTTTCGTCCAGCCAACGTAAGATGATGGGCATCGCAAGTGCTCGTCAAAAGATTGGCTCCACGTGGAATACGACAATCGTACTGTGCATGATCATGGTCCACGTGGTTGACACTTGACAGTTCCTACCGTTACCTTGATCAGGGAGTGAGGCATCCTTCGTTTGCAGCCAAACAACCACAAATTTGGCTATGTCTTAGCAAGTTTGTATTTAGCAATGACAAAAATTGGCAATTACTCGCTCCGTATCAAAATGTAAAATATTTTAACATGTAAATGAACATGCCTAGATACATGTGGGTCCAAAAATGCTAAAACTTCTTATATTTTGATACAGAGAGAGTATTTTTTTTAGATCATCAAGACAATTTGGACATTTGCTAGCTAATGTTGTAGGCTCGACCAAACATTGGCAAGCCAATATTCTATGTTGCATTTCATCTCTACTTTTTTTTCAGAAAAATTCAGATCTGTTATAAGTACAAGTGATTCCAAACACAATAAGAATTACTGCCGTAAGAGTGCATCGTCGACGCGTTGATGACTTGATGTCGCCTCTCTTTACCGGAGTCAGGCTGACTTTGTTGATGATACCCAAGAAGTCTTATACACGTGCACGTAAGGACTAGCGCCTTAGAGTTGCAGTTGAATCAATCTGAATCTTCTGAAATCGAGCCTGCAACACGAGTAAACCAAACGGGTTCCACCACTCCAAGGGAGAAGCGACCAGACGATTCCCCATCCTTCTCAGCGCCACTGACGAGGTGGACGAGCAGATAGGAAAATCTTATTCTTGTTCCACACAACACCGTCATAACTGTCACAACGTCGCTGGCAGTTGACCAAACTACTTTAAAGAGCCAATTATAGCGTCGAGCCTAGTTCTGAGACCCCGACACCCTTTCGTCGCCGGAGCGCCAAGCAGAGGAGGCGGGGAATCTTCGAGCCCTGGCCGAAAACGGTGGAGATGGGTCGGAAATATCGCTAGGGTTGGCTCGTAGATCGCCACCAATGGAAAACGTCCCGTGGACTATTTATGAACTTGCAAATTCAGATGCAATGTAGACGCATTCCATCTCTACTTACTCACGTGCCCAGCACTATTCATCTATGTACATGTACCTCCAAATTAACCTTGGCACCTAATAAACCCAATTTAATGGTTTTTCTTGAGAAACATTCATGTACCTCCAAACCCACTCGAGCATGTGGTTTCCCAAAACCGTAGGCGGCATTCAACCAGACCAAGGAGTCACTCGGATCACAGCGCGGGGCACACACATGAGCATGGTTGCGTCGACAACAGGGGCAAGCGGGCAGAGCTGCTGGAGTGCTGGGGCGCACAGGCATAAACCTCCCCTGCCATTGCCATGTGCTCCTCTGCACTGCGCGCACAGCTCAGCAAGAACTGTACTTCTACCTGCGTCTTACTGCTGCCATTCATTCATTCACATCGGTCCATCCACAGGTTCCCCCGCGTACGGGCAACCGGTTTGAACTTTCACGACGAAGATTCAGACTGCCGTGGTCACGCTGGCCGGCCGCGCAGTGAATCGCCGGTGGCCCGACGCGGCGCAGCGGCAATACTGTTCGGTGCGATCTTGGCGACAATTGACCGGTTCGTGCGGGCAGGGGCAGCGCCCTTGCGCCCGGCGTGGTGGATTGGTAGGTGCGGACGTGCGGTGCCTAAAAACATATCAGATCCGTGGGGAAGAAGCAGTGTTGTCTTTAGGGGTAGAAGGTAAATTACTTGATTGATTCTGCCGGTTTTAATTGTAGGAAACGATCGATTTGTGGTTTTAATTGGGGAATATTGATTTTGTTAGAGCATTGGAGTTTGTCATCGTCATCGACGATGGACTCGGATGATTCCGATATTGAGGAGATGTTTTTCGATGACAATGTGCAGCAGCCGTCTTGTACTCTCGTTGCATCCTCGTGCGATAACTGAAAAAGGCTTACTGAGAACGGCTACTAAAAACCTCGAATCTTCGCTACTTGAGTCTCCACGACACAGAGAATCTAGTGGGCAAACTTGTTCACGAGATAACAAAGCTCTCAAATCGTCGCAGTGTTGCCTCTCGTCCAAGAGCTAGAGAACGGAAAGAAGAGAAAGCGTCGAGGATAGAATGGTGTCCGTCTTTGCATTCCGTGCAATCAAGCTCTCGGCAATTCGTTGCTCATGAAAGATTATTTCGCCAAGGTACCAACCTATCTGGCTCACCTCCTTCGTAGACGTTATCGAATGCGTAGATCTCTATTGGCGAGGATATTATGCTCAAATGGGTGCTGGTGTTTGCCAAAGTATGATCCGGATCTTTGGTCCTAAGTACCTCCGAAGTCTCAATGAGTAGGACACAAATAAGTTGATGACCATGAATGAAGCGGGCACTCACCGGTCATAATCGTGATCCTACTATTTTGCTCGAAGCCATGGCTTCGGAGGACTTGCGGATTTAGCACTGTTTTTTTTGTTTGCCGTCTTTTCTCAACGATATAAGTATGCTGCAGAGATCACATTTTTTTATCGGCTTGCTAGTGGAGATGCTCCGGCTTGCAACAACACCGTCAGTTGACGTGACTATACCATGGGGTATTATTTTGCTGACTGTATCTATCCTTCTTGGTCTATCCATCCTAAAGCTCAAGAACCATGCCGAAAGGGTATTGAAAGGGTGCAAGCTCTGTTTGCCATTGTTCTAGGTCATTCTCGCTTCTGGGATAAGAAACATCTCTCAAATATCATGACAATTTGTGTGATTTTACACAATATGATTATCGAGAATGAGAGTAGTTTAAACTTGGAAGTTTTTCTATGACAACATTGGCAATCATGTGAAGTCTAGCTGGAATCCGGACCGGATCCAAGCATTTCTTGACATCTACCGAGGATTGAGGACAAGGCCACGCACACCTAGCTCTGTGATGATCTTAGTGAGCGCCGGTGAAAGTTGTATGGGAAGTAGACTCTCATTTTATTCATTTGATATTATTCGTATTCCACTAGTACAGAACGACACATCGGATACCCCTCTATGGAAACGGCAGGCGTTAGGCGACGGAGAATCGCGCTTTCCGCGCGGCCGGTGCGCACAAACCTGACCAGGCCCGCCTACATTGGCAACGGACCCTTTCCAATCTCCGTCACCTATTATATTGGCAACGGTCTTAATTCTGGCTCCGTTTCCGATATGTGCCTCTATAGCAACGGAGAGTTTTGGGTATCCGTTTCCAATGTGGACACGTTCCATCTTGGAATTCGAAGCGAGGCGAGTAAATGCCATGGCGTAGTGGCACCGCCCACTACTCCTTGAAAACCCCAATCCTTGCTAGCTCAAGACGCCACCGAATCTGCTCTCTCTCTCTCGCTCGCTCGCTCCCTCCTACTGATTAGCGAAGATGCCTCGCAGCAACGACACACAGGAGCACACTGAGTCGTCGCGGGACAGTCCCCCCGTCAGCGGCGAGTCCGTTGAAGGACCGACGCCGGAGACGAGCGACGACGAATACGCCAACTTCCATGATCCCACCTTGATGCTGGGCCCGCCGAAGGTTGATTCTGATGACGAGTCAACCGAAGAGGAGAAGGAGGAGGAGGAGGAGGACGACGAGGAGGACGAGGCGGAGGCGCCGGTCCCGAAGAAGGGAGCCCCGGCGACGGAGAAGAAAGCCGCCGCCACCGCCTCCGATATGCTGCCGCCGCCGCCGCCGCCACCACCTCCAATGGCCCCCAATAAGCGAGGCCGTGAGAAGGACGAGGATTGCGCGGAAGCAGGGCGCAAGAAAAACAAGAAGTAGCTAGTAGTAGTTCTATAAGTTCTCCAACTGTAATTTACTTTATTATTATTAATATGTACTGCGTATGTAATGTAGTAATCACTAATATTAATATAAGTATCCTATAAGTGGTTTTCTCCATATAGTAGAGATTAGGAAAATATTATTCCAGAGAGTAGAAGAAATTCCACAGAGTGGGCGCGTAGGTCCCACACCTCAGTGGAAGAAACATAAAGGAAACGGTCCTTCTAAAGAACCGTTTCCTATGTTTTACCTATATATATGGGCGTACAGAGCAAAACCTAACACTCGTTTCCTCCGTCTGTCCCAGTATGCTAGATCTGTTCGTGGCGGCGCCTCCTGGCGTTGCGGCCATCGCCGGCGCCGTGGCGGCGCCGTCTCCGCCCAGACGACGGCTATCACGGCGAGGTCTTCGCCATCTCCCCCGACACGGCGAGGTCTTCGCCATCTCCCCCGACACGGCGAGGTGTTCGCCATGTCCCCCGACACGGCGAGGTCTTCGCCATCTCGCCCGACACGGCGAGGTCGTCGCTCTGTCCGCTTCCTCTGCCTCCACCACTTCCGGGTCTGCTAGATCGATCCAACGGCGACGTGAAGAAGGTATCAGATCCACATCCGGTAGTTCTATCTAGATCATTTCTTGATGTAGTTAACTTGCCTATTGTGCACTTGCAACTAGTTGTAGTTTAGCTTACTTGTTGATAGTAGTTCAGTTCACATCCGGTAGTTCTATCTAGATCAGTTCTTGATGTAGTTAACTTGCCTATTGTGCACTTGCAACTAGTTATAGTTTAGCTAACTTGTTGAAAGTAGTTCAGTTCACATCCGGTAGTTCTATCTAGATCAGTTCTTGATGTAGTTAACTTACCTATTGTGCACTTGCAACTAGTTGTAGTTTAGCTAACTTGTTGAAAGTAGTTCAGTTCACATCCGGTAGTTCTATCTAGATCATTTCTTGATGTAGTTAACTTGCCTATTGTGCACTTGCAACTAGTTGTAGTTTAGCTAACTTGTTGAAAGTAGTTCAGTTCACATCCGGTAGTTCTATCTAGATCATTTCTTGATGTAGTTAACTTGCCTATTGTGCACTTGCAACCGGTTGTAGTTTAGCTAACTAGTCCATGTGAAAACAGGAGTCTATTTCGGTGACACTGCATAAAAAAGTCGGAGACACAGAACAAACAACGAACATTACTCAAGAGAGTAGTGTTTGTTGACTTTCCCATAATGGCCTCCAATTATATACACAGGTCAGTACACACTATATACTACTGTATACTTCATATTATTGCGTTAAATTGTTTGTTCTATCTAGTAGTGTCAGAACTAACATAAATCCTTATTTACATTTAGGGATATCAAGCTGTTCCCTTTCAAACTCCACCATACATATCCACCGTCGCTATTGTGACGTTTTGGTACACTGCATAAAATACTTTTTTAAGTAAGAGTGTTTTATACAGTGTCGCCGAAATGTCACATCGGTGACGTATTAGATTAGATTTCGGTGACACTGCATAAAAAATCTAGAGCCGGTGGTGGCCTCCATGGAAAGGATGATCGTTGTCAGGCATCCTATGAAGCTGCTGACATCGCAATATCTTGTTGACAAGCCGTGTGTTGGCTGCTCCGGTTCATCAATAAGAGCCACCTCAAGACATAGGTAAGATATCGTTTCAGTTTGCTTAAATTCATAGTGTATTTGTTTTAGCATATGTATTTAACAATTGTAACACTATTTACTAATGTATAGGGTCCAAAGCTTCAACATCCTTCTCTCAAGAAGTTGAGATAAGAAGAGAGAGCTAGAGTGACACCTGCGAGGATTGTGGAAAAGGATGTAGGGAAGAAATCATATATTATATCCGTCCTTTGACATGATAGGCTTAGTATAGATGAAATCTGTTATCGTTTTACCTCTTATGTTTGTCACATCTTGTGATGCAATTGTAAAGGTGAAATTGTGATGGAAATGTAAAGTTACATTGTGATATGAATGAAATTTGTTACCGTTTTAGTATTTGAGCTTGTGCTGTGAGATTTTAAGTATCTAGTGGCATTTGTAAACGTGGCATCCTGTAACGGAAATATGAGAAATCCTCAATGCAAACGGGTGGATGGCAAACTCCGTATCTGATGAAGGAAAACTAAGGAAACGGAGGTCTGCGCACAACCGTTGCCAAATGGAGACCTCATCGGAAACGGTTTTTGGCCTCCGTTACCGATGAATGCCTTCACATCAGTGACAGAGGCGGGGACACGGACCCTTTCTCCGTTGCCGAAGGAGTTTTTGGCCCGTTTCCGATGTGTCGTTCTGTACTAGTGTTCATGTGTGATTTGAACCATCATATATTGTTTTAATTATTCAGATTTGAACATTTGTTGTAATTTGGATGATTATTGTATTTTATGATGTTAAAATATTATTAAGTTTGATTTATATTCATGTTTTATTAAGATTATGTTGTCAAAAATCGTGAATTTAGCTAAAATCCTGAAAAATGTTTTGTGCGGGTTCTGTTCTACCAGAGCCCACACGGTATCGCAAAACATTTTCTGATCAAACCCGAAACTGATTTTCCGACCACGTTTTTCAAGGATCTGCAAGAGACGCTCGAAGATCGGCAATTCGATCCATAGGTACGTCCGCCCATGGACGCCTGACCCGAGTAGGTAGGGTATGGGTCGCGATTATCATCCATAGGTTTTATCCTTTAGCGACCGGATTAATCGTGGATAGGGTATCTTTTTTTTTGAGATTTAATGGCTGCCTCTTATTAATCAACCGACATAGTCAAATGCCAAAACGTTTACAATAAACTCCGGTGGTTCACCCACCCAAGTGTTACACAAATTGTTCCCGCGGCCCTGCTTCGCTAACACGTGAGCAACCCTACTGCTAGTACGTCGCCCATGCCTAATGTCGTGGTCTTCGAAACCTTGCAGCAATGACTTTATTTCTTCAACCAACGGACCATGGATGGAACGATCCGTGTCACTGCTTCTCAGCTTCGCCACCGCGCCTAGACAATCCGTCTCCAAGACGATCTTCTCCACACCCGTTTTCGATGCCAACTCAAGGGCCATCCTACATGCCAGGAGCTCAGCTCTCTTCGGGTCTGCAGTTGAGGGCAAAAAATGGCATCTCCCCGCCAGGAAATCACCATGGTGATTCCGCAGAACCACACCGCATCCTCTGCTGCTAGAATCCTTCAAGAAAGCACCATCCGCATTAGCTTTTTTCCAGCCCACCTCCGGTGGCAACCAGCGCTCCACCACATCGCTATGGCTAGCTGCGCCTGCGTTTGATGCCATGCAAGCAAGCCACTCCTCAACCAGATATGTCGCTCTGCGTGCAATGTGTCGGGGATCTTCAATAGACGGTTCATCCCTAGCATCGTTACGCGCTAACCACAGTTGGTATAGCATCATAACACCAAATGCTAGCTCCTTGTCACGCAGTGAGCCTAACCAATCTAGCACCCAACCCTGCAGCTCCTTCTGTCTCTGCACAGTTTTGTCCGGAGCACGCAGGTTCAGTCCCGTCGCCTCTCTCAGAGCTTCCCACGCAGCCACTGAATGTGGGCATCTCCAGAACTGGTGTAGCAAAGTCTCCTCCCGTGAGCAGGCGATGCACTTGACACCTTCCTTAATCTTTCTTCTCTGGAGTTCAGTACCCACAGCCAGGCCATTTTTTTTATCAATCTCCATACATGAATCTTGGCTTTGCCAGGCACATCTGCTGCCCAAAGAGCGAGCCACCCACGGTGCTCGTCATAGGTAGTAGACGAACTAGCCTGCACTTCCCCTCTTAGTTTAAGAGTCATCTTCAAGTGATAAGCCGATTTGACACTGAACAGCCCGTTTTTGGTGTAGTTCCATGCAAGATAATCTTCCAATCCAGCGCGACCTACGGGTATCTTCAGTATGTCCTCGACGTCTCTCTCGAAAAACAACTCATTCCGTTTTGTTGTATTCCACCCCCTCCCATCCGAGAGCAGTAGCTCCTCGACTCGATTAACTTCGGTGTTTGGCTTGTGTCCCAGTGGACGCATTAAGCCAGATCGTGGAATCCAATTATCATGCCAAACATCGATCGCAGCTCCGTCACCAATCCTGTAGACTAATCCCTCCTTGAGCAACTCTCGTCCATGCAGAATGCTTTTCCATGTAAAGGATGAATCCTTGGGGCAATTTGCTGTCAAAAAAACCCCCTCTTTAAAATACCTAGCTTTTAGCACACGAGAGCACAGCGCATTGGGAGAAGTCAGTACCCTCCACGCCTGCTTAGCTAGTAGCGCCTGGTTGAAGCATTGGTAATTTCGGAATCCCTTGCCCCCACTCTTTTTGGGGCGACACATCTTGTTGCAGCTTATCCAGTGCACTTTGCTTTTACCATCAGCCGCTCCCCACCAAAACCTGGACGTGATGGAAGTGAGGCTGCTACACATCTTCTTGGAGAGCTGAAAACACCCCATCGAATATGTTGGAACAGCCTGTAGCACTGATTTAACCAACATCGCCTTACCATCCATGGAGAGGCCCTGCCCCTTCCATCCATTCACCTTGCCTCGAGACCTCTCTGGGAGGTGTTTGAACGCCCCGTCGGCAGACCGAGGTACTTTTCAGGTAGTGCTTCACATGAAATACCAATCACCTCCTTCATCTCCTCTCGGGTTTCTACAGAGCAGCCTTTTCCGAAGAAAATCGACGATTTCTGCATGTTAACCCTCTGTCCCGAGCACTCCTCATAGGCCTGCAATACCTCACGCAGTGCCCCTAAGCTTGCCTCGCTGGCCTCCAAGAACACGACGCTGTCGTCGGCAAAAAGGAGATGTGTTATCGTAGGGCCATTCGTTCCAAACTTTACTCCTGCAATCTGTCTCTCCATCTGAGCTTTTCGAAGGAGAGCCGAAAAACCTTCCACACAGAATAAGAACAGGTATGGGGAGAGAGGATCCCCCTGCCTGAGACCTCTCGATGGAAGGAAACAGTCAGAAACACCCCCATTAAGCTTAACTGCGAACCTGGCTGTCCTGACACACCGCATCACCATCGCCACCCATCTCGTGGAGAACCCCATCTTAATCATCATCTGTTCCAGAAAGTCCCACTCCACGCGATCGTAAGCCTTCATCATGTCAAGCTTGACAGCACATAGGGGCTTTTTCCTCTTCCGTTTCCGGATAGCATGGACACACTCATATGCAATTAACACATTATCAGTGATAAGCCGTCCGGGCACAAACGCGCTTTGTTCCTCTGAGATTAGGATAGGAAGTAAACGCTTCAAGCGGTTTGCAATCACCTTCGACGCCAACTTGTATAAGACATTGCACAGACTGATCGGTCGAAATTGGGACAGCAGCTCAGGGTGGTTGACCTTCGGTATAAGCACTAGAACAGTGTCATTGAAGTCATCCGGGCACTCCCTCCCCTCGAGAAAGGCTCGGACAGCAGCACACACCGAGGTCTGGGCGCCTTTGTAGGCCCCATTTGGAACAGGGCCACTTCAATTTCCTTGTCAGAGAACACTCCAGTGAGTGTTCTGTTCATGTCATCCGAGACAAAAGACTCAATTAAGGTCAGTACATTGTCCGCATTCTCGGATCCCTCCGAAGTGTATAGGTTGTGGTAGAAGGCCAGTGCCATCTCCCTCATCCCCTCGCCCGTGTTGCACAATGAGCCGTCCTCTCTCCGCAGCGCCCGCACCGTGTTTTTCCGTTTCCTGTGAGACGCACGGTTCTGAAAATATCTGGTATTCCGATCACCAGCTTTCAACCATTCCTGCCAGGATCGCTGCCTATACATGATTTCCTCACGTTCATACAGCTCATGCAACCTAGCATCAATGGATTTAACCTCCTCTGTGGATCCAGAGACCAAAGCGTTCGTCCGTGCTTCGCCAAGCTTGGCTCGCAGTGATTTCAGTTCAGCCCGTACTGAACCAAAAGTTTCGTAACTCCACTTTTTCATATCGGACGTCATATTCCGGAGATGTCCACATAGGCCATTTAGACTTGTAGCTGGCTCTGATACCCTGTCCCACGCCGCCTTGATCATCTCTTCATAACCATCGTGCTTCGTCCACATCTCCTCGAAAGCAAAACTTCGATGTACCCTCCGTGGCACCTTCCTACTCTCTTCCGAGATCCGAATGAGGACTGCCATATGATCAGATTCCTCTGTAGGAATATGTTCGACATAAGTTAAAGGGAACATGTCAAGGAATGGCGCTGTCGCCACTCCCCTGTCCAGTCTCACCTGGACGTTTGCCTCCCCCGCCCTCTTGTTATCCCATGTGAAAGGATATCCTTTGTAGCCCAAATCGGAAAGAGCATAGTCCTCTAAGCATTCCCGGAACGCTAACATATTAGCTTCCGACCTATTGTTGCCCCCAAGCTGTTCTTCTTGCGATGTAACCTCGTTGAAATCCCCCGCACACAGTCAGGGAAGGTTATCCTGGGTCTTAAGATATCTCAGCTTTTCCCAGGTTTTATGTCGTTGTTCCGTCCGCGGCTCACCATAGACGCATGTAAACCTCCACGTTTTACCCTCAAAGCTAATCTTGGCATCAATGTAGTACTGGCACCATGGACGAACGGACACATCCACCCCATCCCGCCACCACAAAGCTAGACCACCACTTCTTCCCACACAGTCAACAGCCACGCCATTTCTGAACCACATACTCCACATGAGTTTATTCATAGCCTTTGATTTCTTTTTTGTTTCACATAAGAACACCACCGCTGGATTGTAGGATCTAATCAGATCTCTTAATTCGCCCACTGCCGCGTCCAACCCCAAACCACGGCAGTTACGGGCCAGAATATTCATTGGCCCCGGCGGCCCTGCACCGCAGGGTCCGCCGATGGATCTTCAAGTCTATCAAAAACAGTTGTGTGCATCCTTTTCCCTGATGATTCTGAACTTCCTTCTTCTCCCACCACGTGCACTGGAACCGGAACCCAGATCTGCTTAGTACCCTCTTCTTGCTGTTCACGGCCCGGTGGCGCTGCAACATTGTCTCTGGTCCCCGGTGCAGCAGCATTTTGAGCCCGCGGCCTCCTTGTGAAAGTACCCTTCTTGTTCCTTTTAGGAGAAGCCACACTCTTCCCTGCGTCATACTCTCTCGTCCTAGCCCTGTGGTCTTTTGCTGGACTCGTGACAGCCCCCTTTTCAACATTCCGCTCGTTGCCGCCAGTGCGGGACGAGCTGGAGAAAGCATACTTATTAGCCAAATTTCTCCTAGGGGGAGATCACGGATGAACACACCTCCAGTACGTCTATCATCACGATCAGAAAACCGACCAGAGTCCCGGTCGGAATATCGGCTACCCCAGCTGCCAGAAGATACCGAGGGGCGTGCCTGAGGTGGTGGTTTCTGGTTCTTTCTCGGGGACGCTCTCAGCCATTCTCCCCATTGCGCCACCTCTCCCTTTTCTTCCTGGCATTTTCCTTCTTGATGAACTAGCCTACCACACTCAAAACAGAAGTGTGGGATTTTTTCATACTTGAGATCAAACCATCTTCCGAGGACATCTTCTTCGGATTCTTTCAGGTTCACTCCTCGTGGCAGTGGCTTGTCAACCTGCACTGCCACCCTGATCCTCAAGTCCTTGCCCCATGCCATCCCATCATCATCAACCTCGACTGTTATGAATTTTCCTATCCATCCCCCAATCAATTCGCCGTACACCCTATTCATATAGTCCATCGGCAGGTCCAGAACCCTGACCCAGACATCCATCGAATCAAACACCATATCAGACGGGCGAACGGAACCATCAAAATCCCTCAGTAGAACAGCACTGAGATCAAACTGCCAAGGACCCTTCTTCATCGCATGTTTCCAGTCCCCTTCCGTCGTGAATCTGACCACAAATCTGTTTTCCCCCAATGTCCTTAAACTATGCCGGGCCATGGAGGCCCCAGGCTCTCTGCATCGCACGCTCTAAGGCGTTGATCACAAGCTTTCGGGAGAGCAGACCTGGCCAACCACCGCCCATCGAGGTTTAGGGATCGGGGCTGATCCCGTGCTCTTGATCACCAGGCCGGTGGCTTCCTTTTCCGTCAACAACAAGTCCCCCATTCTCTCCGAGAGACTAGCCGCCAGATCCTCCGAACCCTTCTTCGCAGGCGATCTCGACGGCGTCTGCGCGGAACCACCGCCCTGCCCCCGATTGGGTTTCCGAGGCCATACGAAACTGCCCACGCAGTGCCCTCCGCACCCGCAGCAGCTACCCTTCTCACACCGACGCACAGGAACAGGTTCTCGCTGTCGAGATCCCACGCCCGCCGCCCAGAAAGCCACCCGAAAGGAGAAAACCCTAGCTGACGCGCGATCGCCTCTCGATCGCCCCAGAGTTACTTCCTGACAAGGGTATACATCTCGGGTACCCTACCATAAGGGTACCTGGTGCACGTGTCGACTAAGTCCCAACTATCAAGAGCCTACATGAAGCCCATGACGAAAGGCCCAACAAGATGGAGTATACTCCAAGATTAGACATAGGCATAGTCGGTTTAGGCTTTCCTTACAAGTAATCTGGGTCGGTTACGAACTCCTGAGACCCAGCCTATTATATAAAGGTTGGGAGGGCCGCCGATCCAGGACAAGCCATACTCGAACCACCAAAAGCCCTAGCCAGATCGACATCTCGCCGGAGCTCCCCTGTAACCGCATAATCTCACACGGTCAATACCAGACAAGCAGGAAGTAGGGTGTTACTCTCCGGAGGCCTGAACCTGGGTAAATCTTTGCCTCTGCTTGTCAGCCGATGAAACTACCAGTACTACCACGTTCTCTCCCCATAATCTCAACCCTAGGTCCTTAACCATGGGATTTGATGAGTTAACCACTCGTCAATTGGCGCCGTCTGTGGGAAAGAATAGTGCTGGACTCACGGTTTCTTCGGTTCCATCGGATCTACAAACGGAAACTCGCCGACTGCATCAACAAACCAGAACTCGCCGACTCGGGCGACACACGGCAACTCGCCGACTCACTCGACAAACGGCAGCACGCCAGCTTCACGTGCAAAAAGCACATCAGATCCTCTGATGGACTTCGAGCCACACTCGCCAGAATTCCAGGAGACGTTTGCCGATCTCGAGTCAGGTTTGGGTTTAAACCGTTGGCTCGTTCAATTTTTTCGTCAACATGCTTGATGTGCAGGACTTGACAGATCCACGCCAACTCGCGACTTCCGCACCCGAGGCTCCATCGGTTGCGGCTCCTTCGACTGCGGATCCATCAACCGTGTCCATACCATCGTCGATCCTCCAAGCCTGCTCGTCTACAACAACCATGTCGACTCGAGAGATCAACGAGCTCATCGAAGAACTCTAAGGTGAGGAGGCCGAATTAACATACCGCGCAAACGATCCCGAGTTCAATCTCCCACTCGAGGATAGCTTCGACTGCGGGATCTCCCTCAGCGACTTCGACGAACCCGAAACTCATATCGACAACCACGTCGACTCCGAGATCTGCACCAACAACAGCCTCGACTTCGAGATTCATAACAACTTCGCCGACACCGAAATGAGCATAGGCGATGAAGACATCGACTGCAAGATCCGTCCAGACGGACCACTCGACGGGCATATCGACTCAGACATGAGCCTCGATGAAGACGTCGAGTCCATGACGGAACTCGAAAACACATACACATACCCTCGGGTGATACCCCAGCAGGTCTACGTTGCCTTCGCTGCAGAATCATCTGATGCTGCGGCCAGTCGCAGGCCTACAGAATTCCCGTGCATAGTTACTATGCCGGATGGAGTCACAAATCTCACAATTACTGCTGAGATGGCAGCAAAAGCAGATAAAGTCATCAAGGAGTGCACAATGATGCCAGCAGATGCAACACGAGAGGAGATGTTGACCTTCCAGTACTTCAACTGGCAGGAATCGCTTCGACTGCAGCAGATCAAAGCAACACTCGAAGAACGAAAAAAGCAGGCTAGCTTGTCGAGTGCACGAAGGAGACAGCTCTCCCTGAGCTCCACCGGGCGAGCAGACACAAGACCAAGATCAAGGCTGTCACACCTCGCGGCAGATGAGAGGGCAGCACTCACCCGCAACTTAGGCCACTCCTTCATGACATTCGACGAGGAAGGAGTGCCAGTACCCAAAACAGCTACGGGTGCTCTCTTTACTGCTGCAGCATACCTAGAGGCAATCAAGCCTCTAGCGGATGACCCAAATGCAAAACTACATCGCCAACAGATCAAATCACTCGCCTTAGCAGCGAAGGCCATACGCCAAATCCCAAAAACTCCAGGAGGGACTTGAGACCGTGCCATAGTAGACACGCGTCGTGAAGAACATAATCGCAGTGGTCGCCGTCACCACTCAAAGGAAAGAAGCGGTTCACGTCGGCGCAGGTCCAGGAGCAGATCACGCAGATCTTACAGTAGCGACTCGTACTCCGATCAGGAGCCTGAGCCACACGGAGCTCTGTGCTTCACTCGACGCATTCGCGAGACACGGATGCCCAAAGGGTTCAAGCTCACATCTGAACAGCGTAAATACACGGGTCGACAGGAACCTTCAGGGTGGCTGGAAGACTACAGACTGGCTGTTGCATGCCAGCGAGGCACAAATATCACAGCCATGCAATACATACGACTCATGCTCGAAGGCACAGCCCGCGACTGGCTCAAAGCTCTACCTCCATCAACATACGACTCGTGGGATCACTTCCGCGCAGACTTCATCAAAAACTTCGAGCCTCTATGTGAGCTAGGGGTGAAAACGGAGCGGATACGGTCGAATAGTAGTGAAACCATGTCCGTGACCATATTTTTTCCGGATACGGAGTCGGAGCGGATAGTGTGCGGATACGAATACGGAATCGGATCTTGTCGGTTACGAATATGGATCGAATACGGAACGAATACGGTTCGGTTGCGGATAAACATTTCGTCGGATATCGCATTGAAAATAGGATAGGTATATAGCAGATATTATGAACTAACTTACTCCAAATTAACTCTATGTATTGTGATATACTAAGATAGATAATGTTTTCATACTCATATTTCCATTTCCAAGTGGCTACTTAATTTTGCCCTTGCATGACCTAAGGATGCCTCCCAAAAATGTGATTCACAAATATGGTAGTGACTTGAGCAAAAACTTTTCAAGAGTTGTATAAGTACATAAGTTTTATCTTGCCCAACAACTCAGGTTCGAGGTATTACTTGTCGGATATTACGCCGGATATTTGTCGGATAAAACCGTGAAATATGGTATATCTTCGGATACGGACGGATATTAGTAAAACCACATCCTTTTCCGTATCCGTTAGTTACTATCCATATCCGTGACCGTATCCGGCAACTATCCGACCGTATCCGTATTTGCCTTCCGTGAGGCTCCGGTCGGTCGGTCGGTCGGAAATAATCCGTACCGTTTTCACCCCTAATGTGAGCGACCAAAAACGTTCGAAGAACTGCGAGGCTGCGTCGAACGGTCAGACGAAACGTTGAGGTTATACATCCGACGATGGACTGAGATACGCAACTCAGTTGGAGTAATTTCAGAAGATATGGCCATGGATGCTTTCATCATGGGCCTCGCCAGGCGAGACTTCAAAGAAGCACTTGGTCGCCAAAAGCCAACCTCTGTGGCTAACCTCCTGAAGATCGCGACTGAGTGGGCAGACGGAGAAGACATGGCGCGCACCACACGCGGGTCCTCACCCCGTGACAATCATGAAAGCGGCAGTCGAAACCACAGAGACTCATACAGAGACGACCGGAGGCGCAAACGTTCAAAACGTCACTACGACGACGACAGACCCGAATTCATGGCGGCTGGATTCTCCACACCCCGCAACGACCAAGACAGAAGCGACCGACGGTCAGAAGATCGACGGGACAGTCGAGATGATCGCCGGGACAGTCGAGACCGCAGCCAACGCAGCGACAGCTACAAGAAGAAAGACTGGCGCAAGTCGCGCTCCGGCGCACAAAACGAGCGATCATTCGATGACAAGATGGATGCTGATTGCAGATTCCACCTGTACAAGGGGAAGACGGAAAATTGCGCTCCAATCACTCGATGAGAAACTGCAGAGAATTCGACCAACTAGCGTCTGAATACGTGCAACTCAGAAAGGCAACAGCCGCACACGCACCCGCCTGCACCTGTGCCTCAGCCAAACAATGTGCCTGTTCTGATGGCACCACCTCACCACCACAGCCTGCCGTAGGCGGAAATATCGCGGGTGCCATACAACCCGTACCTCGGGTGGACGAACCTCAGTACCCTCCGCCCCAAGGGCAGATGTACATGATACAGAAAGGTCGCCCTTCCAACAGGGAGCAAAAACTTCGCACTCGACAAGTAAATATGGCGGTCATGTCACCTCCCGCTAACTGAATTCTTGAAGGGATCCGAAACTGCAATAAGCTTCAGCAGAGAGGACCACCCACCATCGGTCGTTCGTCCAGGGCACTCTGCTCTGGTACTCGACGCACAAATTGGAGGCTACGCCATGTCCAAGGTCTTCATGGATGGTGGCAGCGGCATAAACATCATCTTCGCAGATACGCTCCGCAAAATGAACAGGTCAGTCGAAAACCTGCCAAGATCTTCAAATACCTTTCACGGTATCGTCCCAGGCAAAGCAATAAGCCCAGAAGGCACCATACAACTCGACGTAACGTTCGGGGACAAGAACCACTTCAGGACAGAGTCGATTGAGTTCGAAGTTGTCGACTGGAAGTCACAATACCACGCCATACTTGGACGCCCGACGTTCGCTCGATTCATGGCGGTCCACACTACGCATACCTCCAGCTGAAGATGCCTGGACCAAAAGGAGTAATCACAGTCAAAGGAAACTTCCAAAAGTCGACTCTTGCGACCGAGAGTTTAGCAAAATCTCTGAGATGTTCGGCATGGAAGCAACACTCGCCGATCTAGCGGTCTCCAACGATCGAACACTTATGCCGGAGCACAAGAAGGTGGCAGTCGACAGAGCATTCAACGCCACCAATGACACAAGGTCGCATCAGGTGCACCCGACTGACCCGACCAAGACAGTCAATGTCTCTTCGAGTCTGCCTATCGCATAGGAAAGCGCGCTCGTCGAATTCCTCCGTGAGAACTGGGATATATTTGCGTGGTGTCCAGCCGACATGCCAGGTATTCCCAGGGAATTCGCCGAGCACTCTCTCCAATTATTTCCAGATGCTAAACCAGTCAAGCAAACAATGCGCCGCATATCCGGCCCGAAAAGAACCGCAGTCGAAGCCGAAGTCGACAGACTACTCGCAGCAGGTTTCATCAGAGAAATCAAGAAATCACAATGGGTGGCCAACCCCGTACTCGTAGAGAAGAAGCACACAGATATCCTTCGGATGTGCGTAGATTTCACAGCACTCAATAAATGCTGTCCAAAGGATCACTTTCCACTACCTCGAATCGACCAGATCGTCGACTCCACCGCCGGGTGCGCTCGCTTGTCCTTCCTGGATGCTTACTCGGTTACCACCAGATAAGGATGAAGGAAGAGGATGAAGAGAAAACGGCGTTCATAACCCCACTCGGGGTCTACTGCTACACAACATGCCTTTGGGCTCAAGAACGCAGGCGCAACCTACCAGCGCATGATGCAAGACTGCCTCAAGAAGCAAATTGGGCGAAACGTCCAGGTCTACGTAGATGACATCGTCATCACAACAAGGGAGGAAAACACACTACTCGATGACTTGCGAGAGACGTTCGCAAACCTCAAACGCTTCCACATCAAGCTCAACCCGAAGAAGTGCACGTTCGGCGTGCCAGCCGGGCAGCTCTGGGGTATCTAGTCTCGGCTCGAGGCGGACCCGGAGAAAATACAGGCCATCTTGACGATGCAAAGGCCTTCAAAGCTCCATGACGTGCAAAATTAGCGGGTCGAGTGGCAGCTCAGTCGATTCATCAGCAAACTAGGCGAAAAAGCACTCCCGTTCTATCGACTGATGAAGAAAGCAGACAAATTCGAGTGGACGCCAGAAGCCGAAGCAGCCTTCACGGACCTCAAGCGAGTCCTCACAAGCCCTCCAATCCTCGTCGCACCAAGGGAACGAGAGCCACTATATATATGTCTCCGCAACTAACAGGGTGGTAGCACCGTACTGGTAGTCGAACGCAGGGAGGAGGGACACGCCCAAAGCATACAACGCCCAGTCTATTACTTGAGTGAAGTGCTCTCCATATCAAAGCAGCGGTACCCGCACTATCAAAAGCTGGCCTACGCCGTGTTCATGTCCTCAAGGAAGCTGACGCACTACTTCGCAGAGCACCCGATCACTGTAATCAGCACCTCAGGGATCGGGACATCCTCACAAACCCAACGCAACTGGGCGAGTCGCAAAATGGCTCATCGAGCTAGGACCACGAGATATCAAGTATGATTACCCGAAGGCCATCAAAGCACAAGTCTTACCTGACTTCCATACCGAGTGGATTGAAGCTCAGTTGCCAGGAGCACCAGATGTGTCCAACTCATGGACTATGTACTTTGACGGCTCAAAGAAGAACGAAGGCGCAGGCGCAGGTGTCATCCTCATATCACCAAAAGGCGACAAGCTTCGCTATATCCTGCAGATGGGATTCGAGTTACCATCCAATAACGAAGCTGAGTACGAGGCCCTGATCCATGGCATGCGGATGGCCAAAGCCCTCGGGTGCACTCGACTGATGATCTATGGTGACTCGAATCTTGTGGTGCAGCAAACAATGAAGGCCTGCGATGCAATCGCAGATAACATGATCGCCTACCGTGACTGTACAACCTAATGGAGGGCAGCTTCGAAGGCTGCGAGTTGCGGCACATAGGGCGCGAGAGCAACGAAGAAGCAGATAAGCTAGCCAACATTGGCGCGACCAAAGCACCAGTTCCACCTGGTGTCTTCCTCGAGCGCATCGAGCACAGGTCCATCAAGAAAAACGAACATCTCCTACATCAGCCGCACCAGCCAAGAGCAAAGCACCTAGCACAGAGGACCCGCCAGTCGAGGTACTCCTCATTGAGCCAACTTGGACTCAACCTTTCCTCGCATACATACTCCGCGGCGAGGTACCTGAAGACATAACAGAGTCAAGACGCGTCACTCGACGATCTAAAGCATACACCGTCATCAACGGCGAACTATACAAGCGCAGCGTATCAGGTATGTTCCAACGATGCATAGCATTTGAAGATGGCCAGGCCATCCTTCGTGATATTCATGCAGGTACCTGCGGGCATCACGCCAGCAGTCGATCACTCGTAGCCAAAGCCTTTCGCGCAGGCTTCTACTGGCCCACAGCACTCAAAGACGCGGAGGACATAGTCAAAAGGTGCATCGGCTGTCAAAAATTCGCCACAAAGCCGCACGCACCCGCATCGGCGTTGAAGACAATACCATTGGCCTGGCCCTTCGCCCAGTGGGGGCTCGATATGGTCGGGCCACTCAAAAAATCCTCCCATGGAGGGCATACTCACCTTCTGGTGGCGGTCGACAAGTTCACCAAGTGGATTGAAGCAGTCCCTATCACAAGTTCGACTGCCACTACAGCAGTCAATTTCATAAAATCCATCATATACCGCTTTGGTGTGCCAAGTAGCATCATCACTGATAACGGTACAAACTTCACGGCTGAAGAGTTCCGAACTTTCTGCAAAGAGCAAGACATCACGCTCAACTATGCATCCGTGGCACACCCGCAGTCCAATGGCCAAGTCGAAAAAGCCAATGGACTCGTGACGACGGAATCAAGAAACGCCTCCTGGTGCCACTCAAAAGAGCCGCGGGTGCTTGGGTCGAAGAACTCCCATCTGTGCTATGGAGCCTACGCACAACTCCCAACGCTTCAACACAATTCACCCCATTCTTTATGGTCTACGGCGCAGAGGCAATCCTGCCATCAGATGTAAGATTCAATGCACCAAGAGTCGAGGCATACAACGAAGAAGATGCAGATGAAGCACTCGAAGATGCAGTCGACTTGCTCGAAGAAGCACGCAACACGGCGCTAGCACGCACAGCTGTCTATCAGCAAGACCTCCGCAACTACCACAGCCGTCGACTGCGTACCAGGTCCTTTGAGGTTGGCGACCTGGTACTTCGACTGAAGCAAAAGAAGGTGCACAAACTCGCTTCTCCATGGGAAGGACCCTTCATCATCACCGAGGTCATTGGTGGTGGAGCATACAGACTGAAGCACGCGAAGACAGGCGAACTCTCGCACAATCCTTGGAACGTTGCGCAGCTGCGCCGTTTCTATGCTTAGATTGCTCAGTCGCACAATGTAATAGGCACATATGTCGGATGGCTGCAGGTTTCAGACGCGCTCTTTTCCTTACCAGGGTACCTACGGGGACTGGAAGGTTTTTAATGAGGCGGCCTGCAGCTTAACATTCAAAAATGGAATATAGTCAATGATTCCTCATATTTCTCCCTGCTTACTACTCGCATAACTTATTCGCACAACTTAGCCTCACCCGAATACTCGGGGGCTGCGCTATCTCAAAGCATGAGCTTTCGCTCCTTCTTCAAACATAATACCCCAGCCGCACTCGAATACTCGGGGGCTGGGTCATAAAAATCATACATAAACAAAAAGTTGCTCAAAATCATGAGTTGAAGCTTCAAACATCGCAAAAATTCACAGCCTCACTCGAACACTCGGGGCTGTGCAATTTATGTTCCATACTCTAAGTGTTTTTCATAAACCCCACTCGATACACTCGGGGCTGCGCACATACACATAAACAAATATACACTACGTATAAGTGGCAAATTTACACTCGGGGGCTGTCCTCTATACAGAAATACCCTAATCTTCCGGTTCGTCCTTAACTGGTAAACAGGGCCCATAAGTTGAGCGTGATAACACTCAACCATCACCCTCGCATATTCGACTGTATCGTCAAGTTGCGACTGTGACAAAGTCGATCCAGGCACGGGTGGACGTAGCTGCATATTTGGACGCTTACTCCGGATATACGCCATCGTTGCGTTGGCTCCATCCACAAGCTTCTGGGTGATAAAATCTCGAATAGGACCTGCACTCCGGAAAAGCCCGAGCAACGCATGGATTCCTTGAGGTTGCGGCCCGTCGGGAAAAGAGTCTGGTTGATTCGACTGAAGGCCGACCTGCATAACTCGAGCAGCATAGTGCTCCGCCACACTCGATCCTTTAGAGTTGCGAGTATGCGCGCTCGGTTCTTATCCAAGCGAAAGTGCTGACGGCCCGTCGTTGGTTCGTCAGTCGCATTGTTCAACTGCTCATCAACACGAGCTGCTCCGCCTGGAAGTCTGGAACAAAGCCTGCAACAAGCACGTTGGATCAACAAAAAGGACAGACTATGAACTCTTGAGATCAAGGCAGTCATGCTTACACTCGAGTTGTCTGTTCACGATCTCCATCTCGCCAAGCACATAGTCCTCTCGCTGAGTGGGTAAAGCAGGCCTCGCCCTCATCCTATCCAGCTCGCTCTGGGCACTCTTCAACTCTTGCTCCAGTTTTACGACTCGAGCCTTCATATAACGCATTACTGCGGCATCATTTGCCACCTGAGCTCGAGATCGAGTGGAGCACGATGCCGCGACGAGCCAGATGAAGTAGCGGCTGCCCGCTTCTTTCCAAACATCATAAAAATCTCATGTCAGATATGAGAGACTCATCACAAAGCTTAGGCGAGTAATAGCACATAGCCTTACAGGCGGAAACACAACAAGGAACCAAATCCATACAAGTGTGGCAAAAGCATACGCATACTCGCGATATCATAAAAGTATAATTACAGTCCATAAAAAGGGAAGATGGCCCTAAAGTCTATGATGCAGACTCCGACCTAGCCCTACGCGCGCGATTGGCGACCTCCGCTGACCGGCGCTCCACGGTAGTCATAAAAATTTCAGCCAGCCGCGCGGCTGGCTCGTTCACATGCTTCAGAGACACCAGCTTCCTGTCCGGCTTCCGAGGGAAATCAGACAGAGCAGTCTCGAAGTCACCCTCTATCCCATGACCTAAAAGGAGCTTGAGGGTGGTCTCTGAGCCGCGTACCGTCAAAGTGCGAACAAAACTCGCCATAGTCGAGGTTCCCGGGCCTAGGACGTCGGCGAAGCCATCCACAGTCGACGGAAGTTGGCCAGACGGGAACACGCCCTTGTATACGGCGCCGAGTGTGCTCGTAGACTTGGCGAGTGCATCCTTCGCTTGGGCGGAGATGACGTCAAGATCGCCAATAGCACGGTCGAGGGACAAATCGCCACTCGCCTGGTCTACAGGTGCCGGTGCGCCAACAGCTCCTTCAAAATCAGAGAGAACAGAAACTCTTACACAACACTCAGTGACAACAGAAGTAAACAAAAAGCGGCAACTTTTACTAACCGCCCACGTCTCGGGTGAGGCTAGCCAGCCGCTCAGCATATTCCTTCTCGCGTACGGCGGTTGCGGCCTTGGTGGCATCCAAAATTTCTTCGACTCGGTGATAACCCACAAGTATAGGGGGTGTATCGTAGTACTTTCGATAAATAAGAGTGTCGAACCCAACGAGGAGCAGAAGGTGTTGACAAGCGGTTTTGATGAAGGATTCACTGCAAATGCTCTCAGACAAGTTTTTAGGAGTTTTTGATATGACAGATAAATAGAGTACAAGTAAGTAAAATGCAGTAGTAATAGTTGCAGCGAGTGGCCCAATCCTTTCTACAGCAAAGGACAAGCCGGTTGTTGTACTTATAATGACCAAACGTTCTTGAGGACACACGGGAATATTGTCAAGTGCTTTCGCTTCATATAGTTGATTAATCTTCATTGTTTTGATAAGTGTTGTGTGGGTGAACCTATGCTAATGCACCGCCCTTCATAGGACTAATACATACTTGTGATTATACCCTTTGCAAGCATCCGCAAATACAAGAAAGTAATTAAGTTAAACTAACCACAACCTTAAACTTTGAGATCCTGCTATCCCTCATGCATCGATATACCAACGGGTGTTCAGGTTTCTGTCACTCCGGCAACCCCACAATTGGCAAACGAATACACAATGCATTCCCCTAGGCCCATAAAGGTGAAGTATCATGTAGTCGACGTTCACATGACACCACTAGAAGAATAACACCACAACTTAAGTGTGGCGCCCCGACCTGACTGTTATACAGTGATGCTGTGTGTCACCGGTTAAGCGATACAACCGGAGGTTACGGGTTTACCAATCCCCAGCCAAAACCTTTGGCAGGCGTTGCTCGGAATGGATCATCGGCAACGCAACACCCGATTGATGCCTTAACACAGGCACAACCCTCAATGCATAATAGAGAGACCAAGACTTGTGGAACAACTGGCACATCACAGACTCTACGACACAAAGCATTATAGTTCAACTCTTATAATAGAGAAAGATAGCAAATGACAACCAGAGGTCACTGACCCAACATTACAACAAGCGGAAGCAAAATAAGTTGTTCTAAACAACAAGATCCAAATATGGCCTAAGAGGCCTACAGATAAACATCACAACGTCAGCTGTTCCGGGATGTCCCAAGCTGCCACCTGGGAACCCCAGACTACTCGTCGACGTCCACAAAGAACCCACCTTCGAGGTCGGTGAAGTCCTCCTCTGAAACAAAACAAACGACGTTGAGTTCGACGAACTCGCAAGATTATATATAGAGCATTAGCTCGATGAGGCTTTCAAGGTTATATGGTTGTTTTGCATAAAGCTGATTTTATTTATGAAAACATAACTCAAAGGCATCGACTAATCAGAATAGTTTTCAAAAGAGGTAAGAAGTACTCTTTCTTTCATCACCTTTCATCATCACCCACTGTACCTGTTCATCAAAGGCACCTCCCCGAATCACCCTCGAGGAAGCTCACCTTACAATCTTGAAGTGGTACCTCTAGTACCCAGTTTTTAATCATTCCGTTAAAGTTATTCTACGATCTTATCGTCCTTTCCCAAGTTGTCCTTAACCGTGGACACGGCTTTTCGAAAAGATTTAACCCTGCAGGGGTGTACAATGTTTACCACGCGTACCGTCCGGCCCATTACCTAGCTTTTAGCTCTCTTCCTTGGAGAACCGGCTGGGTGGGAGCGGTGTCGACTTCTCCCTCGTTAAGGACTTTCCAGGATCATCAGTGGCGGTAGGACTGCCAGGATCACCACACCCCGCCCCACAGCCACTCATTTTCCTAATACCACCATCCTCATACAAATCTCAGCCACCAACTCACGCACGCGCAAATGGAAGCTCAAACTAGAGGACCCTGGCTAGCCCCGCTCGAGTTATTTAGTCTATGAGGGTTCCTGCACTGCGAATGCATAGGCCTCACGCATGGTTGCACGCTCAGTCTTGGTTCGGGAGGTAAAGAACTCGCACCTAGGCGGCGAGAACGAGACAAAGCACCACAACCACAGTGGCCTCTCATCCCCACCTTTTTAGCATCTTATCACCTGTCACCACATTTCTCCACCATCAATCTCAACATTTCACACCTGTTTCCAACAACACATATATCCATCGTACAGCTATGCATATAACTGGGCAGGGCTAAGCATCACATAGCATAGTTTAGTATCTCAGGCCCACAACACAAACCTATGGATAATAGGAGGGGAAACAGATATTGGCATAGGGAAATTAATGCAACTATAGGATACTCTAATCCGACAAAAGTTGACATTTAGAACCGCATGCAATATTATAGTGGAGAAAATATTTGCGGAAACATAGGATAAGATATGCTCAGAGGGGGGGATTACGCTTGCCTTGCTCAAGGTGCTGATAGTACGGATCGTCACGAGACGGGGGTGGCACTTCACCTCCTTGATCTACCGAGGCACAAACAACACCGGAAGAACAATCAACACATGGCAAAGGTGCAATGCATACAAGAATGATGATATGACATTTTAGATGCACCCTAGAAGCATTGAACAAGAGCAACAAGTTAAATGGGGTCCTCGTTATATTTATTGCATAATTTGGAAGAAACCCCATATTAAAACTTAATGATTATCATTACTACTAGAGCACATTATTGTAATCGTGATCGATGATGCATGATGATAATGATTTTGGATCACTCATGTTTTTCTGAGCATTTTGATATAAGGAACACATTTTTCGGCGGTCCGGTAAAAAGTTATTAATTTTATAAGTTCCTCCTTTTTAAACGTATGATTTTAATATTACTAGAAGCACCATAATTCCATTGTGATCAAATATGCGTGATATTTATTTTGAAGTTCTACCCACAATTTTCTGGGCATTTTGGTATATCACACGCATTTTTCGGATACACCGATAAAAGTTATTGTTTTTTTCAACTTCCTGTTTAAATGACCATTTGATGATTTCATTAGCAACAATACAAAGTTTATACATTTGGAGAGGAATGGGTGAAAAGAGAACTAGCAATTTAAACATCAGTATTGAAAATCCGGTTGCCAGCCCGGAATTTTCTGGGTTTTATACCGGCTGGAATAATTCCCGGAATTATTTCCGGTTCATTTCCGGTTATAGACCGGGCTGAGACGTCGGTGTCCAGTAGCTAAAATCTTATTCGGTATAGGATCCGGAATATTCCGGGTTCTCCACCGGATATGTCAACGCGACGAAAACGTGCTACGGCGACGGCACCATTTGCGACGGCGCGGCGACCACGGCGAGGGAGGAACGAGGGGAAAGGCACGGGGTGGTGCAGGGACTCACCACGAGCGCGTACGGAGGCTCGGCGAAGCCGGAGGTGGCTCGACGGCGCCGGAATCAAACGGCGGAGCGGCGGACGGCCGCGGCGAGGAGATGGACGACGACGGCGTTCTACGGCCTTAGGGCTCGATTCCTGCGGCGTGGACGGAGCTGGCGACGCAGCGGAGCCTCGGGTGTTCTTCGGTTTGGGCGGGGAGGCACTCAGGCGACGGCGATTTGGAGCTGAAGCTCGGCGGCCATGGTGGAGCACGGGAGCGAGGAGAGAGGATGGGGAACGGGGTGGGAGTCGAGGGATGGAGCAGTGGGGGCCTCGTGCGGTGCGTGCTCCTTGCAGGGGAAGGGCAGAGGGGGGGGCCCGGCGGCGTGCAGCGAGGCCATGGCGACGAGGTGGTCCGGCGGCAGCGACGCGACCGTGTCGCTACAGAGACGAAGAAGATGGCAAACTTCTGAAAACCCCCCTGGAGCTTCTATTTCCATCACGGACAGGTCCTCCTGGAATTACAAGAGGCCCTTTTCTGATTTTATTTTAAAACCAGTAGCTTTTCCTGATTTAATTGAGGCACCAAAATAATTTATAAAAATTTGAGAAAATTTGGGGAGCCTCCCAACACCAAGTAGAGGCACCACTAAAATTGGCATGATCAAATAAAATGTTTTGGACAACAAATGTTCATAGGGTTGACTTATGGTATTTTGCTAAATTTCCAAATATTGCTATTTAAATATTTTGGAGCAAGTGCAAAAATAATATTGTGAACTCTTGGAACTTCCTTGACAATATGGATGTCCAAGTATTTTTGTTTTGCAACCTTAAGTGTCTTCTTTGTGGGGAAGTTTTGTTAGAGCACTTTGGCATTTGGTTTTTTTTTAACAACTTCATATCATTTCGGTATCAAAGTTGTATTAACTCAAAAGAGACATGTTTATGCTTGGATGCCATGATGCAATTAACACAAAAGTGAAAAATTTACACCGGTTTTTAGGTTCTCAGCTTTGGGCTGTTACAACTCTACCCCCTTACAGGAATCTCGTCCCGAGATTCTAAGGTTGCGGAAAGAAGTCGGGATACTCCTCACGAAGACTAGACTCTCGTTCCCAAGTTGCTTCTTCCTCGGAATGATGAGACCATTGAACTTTGAGGAACTTGGTAGTCTTGTTCCGGGTCTTTCTTTCAGCTTCATCCAAGACACGGATAGGATGCTCGCGATAAGTGAGGTCTTCTTGTAGATCTAGCTCTTCATGATTGACCCCATGGATAGGATCCTTGAAACACCGGCGAAGTTGGGAGACATGAAACACATCATGTACATTTGGGAATTTGACCGGTAACTCCAATTATAAGAAAGATCTCCTCGCTTGCCAGAACGGTGAAAGGGCCAACATAGCGAGGGGCCAATTTCCCTTTGATTCCGAAGCGGCGAACGCCACGAAGGGGAGAGACACGGAGATAAGCTTTATCACCAATTTCATAGTGAATTTCCTGATGGTGCTTATCATAGTAGCTCTTCTGCCTAGACTGAGCAATCTTCAGATTCTCTCTTATGATTCGAACCTTCTCCTCAGCTTCATTGATCACATCCGGACCAAAGAGTGCTCTCTCTCCGGTCTCGGACCAATTTAGAGGAGTGCGGCATTTTCTTCCATATAGAGCCTCGAATGGAGCCATGCCCAGACTAGCTTGATAGCTATTGTTGTAGGAGAACTCCGCGAAAGGGAGATACTTTTCCCAACCCTTGCCAAAAGAGATTACACATGCCCGAAGCATGTCTTCCAAACTTGGTTCACTCTTTCGGTCTGACCATCAGTTTGAGGATGGTAGGCGGTACTGAAGTTGAGACGGGACCCCATAGCAGTTTGGAAACTCTGCCAAAACTTGGAGACAAAGATACTTCCACGGTCCGATATGATCCTCAGAGGGACCCCATGCAATGGAACAATACGAGCCAAATATAAGTCAGCAAGTTGACTTGCCCGTATATCATCACGGACTGGTAGGAAGTGAGCAACCTTGGAAAGACGATCAATGATTACCCAGATTGCATTGTTGCCCTTTTGAGATCGGGAAACCCGGTGATGAAGTCCATACCAATTTCATCCCATTTCCACTCGGGACTGCAATAGGGCGAAGAGTGCCGGCAGGTCTTTGATGTTCAGCCTTTACCCGTCGACAGGTGTCGCATTCAGCAACATACTTGGCAATTTCTCGTTTCATACGAGTCCACCAGAATAGTGGTCGAAGGTCTTGGTACATTTGGTACTACCGGGATGAATAGAGAGAGGAGATTCATGAGCTTCTTGGAGGATCAGCCCTCTCAATTTTGTTTCTTTGGCACACCAAGCGGTCACCAAAATAAACAACTCCGGATTCATTGACAGAAAAACATTTGCCTTCCCGCTAGCAATGTTCTCCTTGATTTTCTGAATACCCTTGTCACGAGTTTGAGCATCCTTAATCTGGTCTACAAGAGTAGATTTGATCTCCAGATTTGCAAGGTAGCCGGAGGGAACATTTCTAAGTTCAAACGGCGAACTCTTCATGAAGGCAGGTTGGGCCTTTCAATCATCAGATTGTTGCAATAGGACTTCCGACTTAGCGCGTCAGCCACGACGTTTGCTTTGCCGGGTTGATAGTTCAGACTCACATCATAGTCCGTGATTAACTCCAACCAACGCCTTTGCCTGAGATTTAAATCCGGCTGGGTGAAGAGGTACTTCAGACTCTTGTGATCCGAGAAGATCTCGCAACGGTTACCAAACAGGTATGGTCTCCATTGCTTCAAAGCATAGACCACCGCGGCAAGTTCTAGATCATGAGTTGGGTAGTTGAGCTCATGCGGCTTAAGTTGGCGAGAAGCATGCCACCACATGGCCATCTTGCATCAATACACAACCCAAACCTTGTAGAGAGGCGTCACAGAAGACGACGAAATCCTTGCTTGTGTCCGGCAGGACAAGCACAGGAGCGGACGTGAGTTTGGCTTTCAGTGTTTTGAAACTCTCTTCAGCTTCGGCCGACCATACAAACTTTTTATCCTTCTTGAGAAGGTCAGTCAGGGCCTTGGCTATCTTGGAGAAACCTTCGATGAATCGGCGGTATAACCCGCCAATCCGAGAAAGCTACGGATGTCCTTGACTGACATTGGAGTTTTCCAATCCAGAATGGACTGAATCTTGTCGGGAATGACAGCCACACCATTAGCGGATATCACATGACCAAGGAAGATGAGATTATCCAACCAAAACTCACACTTGGAGAACTTGGCATAGAGGCGGTGTTCTCGAAGTCGTGTCAGAACCAAACGAAGATGTTCCTCATGCTCTTCATTGGTTTTGGAATAGATGAGATGTCATCAATGTAAATGACGACAAACTTGTCAAGATAATCCATGAAGATGGAGTTCATGAGCCTCATGAAAGTAGCTGGGCATTTGTGAGACCAAAGGACATGACGGTATACTCATATGAGCCATAACGAGTAACAAATGCCGTCTTTGGAATATCCTCCTTTCTGATTTTTATCTGATGGTAGCCTGACCTCAGATCCATCTTGGAGAATACCGTTGCACCAGCTAACTGATCCAACAGATCATTGATGCGAGGAATAGGATACTTGTTCTTGATTGTCACCGCATTCAACGGTCGATAGTCAGAGACTAGACGAGGCACGGTAGAATCCCTCTTCTTGACAAAGAGTACCGGACAACCCCATGGTGAACTGCTAGGCTGGATGAACTCCTTAGCTAACAGCTGATCAATTTGCTCTTTCAACAGAGCCAACTCTTCCACCGGCATACGGTAGGGCTTCTTGGAAATTGGAGCGGTACCGGGAAGTAGCTCTATGACAAACTCCACACTTCGGTCAGGAGGCATGCCAGGCAATTCTTCCGGGAACACATCCGGGAAGTCACACACCACGTGTATGTCCTGGATTTCAGGAGGGGATTCGCCTTCCATAAAGCAAAGGAGAATCTCAGGTGAGCGGGTACGACGGCGGACGGAGGTATTGATGTTGCAGGCCAATACTTCACAATGTCACCGGAAGGAGCGGTCACAGTAATGGTCTTGGCGGCACAGTCGAGATTAGCCTGATATTTGGTTAGCCAGTTCATGCCCAGTATGACATCAATGCCTTTGGACTTCAGAGCTACCAAGGCATAAGGAAAAGACAAGGAACCTATATTAATCTGGACCTCAGGAGTAACCCCATCGGTTTGCCATTTGGAGCCAGGAGTGGCAATCACCAAGGGATGGCTCATTTTCTCGAACGGTATTTGTGGTCTTTTGCAAAAGCTATGGATATGAATGAATGCGATGCTCCAGAGTCAAACAAAACTGTAGCTGTATTGCCGTTGATTCGTAACTCACCCATAAGAACGCCGGGGTCCTCTTCAGCTTCTTCAGCAGAGACGTGGTTCAGGCGACCACGCACAATAGGTCCAGCCTTGCCAGTTGGAGTGGCAGGGGCTCGTGCAGGAGTTATCGCGAGAGGTGCCTTCTGGGGGCACTCCCTGGAGTAGTGACCAGCCTGGCCACAGGTGTAGCAAGTGAGTCCAGGTGGAGCAGGTAGCATAGGACGGTACCCACTCCGCCTACCCAAGTGTCGAAGTAGTGGGGCGCGGAGGAGGTGGCCTGTATCCCGTCTCGGCATGAATGGAGCACGAGGTACGGCGCTGTAGGGACAAACACCCTGCGCTTCTTGCTCTCAGAACCCGAGGAACTCTGGTGGTCCCCATGTGCGGGCCTCTTGGAAGCTTCAAGTTCCTTTCTTCCTTGCTCAGAGTGAAAGCCTGGTTGAACAGCTCCTGATAGGTCTGGAACCTGAAGGGCAAGCAACTCATAGCGGAGCTGCGGATCAGACCCTTGCGGAACAGCTCTTGCTTGTCAGCATCATTGGTCACGTCCCTTGGGGCGTAACGAGAGAGATGGTTGAACTCACGACCATAAGTGCGGAGGTCCATCCGTCCCTGTTGCAAATCCAGGAACTCCCTCCTCTTCAAGTCCATGATGGCTGGGAATGTACTCCGCACGGAAGGCAGTGCGGAAATCAGCCCAGGTGAAGACATGGTTGGCTGGAAACAAAGCCACATGGCTTTCCCACCAACAGCCAGCAGCACCAACCAAGAGGTAGGTGGCAAAGTTGACTTGCTCCGCCAATGGGACATGAAGCGCGGAGAACTTGCGCTCCAAAGCACGAAGCCAATCATCAGCTTCCAGTGGCTCCTTAGCATCAGCAAAGGTGGGTGGCTGGGAACGCAGGAACTCAGTGAGAGTGTTGCACTCGTTCCTCCGTGCATTCTGCTGCACCAACTGTTCAAGCAAGCGCTCATTGCGCCCACGGTTCTCCTCAATGGCCATCAAGACCTCAGCCATCGAGGGTGGTGGCGGCAGATCATCCTCATCATCATTGTGGTTACCGCGACCACCACGGCCTCCACGACCTCCTCGAGCCATTCTGGAGATTTGACAATGACACAGTTAGTATCTTTCTCCGAATGGTCGAACAATAGCATTAGCGTCTACACAAGTACACAGACTAGGGACGATAATACTTTGCGAGAAGGAAAACAACAAGATAGAACTTGGGTCAAAGATCAGCATCATGTGCTACTAGTGAGAGTTAAGAAATCACAACTTAACACACTCTAGTTGACACAATCCGGGACCTTATGTTCAAGTCCGTGGGTTAAAACCCAAAGAAAGGATCAAATGATTGATTCGGTAGAAACATCTGAGTTGATTTGGGATTGCAACGCAGCGGGAGCAACGTGACACATAACACTAAAGGTCGAACCCACCCCGTTTCTAATCATTTTGAAGTAACAGACGAGAGTAAAACCTTTAAACTCAAATCGAGGTAAGATTGCTCCGAGATTAGAGGGTAACCAGATAAGGAGTAAAAAGAATCCTAAGATGGTTTTCACAACTCATTTTTAGGTTAAAAATATTTTCACAAACACTAGACTCAACATCGACCAGTAGAAGGGTTTCCTACAGGCAGTACTGCTCTGATACCAACTTGTGGCGCCCCGACCTGACTGTTATACAGTGATGCTGTGTGTCACCGGTTAAGCGATACAACCGGAGGTTACGGGTTTACCAATCCCCGGCCAAAACCTTTGGCAGGCGTTGCTCGGAATGGATCATCGGCAACGCAACACCCCGATTGATGCCTTAACACAGGCACAACCCTCAATGCATAATAGAGAGACCAAGACTTGTGGAACAACTGGCACATCACAGACTCTACGACACAAATCATATAGTTCAACTCTTATAATAGAGAAAGATAGCAAATGACAACCAGAGGTCACAGACCCAACATTACAACAAGCGGAAGCAAATTAGGTTGTTCTAAACAACAAGATCCAAATATGGCCTAAGAGGCCTACAGATAAACATCACAACGCCAGCTGTTCCGGGATGTCCCAAGCTGCCACCTGGGAACCCCAGACTACTCGTCGACGTCCACAAAGAACCCACCTTCGAGGTCGGTGAAGTCCTCCTCTGAAACAAAACAAACGACGTTGAGTTCGACGAACTCGCAAGATTATATATAGAGCTTTAGCTCGATGAGGCTTTCAAAGTTATATGGCTGTTTTGCATAAAGCTGATTTTATTTATGAAAAACATAACTCAAAGGCATCGACTAATCAGAATATTTTCAAAAGAGGTAAGAAGTACTCTTTCTTTCATCACCTTTCATCATCAACCACTGTACCTGTTCATCAAAGGCACCTCCCCGAATCACCCTCGAGGAAGCTCACCTTACAATCTTGAGTGGTACCTCTAGTACCCAGTTTTTAATCATTCCGTTAAAGTTATTCTATGATCTTATCGTCCTTTCCCAAGTTGTCCTTAACCGTGGACACGGCTTTTCGAAAAGATTTAACCCTGCAGGGGTGTACAATGTTTGCCACGCGTACCGTCCGGCCCATTACCTAGCTTTTAGCTCTCTTCCTTGGAGAACCGGCTGGGTGGGAGCGGTGTCGACTTCTCCCTCGTTAAGGACTTTCCAGGATCATCAGTGGCGGTAGGACTGCCAGGATCACAACACCCCGCCCCACAGCCACTCATTTTCCTAACACCACCATCCTCATCCAATCTCAGCCACCAACTCACGCACGCGCAAATGGAAGCTCAAACTAGAGGACCCTGGCTAGCCCCGCTCGAGTTATTTAGTCTATGAGGGTTCCTGCACTGCGAATGCATAGGCCTCACGCATGGTTGCACGCTCAGTCTTGGTTCGGGAGGTAAAGAACTCGCACCTAGGCGGCGAGAACGAGACAAAGCACCACAACCACAGTGGCCTCTCATCCCCACCTTTTTAGCATCTTATCACCTGTCACCACATTTCTCCACCATCATCTCAACATTTCACACCTGTTTCCAACAACACATATATCCATCGTACAGCTATGCTTATAACTAGGCATGGCTAAGCATCACATAGCATAGTTTAGTATCTCAGGCCCACAACACAAACCTATGGATAATAGGAGGGGAAACAGATATTGGCATAGGGAAATTAATGCAACTATAGGATACTCTAATCCGACAAAAGTTGACATTTAGAACCGCATGCAATATTATAGTGGAGAAAATATTTGCGGAAACATAGGATAAGATATGCTCAGAGGGGGGATTACGCTTGCCTTGCTCAAGGTGCTGATAGTACGGATTGTCACGAGACGGGGGTGGCACTTCACCTCCTTGATCTACCGAGCACAAACAACACCGGAAGAACAATCAACACATGGCAAAGGTGCAATGCATACAAGAATGATGATATGACATTTTAGATGCACCCTAGAAGCATTGAACAAGAGCAACAAGTTAAATGGGGTCCTCGTTATATTTATTGCATAATTTGGAAGAAACCCCATATTAAAACTTAATGATTATCATTACTACTAGAGCACATTATTGTAATCGTGATCGATGATGCATGATGATAATGATTTTGGATCACTCATGTTTTTCTGAGCATTTTGATATAAGGAACACATTTTTCGGCGGTCCCGTAAAAAGTTATTAATTTATAAGTTCCTCCTTTTTAAACGTATGATTTTAATATTACTAGAAGCACCATAATTCCATTGTGATCAAATATGCGTGACATTTATTTTGAAGTTCTACCCACAATTTTCTGGGCATTTTGGTATATCACACGCATTTTTCGGATACACCGATAAAAGTTATTGTTTTTTTCAACTTCCTGTTTAAATGACCATTTGATGATTTCATTAGCAACAATACAAAGTTTATACATTTGGAGAGGAATGGGTGAAAAGAGAACTAGCAATTTAAACATCAGTATTGAAAATCCGGTTGCCAGCCCGGAATTTTCTGGGTTTTATACCGGCTGGAATAATTCCCGAATTATTTCCGGTTCATTTCCGGTTATAGACCGGGCTGAGACGTCGGTGTCCAGTAGCTAAAATCTTATTCCGGTATAGGATCCGGAATATTCCGGGTTCTCCACCGGATATGTCAACGCGACGAAAACGTGCTACGGCGACGGCACCATTTGCGACGGCGCGGCGACCACGGCGAGGGAGGAGCGAGGGGAAAGGCACGGGGTGGTGCAGGGACTCACCACGAGCGCGTACGGAGGCTCGGCGAAGCCGGAGGTGGCTCGACGGCGCCGGAATCAAACGGCGGAGCGGCGGACGGCCGCGGCGAGGAGATGGACGACGGCGGCGTTCTACGGCCTTAGGGCTCGATTCCTGCGGCGTGGACGGAGCTGGCGACGCAGCGGAGCCTCGGGTGTTCTTCGGTTTGGGCGGGGAGGCACTCAGGCGACGGCGATTTGGAGCTGAAGCTCGGCGGCCATGGTGGAGCACGGGAGCGAGGAGAGAGGATGGGGAACGGGGTGGGAGTCGAGGGATGGAGCAGTGGGGGCCTCGTGCGGTGCGTGCTCCTTGCAGGGGAAGGGCAGAGGGGGGGCCCGGCGGCGTGCAGCGAGGCCATGGCGACGAGGTGGTCCGGCGGCAGCGACGCGACCGTGTCGCTACAGAGACGAAGAAGATGGCAAACTTCTGAAAACCCCCTGGAGCTTCTATTTCCATCACGGACAGGTCCTCCTGGAATTACAAAGAGGCCCTTTTCTGATTTTATTTTAAAACCAGTAGCTTTTCCTGATTTAATTGAGGCACCAAAATAATTTATAAAAATTTGAGAAAATTTGGGGAGCCTCCCAACACCAAGTAGAGGCACCACTAAAATTGGCATGATCAAATAAAATGTTTTGGACAACAAATGTTCATAGGGTTGACTTATGGTATTTTGCTAAATTTCCAAATATTGCTATTTAAATATTTTGGAGCAAGTGCAAAAATAATATTGTGAACTCTTGGAACTTCCTTGACAAATATGGATGTCCAAGTATTTTTGTTTTGCAACCTTAAGTGTCTTCTTTGTGGGGAAGTTTTGTTAGAGCACTTTGGCATTTGGTTTTTTTTTTTTAACAACTTCATATCATTTCGGTATCAAAGTTGTATTAACTCAAAAGAGACATGTTTATGCATGGATGCCATGATGCAATTAACACAAAAGTGAAAATTTACACCGGTGTTTAGGTTCTCAGCTTTGGGCTGTTACATTAAGCATCAAACCATTAAATATTACTCAACATAGTTCACTACTAACATCAAGACTTCTCCCATGTCCTCAAGAACTAAACGAACTACTCACAAGACATCATACGGAACATGATCAGAGGTGATATGATGATGAATAACAATCTGAACATAAACCTTAGTCCAATGGTTTCACCCAATAGCATCAATAACAAGAGTAATCAACACCGGGAGAGTTTCCCCTATGAAATAGACAAGATTCAGCCCTAGATGTTATAACGGAGACGGGTGCAGCGGCGGTGATGATGGTGTTGGCGGTGGAGATGATGATGATGATCCCGATGAAGTCCAGCTCGATGACGGTGATGATGGCGACGATTTCCCCCTCCGGGAGGGAATTTCCCCCGGCAGATTTCTTCCTGCAGGGGAGCTTTTCGCTCTCTGGTGTTTTCCGCCTCGTGGAGGCGGCGGAATATTTCGATGGCCTCCTCCGTGTGTTAGGGTTCGAGGGGGTCAAGTACGCGAAGGGGGAACGGCTGAGGTGGGCCAGGGCCCCCAAACCACCTGTCGGCGCGGCAGGGGGCCCCACCGCGCCAAGGGTGAGGAGGGCCCACCATGGCCCATCTCAGCTCCCCCTTTTGGCCTCCTCCATCTTCTGGTAAAATAGGAACTTCCATATGTCTCCTTCGATTTATTGATCTTCAGAAATAGTGCATCTCGACGGTGCTTTTTCCAGCAGAATCCTGACTCCGGTGTCCAATTCTCCATTATTCATCAAACATGCAAAATAGGTAAAATAACATAAGTAACACTTCTAAATATGAAATATATCGATGAATAGCAGTAAATTATGATATAAAATAGTGATGCAAAATGGACGTATCAACCCCCCCAAGCTTAGACCTCGCTTGTCCCCAAGCGAAAACTGAGCTCAGTAAACATGACCACAAGTTTATGGAGCAAAGTGTCGATAAATAAAATACGGACAAGAAGCATCACATTCATTGATACACAAGTCATTCTAGACAGCAACTTCCCTTCATATAATCTAACTTGAAATAAGTAAAGGGAACCACGATGAAGTGCATAAAGAGAACCATGATTGGTGAAGGCAAACTTAAACTCTTGGTCAGAGAACAATTAACAGATCATACTTATCTTTCGAGAAGAGTCTTTATATCAGAGCTTATATAGCAGAACTTACATGCCTTAATCATAACAGTCTCCTTACAGTCATTGATAACTTTCAAAGTTATATTCATTCGGATAAAAGCTATTGTGCGAAACAAGGAAATGAGAGATATGATTAGAAGTATCAACACATATAACTAATTGGATCTCAACAACTCAAATGCTTGCTTGAGATAGAGAGGAATGGGTTTACTGACTCAACAATAATGTAAAAGATAGGCCCTTCGCAGAGGGAAGCAGGGATTAAATCATGTGCTAGAGCTTTTAAGTTTTGCAAAGCATATAGAGAGTATGAAAATAGTTGTTTGAGCTATGTATGTCGTTGTCAACGAATCGTAGTAAAGTGAACACTAACCCCTTGTCAACCAGACTTTCAAGAGCGGCTCCCATGAAGGACGTTATCTCTACCAGCAAGGTAGATCATCCCTCTTCTCTTTTGTTTACACATGTATTTTAGTTTCTTTATAGTTGACACTCCTCCCAACCTTTTGCTTACACAAGCCATGGCTAACCGAATCCTCGGGTGCCTTCCAACATTCACATACCATGGAGGAGTGTCTATTTGCAAATTAAGTTGCTTACTGATAAATCAGGGCAAAACATGTGAAGAGAATTATTAATGAAAGTTGTAGTTAATTGGGACTGGGCACCCCATTTGCCAGCTCTTTTTGCAAATTGTTGGATAAGCGGTGTATATGCCACTAGTCCATTGGTGAAAGTCTGTTTGACAAAAGTGCTAGAGAAACTCTACAGAACCCTCATGAGCTAATAAACAGTGACACAAAACTAGGAGTAATAAGTTTTGAATAATTTAAAGGTAGCACATGAAGTATTTACTTGGAATGGCGCAAAATACCATATAGTAGGAAGTTATGGTGGACTCGAATGGCAATGGTTTGGCTCAAGGTTTGGATGTATGAGAAGCATTCCCTCTCGATACAGGTCTTTGGCTAGCAAGGTTATGTAGCAAGCATAAGAGTTGAGGGATACAAACAATTATACAAGTGATAAGAATAATCATGCAATCTTCCTTAGAAGCACAAATAGTTTAACTTAAGAATACTAAGCTTATGAGCTACAAAGAAAGAAAGATCATGGAATAATATATTTGCATGCACTCCCTCTCTCTACTTAAGTCTCAAAGTATTGTCTACTACTGACCAATGCTAAGTTTGCCAAAACCAAAAAGATTAACTTGGTGCTCTAAAAAGTGATCCCTATACTAACAACAAGGTTATCAATATGAAAGAGAATTGCAAGCTAAAATAAAGTATGCAGAAAGTAAATGATAAAACTTCTCATTAATATTTCATAACGGCAACTCACACCAAGGGATACATAGATAACCAACTAAAAGAGAGATACTTCCACATTGCAAACCATCATATAAGATAACTTCCCTACTCACGATATGACTTTATGGAAAAGTAAAAGGTAAAGATAATGATGTGATACCGCGGCACTCCCCCAAGCTTGGAACAAACCAAGGGGATGCCAATACTTATGATGAATTACTCCTTCGGTGGTGGTGGTGAATTGTCCTCATCATCAGACTTCCAGGGAAGGGGTTTCCCATCAACAAAGGACGACTTGGATTCGATTATCCTGAAACTAGCAGCAGCGCTTATGTTTTTAAACCGAGTTTCATACTCACAGTTTTGATTCTGGACATCATAGAGTTGCGCCTGCAGTTTGTTGGTGGTGTTGATGAGGTGAAATATGTCTTCCCAGAGTTGTGCAGTCTCCTTCTTATGTTCAGCGACCAGCGCGGACACCATTGAGTGGAAGACTCCCACTTCACGTTCCGCCAGCTTTTTGTATGTGAAGACCTCTTGCTCCAGCTTCTCCATCCTGGCTTCCAGGCTCCCTTCTCCTTTGGGTCCTCGCACGTCTTCCGTCTGCAGCTTTCCATCAACCATCTGCGACTCCTTGGGATGCATCTTCAGCTCATCCATGTATGGGGTGACGACGTTCACAAAGAAACTGTCCTTTGGAGGCTTCGATGAAGACATGGCAGCTCTAGATCTGAAAACAATATCTGGACAGAAACAGCTCGAAACGAAACACGATGAAAAGGCGAGATACGAACCTCGGGGGTTCGGGTGAGTTATATAGCAAAAAGTTTTACAACATAAGGAAGGTACAGGAGGAAACCTGATCGGAGACGAGCTCCGGGGTGCTCAAACCACCAGGCGGCGCGGCTGGGGGCCCACCGCGCCGACCTATGGTTTGGGCACCACGGGTGCCGTCTCCCATCCGGTTCGGTCTCTTATTTTTCCATATTTAATAAAAACGACGAAAATATCTTCTAGAAAGTTATTCGCGAAACTTTTCTTACCGAAACTGTTACCTATTCGAATCGAATTCTGCAGTCCCAGAAAAATGTTCTTCAATGAAAGTTTCCGGAGTCACCACTTTAATTGTATCAACCTCTTCATTAATAGAATCTCCAGAAATATAATGCTTGAGTCTTTGACCATTTACCACTTGTGTAGAGTTATCTTTCAATGAAGCAATTTTTATTGCACCTGAACGATACACCTCCACAATAACAAATGGTCCTTCCCATTTTGAGAGTAACTTTCCTGCAAAAAATCTGAGACGAGACCTATACAATAGAACTTTCTCACCAACATTAAATTCTCTTTTAAGAATTCTCCTATCATGCCATCTCTTAACTTTTTCTTTAAAGAGTCTAGCATTTTCATAAGCCTCACTTCTCCATTCATCTAAAGAACTTAAATGCAACAACCTTTTCTCACCGGCAAGTTTAAAATCTCTATTAAGTTCTCTCACTGCCCAATAAGCTTTGTGTTCTAATTCTAAAGGCAAGTGACAAGCTTTACCATAAACCATTTTATAAGGAGACATGCCCATGGGGTTCTTATAAGCAGTTCTATAAGCCCATAAAGCATCATTTAACTTACTAGCCCAATTTTTTCTAGATTTATTAACAGTCTTTTGCAAGATAGATTTAATCTCCCTATTTGACAATTCTACTTGTCCACTAGTTTGAGGATGATAGGCTGAAGCAATTCTATGATTAACACCATATTTAGCAAGAGTCTTTCTAAAACCACCATGGATAAAATGAGAACCTCCATCAGTCATAAGATATCTAGGTACACCAAACCTAGGAAAAATGACATCTTGAAGCATTTTTAAAGAGGTCTCACCATCAGCACTTTTAGTAGGTATAGCTTCTACCCATTTAGTGACATAATCAACAGCAACAAGTATATGAGTATTACCTTGTGAAGAAGGAAAAGGACCCATGAAGTCGAATCCCCAACAATCAAATGGTTCAATAACAAGAGAATAACTCATAGGCATTTCATTGCGTCTAGAGATATTACCAACCCTTTGACATTCATCACAAGATAAAATAAACTTTCTTGCATCCTTAAAGAGGGTAGGCCAATAAAAACCTGATTGTAGAACTTTCTGCGCAGTTCTATCTCCAGCGTGATGCCCTCCATAAGCACTTCCATGGCATTTCCTCAGTATTTCCTGTTGTTCATATTCAGGAACACATCTTCGCATAATACCATCGACTCCTTCTTTATATAAGTGTGGGTCATCCCAAAAGTAATGCCGCAAGTCATAAAAGAATTTCCTTCTTTGCTGAGCTGAAAAGGTTGGAGGCAAGTACTTGGAAACAATAAAGTTAGCATAATCAGCATACCAAGGACTATCTCGCGAACTTACACTTATTGCAGCCAATTGTTCATTTGGAAAGCTATCATTAACAGGAATAGGATCATAAGGAATGCTTTCCAATCTAGACAAATTATCAGCAACAGGATTTTCAGCACCTTTTCTATCTATGATATGCAAATCAAATTCTTGCAAAAGAAGTACCCATCTAATAAGCCTTGGCTTAGCATCTTTCTTTTCCATAAGGTATCTAATTGCAGCATGATCAGTATGAATAGTGACTTTCGAATCAACTATGTAGGGTCGAAATTTGTCACAAGCAAAAACTACAGCTAGAAATTCTTTTTCAGTAGTGGCATAATTCTTTTGAGCAGAATCAAGAGTTTTACTAGCATAATGAATAACATTTAACTTTTTATCTACTCGCTGCCCAAGAACAGCGCCTACAGCATAATCACTAGCATCACACATAATTTCAAAAGGTAAATTCCAATCAGGTGGTTCAACTACAGGAGCGGTGATTAAAGCCTTTTTCAAAGTTTCAAAAGCTTCCTTACAATCATCATCAAAAACAAAGGGTACATCTTTTTGAAGAAGATTAGTAAGAGGCTTGGAAATTTTAGAGAAATCTTTAATAAACCTCCTATAAAAACCAGCATGACCAAGAATACTACGAATACCTTTAACATCTTTGGGACAAGGCATCTTTTCAATTGCCTCCACTTTAGCTCGATCAACTTCAATACCTCTTTCAGAAATTTTATGTCCAAGAACAATTCCTTCATTAACCATAAAGTGGCATTTCTCCCAATTAAGAACAAGGCTAGTTTCTTCACATCTCTGCAAAACTTTGTCAAGGTTGTGCAAACAATTATCAAAGGAAGTTCCATAGACGGAGAAATCGTCCATGAAGACTTCCACAATTTCCTCACAAAAGCCATGAAAAATAGCAGACATGCATCTTTGAAAAGTAGCAGGAGCATTACATAAACCAAAAGGCATACGTCTATAAGCATAAGTTCCATAAGGACAAGTAAAAGTAGTTTTCTCTTGATCTTGCGCTCTCACAGCAATTTGAGAAAACCCAGAATACCCATCAAGGAAACAAAAGTGAGTTTTCTTGACAACCTCTCAAGCATTTGATCAATAAAAGGCAAAGGATAATGATCTTTCTTAGTTACTTTGTTAACCTTTCTAAAATCAATGCACATCCTATAACCAACTACTACTCTTTGAGGAATTAGTTCATCATTTTCATTAGGAACAACGGTAATTCCTCCTTTCTTAGGAACACAATGCACAGGACTTACCCATCTACTATCAGCAATAGGATAAATAATACCAGCTTCAAGAAGTTTTAATACCTCATTTCTTACCACTTCTTTCATCTTGGGTATTAAACGACGCTGATGCTCAACAACAGGCTTTGCATCAGGTTCCATGTTGATGGCGTGCTGACATATAGTAGGAGAAATTCCCTTCAGGTCATCAAGAGTATATCCCATAGCTCCGCGGTGTTTCCTCAACACTCCCAATAACCTTTCCTCCTCTGTACCTGAAAGTTTAGAGCTGATAATAACAGGATATATTTTCTTATCATCAATATAAGCATATTTAAGATTATCAGGCAGAGGTTTCAAATCAAAAACAGGATCCTCCTTGGGTGGCATTGTGGTACCCAAATCTTCCACAGGTAAATTGTGTTTGAGCATAGGTTGACGAAGGAATACTTCATCAAGCTCATTCCTTTCTTCCCTGAAGTTCTCACTTTCATGATTCTCCATATGTTGCTGCAAAGCATTGTTAGGAGCAAGAACAATAGATGCAAGTTGAGCAATTTCAAAATCCTCACTAGGCAATTCAGTTTCATAAGGTGCTTTAGCAAATTTAGAGAAATTGAATTCATAAGATTCACCAGCAAATTTAGTAAAGATTTTCTCTTTCTTACAATCTATAACAGCACCACAAGTATTCAGAAAAGGTCTACCAAAAATAATAGGACAACTATCATTGGCAGCCGACCCAAGTACAAGAAAATCAGCAGGGTATTTAGTCTTACCACAAAGGACTTCGACATCTCTAATGATACCAATTGGAGAGATAGTTTCCCTATTAGCAAGCTGAATAACCACATCAATCTCTTCAAGTTTACAAGGAGCAATTTCGTGCATAATTTCCCTGTAAAGCTCATAAGGAATAGCACTAGAACTTGCACCAATATCACATAAACCATAATAGCAATGATCACCTATCCAACAGAAAGCACAGGAACACTAGACTTCCTAGAACTTTTAGGATGTGAGACAATATTAGAAGCATCCTCACAAAAGATAATGTGTCTATCTTCTAAATTTTCAGTGACAAGATCTTTAACCAATGCTACAACAGGTTCAACAGTTATTTGCTCATCAGGTTTGGTAGTTTTCTTATTACTTTTACTAACAACACCAGTTATGATAGTATGTTCCTTAATCTTATTAGGAAAAGGAACTTTTTCAATATAAGGTTCTGGAATAATGCGATCAGCAACATTAACCTCAACACCTTTAGATATATGAGAAACAGATTCATCTTTATATGGTTCATGATAATTTTTAAAACCCTCCTTCGGCAAACCGAAATAGGAAGCAAAGGCTTTATAAAAGTTTGCAACAATTTGAGAGTCAAGACCATAAGTAGTGCTAATTTTGCGATAATCATCAGTATCCATAAAATTTTTAACACACTCAAAGTCATAGTTTATACCTGACTCCCTACCTTTGTCATTCTCCCATCCTTCAGTGTTCTCCTGAATCCGATCAAGAAGGTCCCACTTAAACTCTTCTTTATTACGAGTGAACGATCCAGCACAAGTGGTATCCAATAGAGTTTTATCTTGAAAGGAGAGTCTTGCATAAAAGTTATCAATAACAATATTACCAGGAAGCTCATGAATGGGACATTTGAGCATTAATGCCTTCAATCTCCCCCACGCTTGAGCGATACTCTCTCCATCATAGGGCCAGAAGTTATATATGAGGTTCCGATCCTTATGAATCTCACTTGGAGGATAGAATTTGGAGTAAAAGAGAGGTACAATTTCCTCCCATCCAAGAGAATACCCATTCTTCAGCAGTTTATACCAATGTGCAGCTTTACCAGACAGTGATAGAGAGAATAATTTCTTCTTAACTTCTCCCATCGAGATACCTGCACACTTAAATAACTCGCACAATTCATGCAGAAATAACAAATGATCTCCAGGATGGACAGTTCCATCTCCTGCATAGCGGTTATTTGTGACACGTTCAACAATTTTCATAGGAATTTTGAACGGTATTACCTGCTCATCTGGCGCCTCCTCTACTACCTTAGCAGTGGTAGTTGTTTTCCCAAATAGGAATTCAAGAGAAGACCCCTCCATAATGAGATATAGCAGCAGGCAAAAATAAAAACAGCACGTACAATAAATGTTTCCCTTACCAATAGCGCTACACTCCCCGGCAACGGCGCCAGAAAATAGTCTTGATAACCCACAAGTATAGGGGGTGTATCGTAGTACTTTCGATAAATAAGAGTGTCGAACCCAACGAGGAGCAGAAGGTGTTGACAAGCGGTTTTGATGAAGGATTCACTGTAAATGCTCTCAGACAAGTTTTTAGGAGTTTTTGATATGACAGATAAATAAAGTACAAGTAAATAAAATGCAGTAGTAATAGTTGCAGCGAGTGGCCCAATCCTTTCTACAGCAAAGGACAAGCCGGTTGTTGTACTTATAATGACCAAACGTTCTTGAGGACACACGGGAATATTGTCAAGTGCTTTCGCTTCATATAGTTGATTAATCTTCATTGTTTTGATAAGTGTTGTGTGGGTGAACCTATGCTAATGCACCGCCCTTCCTAGGACTAATACATACTTGTGATTATACCCCTTGCAAGCATCCGCAAATACAAGAAAGTAATTAAGTAAACTAACCACAGCCTTAAACTTTGAGATCCTGCTATCCCTCATGCATCGATATACCAACGGGTGTTCAGGTTTCTGTCACTCCGGCAACCCCACAATTGGCAAACGAATACACAATGCATTCCCCTAGGCCCATAAAGGTGAAGTATCATGTAGTCGACGTTCACATGACACCACTAGAAGAATAACACCACAACTTAAGCATCAAACCATTAAATATTACTCAACATAGTTCACTACTAACATCAAGACTTCTCCCATGTCCTCAAGAACTAAACGAACTACTCACAAGACATCATACGGAACATGATCAGAGGTGATATGATGATGAATAACAATCTGAACATAAACCTTAGTCCAATGGTTTCACCCAATAGCATCAATAACAAGAGTAATCAACACCGGGAGAGTTTCCCCTATGAAATAGACAAGATTCAGCCCTAGATGTTATAACGGAGACGGGTGCAGCGGCGGTGATGATGGTGTTGGCGGTGGAGATGATGATGATGATGATCCCGATGAAGTCCAGCTCGATGACGGTGATGATGGCGACGATTTCCCCCTCCGGGAGGGAATTTCCCCCGGCAGATTTCTTCCTGCAGGGGAGCTTTTCGCTCTCTGGTGTTTTCCGCCTCGTGGAGGCGGCGGAATATTTCGATGGCCTCCTCGTGTGTTAGGGTTCGAGGGGGTCAAGTACGCGAAGGGGGAACGGCTGAGGTGGGCCAGGGCCCCCAAACCACCTGTCGGCGCGGCAGGGGGCCCCACCGCGCCAAGGGTGAGGAGGGCCCACCATGGCCCATCTCAGCTCCCCTTTTGGCCTCCTCCATCTTCTGGTAAAATAGGAACTTCCATATGTCTCCTTCGATTTATTGATCTTCAGAAATAGTGCATCTCGACGGTGCTTTTTCCAGCAGAATCCTGACTCCGGTGTCCAATTCTCCATTATTCATCAAACATGCAAAATAGGTAAAATAACATAAGTAACACTTCTAAATATGAAATATATCGATGAATAGCAGTAAATTATGATATAAAATAGTGATGCAAAATGGACGTATCACTCGGCGCGCTGGGCTTCGAGTGCCTCCTCTAGCTCTTTCACCTGAGACTCAGCCGAAACCTTGTCGTCTGAAATTGATGGCAAGAAGTAACTCAAAAATTCGACTAAGTAAAGACCGCAAAAAGAGTTTCGGAGGCAGCAAATACACTTACGGGTGAGCTGTTCCAGGTCAGCGCGTAAAGTGTTTCTCTCCTGCTCCATCTGGACAAAAGCTTTGCCCGATTCTACCAGGTCGAGGTAGTAAGGCTGCAAACACACGAAACCAGCATAAGTTATACATAACCAGTCCCGTATGCGGACTTGACAAAAAGACACTTACGTGTTCAGTCCAAGGAGCAGGCTTCGAAGCAGATGTTCCGACCTCCGGAGTTGCAGCACTCGTAGCCTTGGCCGTCTCAATGGTAGTAGTCGTGGCTACTGATTGAACAATCTCAGGAGCAACAAGAGAGACGTCCGGGTGCTCAGGGGTCGAAATTCTGTCGGCTGGAGGAGTCAGAGGACGCACAGTCTCAGCACTGCGAGTGACAAAAGCAATACAACATAAGCAAACATATCAATCAGCAAAAACCTTAGTACAAAAAGCTCGGGAGCAAACCTGTGCTCTTCTTCCTCATCATGTCGAGGTTGTCAAAATTTGGACCTCCAAAAAGCAGCTCCTCACCCGACTGGGGAGGAGGAGCTGAGTTCAACGGCTCACATTCAAAGGAGCAGCTGTGGCAGTAGGAGACGAGCCTGAGTCTCTGTCATCTCTCACATCTGATTCCTTCGCGGGTGAACTCGTGGAGGAAGACACAACTCGGGCCACCCGACGGCGCTTGCGAGTGGGAACCTCGCTCACATGATCAGTCGTGGCGGGCTCCTCGGCCTGTACTTCCTCTTCGACCTCTTCCATGGGAGATGTGGTAGCCGAAGGTAGAGGCGATTCATCCCCTCCCTTCGTTTCTACCAGTTGCACCTCCGTTTCATGAGTTGGGCCATCTTCGGGAAGAGGAGGAAGGGTTGATGCAGTTGAATGGCCCTGCATACAAAATACAGCAGTCGAAAATTACAAAGATGCACAACAAAATAGCAAAAGCAGGAGATCATAAACTTGATTGTTCACTAACCTCCTCCAAAGGCCTTTCAGCACCATAAGGAGTGACAGGACAGTCGACGTTGCAGGGCTCGCTGGATTTCGTGCTCGTAATGGACCGCACATGTGACACCAGCTCGCTCTTCGACAGTTCCTCCTTGCTCATTCGGGTGACGTTGAGCGCACCCTCATACTCCCACATGGGGTGGGCTCGAGCGCGGAGCGGCCACACCCGCAGCTTCACAAAGGTGGCAATCAAATGCACACCAGTTACGCTGCTTAGCAGCTCTCCAATCTTCGACAGCAGAGGCGCCGCTTCTGCCTTTTCTTCAGCCGAAAGCGGGTGGTCCCAGGCATTCGTCCTCGCGAGTATACCAGCAGTCGAAAATGGCGGGACTCCTTCCTAGTCGACGCGCACATAAAACCACCTCTTCCTCCACCCTTGCGCCGAGTCGACTGGCTTCAGGGCGAAGTAGCGGGTGTCGTTGCGCACCTGGATCCCGAAGCCGCCAACAGGTTAGGTGCGGCCGCCTCGGTTGTTGGGTCGGACCATGAAAATCGACTTCCAGAGGGCCCAGCTGGGAGAAACTCCCAAGTAGCACTCACACAAAACCATAAAGCAAGCAATGTGCATAATGCCATTCGGGGTGAAATCATGGATTTGCACCCCGTAAGCAAACATCAAACCACGAACAAAGTCGTGGAGGGGAAACGAAAAACCCCTAGGGAGAAACTCCGCAAAACAAACACGCTCGTTAGCGGACGAACAGCTGGTCCGCGGGGGGCAGCATTCCATCCTCGCGAAGCTTGTCCAGCTCCGCCTCCTTAATGGTGGATTTCACCCAATCGCCGTCGCTCTTCTTGAGGTCGACGACGGGCGCAGATGCGCCAGCCGCAGTCTTCTTCCCCTTCAGAGTGGCCGCGTCGGCCGCAGGCGCGTCGGCAGCAGCAGCCTTTCTCTTTGGCGCCATGGCAGTGGTGGCTAAGGGGAACAGCGGGAGCTCGGGCGCAAGAACAATGGGGAAGCGAGAGGAAGACGATGAAGCAGGGGCGACGCGCAGAGCAAATGGCAAGTAAAAATAATGTCAGCGCCGTTCCTCCTATTTACCACAAATCAAAAGCGATCACAACCGTTCAGATCCTAATCGTGCGTTACGCACGCAATCTCACCGTACACGTGGCAACCGCGGAGGCAACCGTCGCCGGCCACTCCGCCCACTACGCACGCAAAAAGATGAGCCATCATCACGTCTCCGTCAAAAGTGGGCCAGAGTGGTTAAATCAAGTCCAAACGGCACCGTCGTTCGGTCAGCGCTGCACAATGGGCCCACATATGTGTCACGTCCCATCCATCACAGCATAACGCACGCCACCGCGTGTCAGGAAGAGCAGTCGCCAGAAACGTCATCCCTGACGTCATTGCAGGAATCTGTTCCGAAAAAGTATTCGAGTTCGGCCAATGCATATCGTTCACTCGACTGTCTTGATTGGTTCGGGTGTGAAAAAGCAACGTTAAGGCAAAAATTGGTCACTCGACTGTTCCTTCGACTGAGTCATATTACTCCCATCGGGAGCGTATCAAAAATTTCTTCGACTAAGAGTATATGGGATAAAAAGATTTGAGATTATCCTCCATTGCAAGCAATAAAACACAATCTCGGGGCTACTCCCATCGGGAGCGCTGTCGCGCACCCGATAGAATAACGACAAAGTGTCAGTCGACAAAAGGCTCGACTCAGTTCATATACAAAATCATACTCGAAACATTCCCGAGTTGCGTCCGCCGCAAATATCTCGGATGCTGCACGCATAGTGCAAAGGTAAGACCCGCCGAACTTTCGAGCTGGGCTAAGGACCGTTCCACCAACGTCAATCCTTATACTTTCCGTGTCAGCAGACATGATGAAAAATCCCGACGGACGCGTTGGGTAAATTTCAAAGTTATACTGCAGATCGATTCAGTAAGACCTCCGCGGCCTAGTCGAGTCTGACCAGTTTGTTCCAGATTCGAGTCCGGGGACTCGAGTTTGATTGAAAGCTAGTAAGGTTTTACCTGAATGTGTAGTTAACTGGTCCCGATCCGTCGAGTGTACCGGGCCTGCTAAGCTATTATCTCTTGATCATCATAAGCAAAAACCACAGTCGATGAGATACTCGACATAGCCAACATTTACTATTCATACAAGAATTCCAATTATAATATACAAAATACAAAGCATATGACGTGCACTTACGAATGAGTCCATGCCCGATTCTTCGAGTCAGACAAGTACTCGGGGGCTACTGACAAGGGTATATATCTCGGGTACCCTACCATAAGGGTACCTGGTGCACGTGTCGACTAAGTCACAACTATCAAGAGGCTACATGATGCCCATGACGAAAGGCCCAACAAGATGGAGTATCCTCCAAGATTAGACATAGGCATAGTCGGTTTAGGTTTTCATTACATGTAATCTGGGTCGGTTACGAACTCCCGAGACCCAGCCTATTATATAAAGGTTGGGAGGGCCGCCGATCCAGGACAAGCCATACTCGAAACACCAAAAGCCCTAGCGAGATCGACATCTCGCCGGATCTCCCCTGTAACCGCATAATCTCACACGATCAATACCAGACAAGCAGGAAGTAGGGTGTTACTCTCCGGAGGCCTGAACCTGGGTAAATCTTTGCCTCTGCTACAGTACTACCACGTTCTCTCCACATAATCTCAACTCTAGGTCCTTAACCATGGGATTTGATGAGTTAACCCCTCGTCACTTCCGCTTTTGGTGGACCCGCAACTAACTCCTTAATCGTGGATAGGGTATCGACATGAGTTATACCCGTGTATTGCCCGGTGAAGAACTCGCGACTACAAGTCCTGAAACTAGCTCGATCTCGAAGGTCCCCATGGCCATACGCTGCATTTCCCGATCCCCATTCAAGTCCACGGCAGGGAGGGGGTTGCGAATTACCCCACGCGAATTAAGGGTTTCCGCGGGAGATCGGTCGATGTCACTCTAGTTATTATCTAGGATCCATCCTAAGTTGCCTAACTGGCGTATTTAAGCGCTGGTTCACACGAAAACAAGACGGCCAGTGTATTAAAAGAAGGGGATGTACGATACTACCTTAGTTTTGTCGCCAAGATGATGATTGATCGATACATCTGGAACCCCAGGCAGATGAGATCTTGATGATGCAGAAAGCGAAGGGCAGAGAGCATCAGCATCTGGCCGGGTTTCACTGCATAATTGGACCAGATTCCAGGCGGCATCGTCAGTCAGTCGGTGTTAAAACTGCATGGCTAGCAAGAACTCGGCAACCTTGCCGTTAACCTTTCTTCCTGCACTTCTACAGGCGCTTGGTGTGTGCTTCACATCGTGTGCAGGCCAAACGGTATGTAGATAACTAATCACTGATGGGCACTTAATTATATATCAAACCATAATCCGTACCATCACAAGACTGCCTTGAGCAGGTTGGTAGGCGCCATCATGTGATGATGGTGATGTGACTCATGCGACTCGAAACCTCTCATTGTCCTCTAAATAAGAATTTTGAAAGAGCAGGACGGAGAGGAGGATATATGTCTCTTTCTCCAAATCTGCAGACAGATAAACACAACCGATTTCAGGAAGAAAGAAAAAGGAGGTTTAAAAAGACATTCAAGTTCCATTGCATGGTTGCACAGAACACGGCACGGAAGATTACAGCTCGAGATTGCTGTACCAGTCAAGTAACTATGTCTAGTTAATATTTCGCATCAAGCAATAAGTTGGATTGCAGGGAAAGGAAAGAGAGCAGCGCAGTGCAGTCTATTTCGCTCTTTTGAGCTCACAGGTTGCATGGCCGCAGGTGAATGAAAAGAGAGCAACCTACAACTGTGGAGGTAGCTGCGATACTTTAGGTCTCACTCTTTTCATGTGTACTAATTAATTTTGCTGGTCGTCATAAATAATGTTCGTTTGCTTTCCAGCTAAAAGTTGGTTTTGTAGCGTACTTTCAAGTGAGCACCGCTCAATGGATATGAGGGTTTATACAAGCATTGTGCTACCGAGCCTAGGTACTGTATATGTTGATCCTAGCTCACTACATCTTACAGGATGTGCTGTATCTTCCCTAACCAAATGAAGAACACAGCATTTAATATCACTTACATTCTTCTTATGGCCATCAATGGGGCATTGGTGCTTTGTTTAGTGCTATTGACAGTACTAGACACGATAGGTCAAGACAATTGGTTAATTCGTCTGTTTGGCTTTAGTTTGTACTGATGAACTGAAATAAGAATAACAAGAAGCCAATAACTTGATGCCATGCATAATCTTCATTTGAAGCATGGCCTCGGAGTTCAGGCCGCCAGGAGATTTGTCAGCATATAGTTCGTGCAAACGGTACGTCAAGATGGCAGAGCACACGCTTTCAGCAACAGGTATATAAAATTAGCACCATACTACATTTTCTACAGCTGGCTCTTTCTATGGAATAACTGGCATTTATACACGGCAGCCCTCACAGAGCAGGACTGTCGCCATTTAAAAATGCAGCAAACATATTTATTGCAAAGAAAATAAAGGAACTACTACTGCGCTGGCCTAACCATTGGCAGAAGAAAGAGGCACAGAAAAATATAAGAAAAAGAGAGAGAGGACGACAGTCATTCTTGTGAATGAAGGGGTGGTGGTGTGGGCACCTTCGTCGCAGCCTTGCATTGGTTGGTTGGTTGATGAAGCCCATAAATCACAGTTGTACCGGAGCAGTGCTCCTCTCTGCATTAAATGGCATTACTGCAAAGCTGGTGAGCTCCCTTCAATGCACACACGATGCTCTATTGGCTTCCAACCCTGCGCCGTCTACATAAACGGGTTCAAGTCCGGTGGACGAGCTCGAGAGCTAGCTGGAAGTGGCCACTGGAAGGAAGAAAGGGGAGCAAGCTTTTAGGTTGGCAGGTGCTTTCTTTCTCAGGTCCGATGGCTTGGAGCAAGGGAGTGCCACCCATGTACTTCTTCAAGTTCATAGTATGCCTCTGCTTCTTCAGATTATCCCAAGGTATCGTTTCTATCTGTGTTTCTCTAGCGTCTTTGCTCCAATCCAAACATCTCTGCTTCACATTTCAAATGAGGAACTTGCATTGCTGGGAGATTAGCCGCTTAGAAATGCTGCAGTTGTGTGTTTGAGCTTCTGTGTTTCTTCTTTCGCCTAGTCACTTGCTCATTCAGCGGACTTCTCTCCTTGGACATTCTGGTTCCAGTCGCTATCTCCTCGGGCTATGTTTTTTTTTTAGCAGAAGACCGCGCATTATACATTAGAAAATAAAGTATATAAAGAAATGGACAAAGAATGTGCTGCTATAAAAAGGAGTACCTGTTAATCCGGTATCCCCGTCCTAGACAGCATAAGACCAGATCCCTGATGAATAGTTTAATGAGTACATTAGCTCACCTAGACTGGGACATTCTTTCCCAAAAAGACAAAGCTAGGCTAAAACTTGCAAACTTTAGAGCCCAAAACGAAGCGGGCAATGACAACAGTGTGGAACACTTGTACCTGCAGGCAAAGGCACAGCCAAGCAGCCATTCACGTTGAGGAATCTCCCTGCCCTCGAGAAGGCAAGCAGCTACCCGGTCATGCGCCACGCGACGTACGACTACATCGTCGTCGGCGGGGCACCGCCGGGTGTCCCCTAGCGGCGACATTGTCGCTCAAGTACAAGGTGCTCCTGCTGGAGAGGGGTGGATCCCCTTATGGCAACCGCAACATCTCGTACATGGAGAACTTCCACATTGGCCTCAGCAATACTGCCCCAGACTCTTCGTCTCAGGCCTTCGTCTCCACCGATGGCGTCATCAACGCCCGGGCAAGGGTGCTGGGCGGCGGTACCTGCATCAACGCCGGCTTCTACAGCCGGGCCAGCTCAAGGTGCGCAATGCATTGTTATGTTGCATATCTTATCAGTGTCTTCACTCTGTGAACCACAACGAAGGGATTTTACAGAAGGAAAACAAGTTTTTACTGTGGTGGTTACACTACCACAACCGGGTATAGTGAGATTTTCAGCCTTCCCCTACCCATCGTGGTCTCAATAATGTTCAGGAGTGAGGACTTGGATTTTTCTTACTTTAGAGGCAAGCAGATAAATACAGTGTCTGAAACCGAAATCAGGTATTAAATGTCATGCCATTATTCAGTCTAAGCAGCCCAAAATACTGTCACTTTCAGACCAGTAAATGTCAGATCTACAAGGGTAAATGCAAAGCAGTAGCACCAGGAGAAAATAAATGTAAAGGTTGGTTGAGTGCTGCCATCCTGGCAATGTATGCTGCTATAGCTAACTCCCTGAGTTTGCAGACTGCCGAAATGGGCAGCAAGAGCAACTGTTCTTGAGTATCTGCCATTAACTTTGTTTCTACAGCAGTACACATAATTAAACAGAGCCTAAGCACCTCAAATATGTCCTCAAAGAAGTAAGTTACCCTACCAAAAGAGGCAAGTAAAGGAATTTATCTTCTGCTTACTATACCCAACACTGCGCTAGTTTTTGGTTACTATAGTGCGGTTGTAAATTGGCAATGTTTTCATCCATGAACATGCGTACATATGAGCACTTGTGGGTAACTTGATAGCATAAAGAAAAACAAGCAGATGCTGCATTAATTTGCATTTAAGTGGCTCAGCTCTGGTAGTACTCTACAAAGAAGTAACTGGTCTGACAGTACCATGTGCTTTGTTTCTCTCATAGAATTAAAACCATATAAGAATGACTCATATTTTTCATGCTGGAATTAAAATTGTAAGCTCTATATATTACAGAAGGAGCCCAGGCCGAAGGGGGGCAACAAAACAAAATCACATGGGCCTATCAATAATACGTTGATGCCATGGTAACTATGTTAGCTAAGCAAAGACTGGCAAATAACCAAACCATGCAACTTAAAATTTGAACCAAGAGTTAGGTTTCTGAGATGTATCAAATTAGCAGTACCATATCCATGAAAATGAATCAGCAAACATTCGTAGTTGGTAATGGTGCTACAGTCTTAAAGAAGAGCATATATTTATCGTGCTGAGATTCCATATGGTAACTAAATTATTGCAACCTGATAGTTACTAACCTTGTGTTTGTTGGACCAACAGCTTCGTGCAGGATGTTGGGTGGGAAGCAGATCTGGTGAATGAGTCCTACCCTTGGGTAGAGGATAAGGTTGTCCAGTGGCCTAAGATTGCGCCTTGGCAGGCTGCACTGCGGATGGGCTTGTTGAAGCAGGCGTATCCCCTTTCAATGGGTACACCTATGATCATGTTTCTGGGACCAAGGTTGGCGGCACCATCTTTGACGCGAATGGCCATCGCCACACAGCAGCCGACTTACTTGCAGCTGGAGATCCTAACAACCTGAGGGTGCTGCTTCATGCTAGTGTGCACAAGATAGTGTTCAACACGCGACAAGGTATGGCCAAGCTCCTGAGAGCTTTCTTCTCTTCCAAAACAGTATGAGTCTTTACAGGAATGTTTACAAAGGCTACAACAGAAGAGTGGATACTACACAGTCATCGTGTACCATTCTTAAGAACCTAAATTTTGATGCAGGACGACTGAAACCAAGGGCTATCGGGGTACAATTCGCTGATGAGGACGGGAGACTCCACCAGGCACTACTCAACAACAACAAAGATAGTGAAATCATCGTCTCTTCTGGTGCAATTGGCAGTCCCCATCTGCTGCTCCTTAGTGGCATTGGGCCCAAGAATGATCTAAAGAAGCATAACATTCCCGTAGTTCTCCACAACAAGCATGTGGGAAAAGGAATGGCGGACAACCCCATGAACTCAATATTCATACCTACGAAAAGCCCCCCTCGGCAGTCACTCATTGAGACTGTTGGAATAACTGAAGCCGGTGTTTTCATCGAGGCCAGCAGTGGTTTTGGCCAGTCACCAGATAGCATCCACTGCCACCACGGAATCATGTCCGCTGAGGTTTGGCATCCGTCGTACTTGCGTACTACTTCTACATTTCGTAATTTCACCTCAAGGTTGCAGTGTGTGAAGCTTATTCCTTTACACGATCTAACATGGGTAGATTGGAGCTATGTCACAAACAATTATAATCCTACTTTGAGCAAAAGCATGATAACTTCAGTAGGGGGAAAACATTCTATAGTGTGTACAACAACGCATAGTCATGTCATTCGGAACACAAATCCAGCATCATACATTTATTACTAATGTGTATGCAGATGCACATTATTGTATGTTTCGATAACTACTAGTCTTTTTAAGACTAGCCGTAGATAGTAACATGCATCCTCATGCAATGCCAACTAGGCATATTGGTGACATGACATGGTATTTAATGAGGAAGAGATGATGTTGCTAACATATTATGTTACCATCACATAGCGTTTTCCAAGAGAAAGTGAGTCTTGAGCATAATAAATGAAGCCATCTATGATACTTTGCACTATGAAGGTAGTAACATAGACTAGTGTCTAAGTTACTCCCCACTATAACCAGCCTAAGTTTTAAATCATATCCCCACTATAACCAGCCTAAGTTTTAAATCATAACGTCATCATTTCATTCTCACACCCAAGTGTCACAAAATGCAGATGGATCTCATTATGCATGTTACCATATATTTCAAGAAAAAGTTAAAGGATCTCATTCTCACACTTTCAATTTTCATGCATTAGGAGTCAAGACGAAACTTGTTGCTTTCGAATTCAACTATAACTATGTCTTCCCTGTTTTCATTATTATGTGAATCTATTCCTTTTTTGCCGTTGTTGGTTCTAATGCACTACCATGCTGCATTCTTACGAATGCAGATTGGACAGCTGTCGACAGTTCCTCCAAAGCAAAGAAGCCTGGAACTAGCCAAGATGTATGCACATAACAAACTCAATCTACCCAAAGAGGTATTCCAAGGTGGTTTTATCCTTGAGAAGATCGACGGTCCACTGTCTACAGGCCATCTTCTCCTCATAGACACTGATGTCAAGAACAACCCGGCAGTTACGTTTAACTATTTCAGCCATCCACAGGATCTCAGCCGTTGTGTCTATGGTATCAAGACCATTGAAAAAATATTGAAAACAAACCGTTTCGCTCAATTGACTCCTGATGCTGCTGGATATCAAATGGAAAGGGTGCTCAACATGAGTGTACAGGCTAATGTAAATCTGATACCCAAGCATGCCAATACCACAGAATCCCTGGAGCAATTTTGCAAGGACACAGTAATCACCATCTGGCACTACCATGGTGGATGTCATGTAGGGAAGGTGGTCGACCAGCAACACCGAGTGCTTGGTGTTTCGGGTCTCCGCGTTGTTGATGGCTCAACATTTTCTAAATCACCAGGGACCAACCCTCAAGCCACAGTCATGATGATGGGCAGGTACTTTAATACAGACATAACTTACCTCTTTAACAAAATAATTTCTTAATTTAGACTGAATGACTTCTAATCATAATTCATGCTCAGATACTTTGGAGTGAAGATCTTAAGAGGACGACTAGGAGAAGCGTGCGGCGTGTAGTAGACTTGTCAACACAAGCCTTCTATGATGCGCGTGTGTGTGTGTGTGTGACCTAGAAAGGAAATTACTAATTTTTGCTGGGTTCCAGTGTGAATCGCTAATGAAAGACAATCTAGGAGTTTCATCTGTACCCAGTAACTATTTGTCTCGTATGATATTGCATTAGATTGTTTATTATCGACTCCCTTTCTTCTTTCTAGTCGTTTTCTTCTTAAGTAGAGTTCAAGACACGATCCCTGATGAACTGCTTCAGTATATGCTCAGTAGTCTTACATGAATGGATTGATAAAACATCTTACAAAATGAAAATCCATTGCATGGTGAAAACGCAATATATTGCACAAAAATACGAAGTATCGACTCAGAAATATTGAAGAAATCATTGTGCAAGAAACTTTATTCCATAGACGATTGGAAGGCGTAAATTTGCCACATATGATTCCTCTGTTCAGCGTGATGGGGAGGAGGCTGGGGGAGAAAACTAACTAAAGGGAAAGCTTGACGCGAGGAGTTCAACATATTACATCTTGCGCTCATTTTACTCAACTGAAACTACTGAAAATCTGTAACCATCATTTAACAGTTCCTAAAGGATAAACACATTGTGTGTGCCCAATAGTTTTAGAGCCTTACAGGTATACTGAGACCATCATAGCTAAGCTGGATGTCAAGCCCCTCTATTTCCCTCAGCCTCGAAAGATCATCGTTTACTTTTTCATGGTCCATTAAATGCATCATTCCTGAAGATACCATTCAGTCAGTTTAACAGCAACATAGCGTAAACAATGGAAGGTGAGACACATGCAGTTTGATCTAATTAGACAATATAGGATTCCCATAATTGCATGACCATTAGAAGAAGAGATTGTAACTGGGTTTTGAACTCTTTATTCCTGACATCAATAAGATATGAACCGTAATTGGAGTAAATTTTGAGATTTAATGTGTTAAGCGGCAACTTCTTGTTTTCTTTGACAAGTATTTGGAAGGTAACATCCAATCTATAAGGTAAGGTAGACTAATCCCAACTTGAGATAAGAGTTTTGCATGGTATTTCAGACACTAAGTTATAAAATTATTAAACGGTACCCTAAAGTGATCAAATAGTTGTATGATTTATTAGTTCAAATGCTTTGCCTTTCTTGTTTCTTTTAGATGAAATCACGTACATTATACAACAGACAGGTAACATTTCTCGCCCGTACAATACAATCATGTTAATTTTTTCTATTGCAAACAGTTAAATTTGTTTAAGAGAGGGCTGTGTTTTTGTAAATCCACAGTGAAAATCCAATGTATTTAAAAGTTAAGACTAAAAGCTATTTTGAAAGAAGAAATTCGCTATGAAATTGTAGAAGAAACAACAAAATGAAATGATTAGTTAGTCAGGCCATACCAGTAAAGAGTGTTTTCTTTGGTTTGATTTTCCGGACTTCCTCAAGGGCCTGCACAGTCGAAGAATATATCAAAACTAAATACGGTGAAACAGTAAGAAGGTAAAAATGATGTATTAGAGCTTACCCTAGGTAATCCAAAGTGTGTTGAAGAAGACCGATCAGGTCTAAGAGCATCCTGTGCGAAGTTAACATATAACCAAAATCAATCTTATATATAGTCACTAGGCAATGCTCAATAGAGATGCACAAATATAAGTTAACACAAAAGCTAGCAGCGCAAGAAACGTACAACTTTCTGATGAATCCAACTATTTCATACTTTACAATTCAAGAGATGCAAGAAAGTAAAGCAGGCAGCATAACAAATGTACAGCTTTCCAATGAATAACAAAAAAATCATAATTTAATGTGCAAGAAAAGATACCATTATAAGGAGTTCACAGTCTTCCAGAAGTTTGTAGGTTTCTTCAGGTATATCACTGACATCGCTGCAACCATCGGAGCAATTCAGAAAAGATGCCTTCCAACAATACAATTCAATAGAATAAAATGAGCCCTGAAGTAAACTCAATCAACCTTATGTAGCATACGTCACCAAAGCGGAAACCAAGGGAACGGTAACACTCACCATGCCATACAGGCAAAGGAATTACCTGAAACGTAGGCATTATGTTTGTAGCAAGGTAATTGAAGTGTTCAGTCTCTCATGACTACGAGTATACTCAGCACAGATTGACATAATGAAAGGTAAAATGCATTTGAGCATGCAAAATAGATAATAAGTTCATGACAGGTTTACTAAGACCCAAAGGTTGGTAAGTTCCCCATATTATGTTCGTATACAAAAGTTCCCCATATTACCTTGAGCTATCAATAAATGCAAATTTAGTAGAACTCAATGGAAAGCATCTTGTCTGAATTGCTCTAACAAATTTCCCTATCCGGTGTTAATAAACACTATCAGTTATTTAAGTGATATCATCCCACAATAGTTGACCAAATAAAGATATAAGCATCCATTTGTATCCCTAACTACATGGCCTATTCTCTTACTAATCTACACCCACCGAGTTGAAAAGGGGAGTTCCCTCTATAATTTGTAAACAATATCGGTGGAAATCACTCTTTGTCTATATATCTACTTCTAATTTTTGAAGTTATAATTTCAGAGTCCAGACCTCAAGATTGTGAACTGTAAATGGTTCCTCTTTTATAATGTTGAATTGCAATGTTGAAACTGCGGCTCCAGGTATAACTGTGCTAGTGTCAACCAAATAGTAGTGGGTCATCTTCATCACCTGATACAAACCAGAAAATGGGAAAAAGAAAGAAATGAAGCAATAAGACTGAGCCAAATCCGAAGCAAAATTATTTCATCAGATATTTCACTTAGCACAAGATGTCCAACCTCAAAATCACGTTGTGCCACATAAATTGGGATGGACGGCTGGACATTGTTCGTCCAATCACGAAGACAGTCAAGGCCTGCAACATAAAAAATGTTATCTTTTAGAAAGAACAAGGCCATAAGGATGATGGTTTGTAATCTCGATTAAGATAAGCAAAACTGCCTCAAGGAAAGCATTTTAAAAGGATAGACGCTAGGAGAGATCTTTCATAAGTGGTCCAACCATTCGACTAAAAGGTGCAAAACAGGGATGCATAGGAATTGAGAAGGTTGAAGGACACTGCAGACCTCCAATTGCGTCAGCATGAGAATGGGTAATAATGACAGCATCAATCGCCCTCAACCTAAAGATCAGCAGCAAACGGTTAGCATGATTACGTTTCCTGGAAACAAACAACAGAAACTGTGAGCAGTACCCAAAAGCAGGAAACCACTGGATTGCGGAGTGGTAGAAGAACCTGACATAAGAAACAAAGCAACCCCCGTGGTATATTAGTCACTACTCTTTTTATTTCTGACAATGTTAGCTCGGTACATTGATCGAAAAAGAACTACGGCGACCTATGGTGCAAGCAATAGCACATACTTTCCAGCGTCGACGAGGATGTTGGAGGTGCCAGACGGCGTGACATGCCGCAGGAGGATGCTGGTGTTACGCCTTCTGTTGCGGTTCCCCGGCTCCGTCGCCTTAGTGCAAACCTTCAACCAGGACGTGGCAAACAATCAGCCAGCACCAAATTGAGCACTGTGAGAATGCACAACCGAAGCATATAGAGGTGGCGGGTCATACGGGGCAAGTCTTGGAGGGATCGGTGAGGCAGCTGACACGGGGGATGCCCTCGCTGGTGCCCGTGCCAAGGAATATGAGCTCCGACTGCCGCGGGCCATCCTTCTCCGAAACCAAGGAAGATACCTCGTTGCCAACGCCGGGGCCACCGTGGGCGGAGGAGCAGAAGGAGCGTGCTGCAAGGTTCACGCACGCTAGGCATTACGTCGAACAGCTGACGCGCCAAAGGTGCTCTTACGATTTTTTTACTTACGGGACGCAGCGAAGCGGAGGCTCGGGAGGGAGAGGCGGGAGGAGAGAGGCGCGGTGGACGCCGGGGCGCGCGGGAGAGGGAGGCGCCCGCGCAGGGAGCGCGCTGCGGCGAGCGAGCACGCGAGCGGTGAATGCAGCATGTGCTCGCGGTGGGCGCGCAGGAGAGCCGCGATCGCGCCGGCGCCGGTGCCGGCAGCCCCTGACATCGGAAGAGCGCAGGTGCGTCTGACTGGCCGGCGGCGGTGGGCGAGTCGGTAACGACGGGGTCTCTCGCCGGGTGCTGGCCACCTGTCGCCTGTAGCGGGGACGGGAGGAGGCGACGCTGGCAAGTGGGCCCGGGCTTCTCTGTTCGACGGTCAAGAAGGAGTGAAGGACGCACGACTTTCCTCAATGGGTCATCTTCACAATGACATGTGGGTCCCCTTGTGTCTGCCAATGGGCTAAATGGGCTTTTGGGCTAGCCCGAGGAATATGCGCCGCGAACTGGTCGCAGATAATATTCGCCGCCCTATCTCAAAAAAAAAAGATAATATTCGCCGCCGGGTGCTGTTTGCCATCTCTTCCTTCTCCCACCTCCCTTCCTTCCCCATCGTCTCCTCCCCTGTTTACCACCGTCCGCATCTCTCCCCCTCCCGGAGCACGCAGGGAGATCGACTTCGCCGCGCCGGCTCGCCGGCGACGACACCAACCGCAGGCACGTACCTCTATCTCCCGCTGCCATTCCAAGCAACCCGCGGGCCATACTCGCGCTCCACGTGGTGTTTCGTGTTTGCCCGATCCGGGAATAGGCTAGATCGCTCGTGGTGCTTACAAGCGAGATCCCGCGCGCTCCATCGGCAGTATGATTCTAAGATCAGCGAATAGACGAGTAGCATTTCTCGCCGTTTCTGGTGGAGAAATTTGCCAGAAGGGTAGTGCGTGGCAGTTAACTTAACGAGGAACGCATCAAAGCTAGCAATGTCGATTTGTGCATATTTCCTGGAGCTGTAGAGTGTAGACTACTAGTACCTAGCAATTCTCGGTCTATTTGCTGGCAGATACTTGATCCTCTTTGTTTCATGTCAGTTAGTGTTGATTAAGTGGTTATAGTCAACATATATAGTTTCCTGCAGAGCATTATGACGGTCACTTGCTGCAGTTCCAATGGCTTGTGAAAGGAATTTTCGTCCAGTGCGAATCCCTAGTTTCATAATACTGAGATCTCTTGCATCTTTTGACAGGGTTGTGGTGTGTAATGAAAAAAGGCAGCATTCACAACAAGGAGACTCACGGAACAAGCGGCGACATAAACGAGGAAACGTCTGTGGAAAAGGTCAAGGCCCCCAATCTATTTGAACGGGCTAAGGAAGAGATCGAAGCTCTCGTGGCAGCCATTCACGACAAGATGGAGCACCATTCCAGTCCCCGCAGGAAGGAGGGTGGTAATTTACTTTAGCAGATGTCATTTTGCCTAATCTAACTTCAGCACTGCTTCCTGTTATGTAACATATGTTTGAGTCATACTGAAAGTGACGGTAGGATTTAAAATAGGAATTACATAGTAAGAAACAAAGATGGGTAGGACAAGAGAGGAATAACGGTGGTGCAGCAGAGAGAACATGCACATCTTGGTTCTATTTTACCGGTGAAATTTGTCCCATCAAGAGTGTTCATACCACTTTAAATTGGTCATGACCGAAATGAGTCTACCTAAGTCACGACGTAGCCACTTGCCAGTTTCCAGTAGTACCAACATATACACAAGTTTCAGCTTTTCAATTCTTCGCAGGTCACAGAGTTTCATAGAGTGGCATCTAATTCTTTGGGGAAACCCAGTGCTTTTGTGCTAAATATGAAAAAATTGGAAATGTGAAATTTCTGCTTGCAGTTCTTTTTAATGCATATTCAGTTGATTTTTTCACAATGATGAGCTATTAAGTTGATGTGTGCATCTGTGGGATTCTTTTCACCTTGTTAAGAATGAGTTGTATTTTATGTACCACTTTACCGGCTTTCCCAGGAGACTGAGAACATTTGGATTTTCAGATTTGTCTTACTTATAACTGAGACTTCTAGAGCATATGAGTTAAAGGTTTATAACTTGAACTTATAAACGTCACGCGAACTTAAGGTTTACAAAATTTCAGTTATAAAAGATGTTTCTGAAATATTGCTTCTCTAGAAGCTGCCGTACAAAGCAGGTCTTCCATTTTGATAGAACAAAAGAAAAATATAGTACTCCGCTGAAGGGAACAACAGATAATAATATCCCCCCTGAAACCTAGGGTTCAGTTCATATATTTCTGGTTCTTTGTACTACTGTCATCATGCATTGTAGTAGTTCTGTAGTTGGTCTCTTTAATCAGCACTCTGTTGAGAACTTCATCTTGATCATTATGCACCACTCTGAACTGCGTGCAGAACTGCACAAGGATTCCAAGGAAGCCATTGAGGCGACCACGCATAACAAGACACACGAGAACGAAACACATGGTACCAGCAACGATATAGATGAGGACACCCCAGTTGACAAAGTTAAAGGCCCTGGCGTGTTTGAGCGAGCCAAGGAAGAGATCGAGGCTATCGTTGAGGCTATCATTCCGAAGAAGGGATCCGATAAGAAGTGAGGATTGAGTGTACATATAGCGGAGGTGGTGTTGTCACTTGTCAGTGGTTGTGAAACCTGATGGGCATTGTTTCCGATATTTCCCAAAGGCAGGCCTGTATTTTGCATTGCCAAACTCTGTGAGCTGTAAGAGCTGAATACTTCGTTGTACCGTCGCTGCTTGGTGTTGAGTGGGAGGTTTTGTATAAAGTGTGGAATGACAGTACAAGTGCAACTGTTATATTGTGTTTGAATTACCAATAAGCGGTATCCAAAACATCCATCGTCACATTCCGATTATGTCATTTGGTCAGGCACGGCCCTTCGTTGGGTACAATTGAGCCCTAGACTGTGTTGGCGATGCTGAAAGCGATCTGGTTGTTAATACAGGAGATAGGTGAGTTTATTAATAAAGTTGCTATGCTATCGTAGATCAACCATACAAAATGTAGTAAAACTCGTGGTTGTTCTCTTGAAACTGAAGTCCGGTGTTTTAGCCCCTTGCAGAAGAGATGATTGCCATTCTCCCAAAAAACACATTCGATATTTGAACAGGTTCAGGAGAACATCGGCAATCTGCTGGTTTGATGCCCATTGCCGGGGCAATTTGGTTCAGACTTTGTCGAGCTAGAGGTTGTAGCGGATTGGCGCCTACAGGGCAGGAGTCTGTTAAGGACTGATGGTGCAGGTTGAAGCTGAGATGTCCGTGGGCGAAAGGGAATAGGGTGCTGAAGATGGCGATTCTGGGAATGAGGAAATTTTGCCTCGAGGCAAATGCAATAACGTTTGACCGCCGTGCCTCGTCGTTACAGCAGGTTATCAATTTGACACCGAGTGATTTATACCCCTTTGGGAGGTGGCAAAACAAACGGTAGATCAAGATGGTAGCGAAGACTAGTTTCCGGTCCTTTTGGTTTGGCGGGAGGCTTGGCCACGTAGCTCTTGTTTTAAATCTTGTAAATACCCTTTTCCTCTCTCTTTTCATATATCAATGCAATGAGGTCGCATGCTCTTCAAAAATCCCGATGTTGATATATGACTTCATACCCAACTTTTTTGTGATCATCTTCATGTAGAGGCACCAAGATGAATGTCATGGGATAGCAATTGAACGATAAATCTCTAGCATATCTTCACTCGACAGCTTAGTTTTTTGACTGAACGCAGCGAGCGCTGCTTCATTATATTAAGAGGGAACCGGGACAAATGCCGGCGAAAGGGGATAGGTTACAGTTTAACAATTACAAACCAGCTATGATATAAAAGCTAGAAAGGGAAAAAACTATACAAGACGGGCGTTAACTACAAACTCTAATCTCCCGGCAGCCACTCCAGGTGTAGAACCCCAGCGGTTCGCCAATTAAGACATCAAGTTAGTTTAGAGCCTGTTTGGTTCGTGCCCATGTCAGCCTGGCCAAACTTGGGCTAGCCAAATAATTGGCGGACGATTCGACCGCCCGCAACTCGCCAAATTATTGGCGCGGAATTTGACAGCAGGAACTGAAGCGGGCTGGGCGAGCCAAAATATTGGTCGCTATCCAAACGGGCAACGTAGCCTGGTCAATGACCAATTTTTTGGACGGGCAGCCCAGGGCTCCAATCCAAACAGTCCCTTATACTTCGGATGATACTCTAACAACAAAGGTAGCAGACTTTGTAGCTTTGAGGTACAGTTCTGCTGAAAAATCAGGGTTAACAAAAATTATGTAAGTTTACTGTTGGATACTTATACCGTGTGAGCTTCTACCTTCTATACGTGATGACTTACCCAAAAAGGTGATGCCTACAACTTTGCGGTCATGCTGGTACAACTGTTGGCTTGAAGAAGCCATTTTGGTACGTTTTATTTCCTTATTTTCTAGAAAGACCATATGGTTCCTTTAAAATGTACACATTTGTATCTTTGACATGCATGTTTGCAAATTTTCTTGAAGAAAAAACATATGCAGTGCTCTAAAAAATACAAAAACAAAACCTAAAAATACAAATACAAATACAAATACAAAACAACGTTATAAAAAACAATTTTGAACATCAAAATTTGTCAATTTTACCCAGGTCTCTAAAACTATATTTTCTCCATAAACTTTTGCATGCACAATACAACATGTATGGTTTTTTTTGCAGAATTTTGTTGATATTTGAACTTTTTCTTGTAGTCAGGCATAGATTTACCCGAGCTCACCTACGATTTTTTCTCATTGGTGTGTCTATAATTGTGGCACTATCGAAAATGACAATCATCTTTAACGATTTTCTCAACTCTCGTCTACTAGTTGATCCTTCATGATCGGTTAATTGCTGCCTCGTGCCCTCGACTCCGTCGGTATCGCCTCCGCTTATCTATCCCGAGTGCTCTACCAAAGTCGTAGAGAAATAATATGTCTAGGAAAAAACAAAAAGCTACTCATCTGTTGCTAAATATAAGATGACTTAACTTTTTCGATATTCATATGCATTTAGTTACATTTTAGTGTGTATGTTCACCCATTTCGGTCTGAATGTAGACCACATCTAAAACCACTTATATATTTTTTGAAATGGAGGGAGTAGAAAAAGTATCCCTACCGTGCACGGGCACGCTCTACGTAGGCGAAACTGAAACGGGTTTCGTATTCTTGCGGCAAAAGATACGGACATCATGGCACGAACGGAAAAGAACCTTTACAGCTTGATCTGCACGGCACAAGTGGGAGCCGCCCGTGTCCTCGCCCCACCGGCGGCCGAGCCGAGTCGGACTTGAACCCCGCCCGTGTGTCTCGCATATATACGCGCACCTTCCCCTCGTCGCAGCACCCAGAAATCAATCGTCGTCAGCGATCGCAGCTTTGGAAACCCCGCGCCCACACAAAGCCCTAGCCTAGGTAGCCAACTCGTTGGGATCGATGGCGCAGGAGGACCAGAAGGTGCTGCTGCGGAGCGCGGACCTGGCCAAGTTCGCCGTGCCGGCGTCGCTCGTGCAGCGGGCGGGGCGCGTGGCGGCGGCGGTGGGCGCCGGGGAGCGCGTGGTGGAGCTGCCGCGGGGAGTCTCCGGCAAGGGCCTCGCCACGGCGGTCGCGTACTACAAGGCCCGCGCCGACACCGAGGAGCGCGGCGCTGACATGGGCGAGTTCGACGCCGGGTTCGTTGGCGCGCTGACGCACGACGCCGCCATCGACCTCATCCACGCCGCGCACCACCTCGGCGACGAGGGCCTCTTCAACCTCTTCCTGGGCTACAGTGCTAAGTTGTGCTAGGGGTTTTTGTTTTGTTGGCTATTTTGTGTTTATCGGCATGCAGAAGTTGTTTTCTTCCTTTGCATCGATGTATCGTTCGAGACGCAAGATTCAGTACTACAAAACTTAATTGTCTTATACTCCCTCCGTTCACAAAAACATGTACTCCCTCCGTTCGCAAAAGGATGTCACAAAAATGAACTATAGATAGACCATTTTTGTGACATCCTTTTCCGAATGGAGGGAGTACAAATTTGAGTTGGTTGTGACATCCTTTTATAAACGGAGGGAGTAATTGATTTCAGAATCGTATTTTCGTATCCTGCTCGGCCGTGTATACACTACACTAAGACACAGTCAAACCAAGAACCCAAAAAGACAAAACACGCAAAAGACAAAGCAAGGAAAAACATGGGGAACAGAGCGAACTTGGAAGCAAAGACAAAATATAAGAGACGAGCATGAAGCAGCACAACACATCTTAACAAGAAACACAGACGGAACAAAACAGAACCCTGTCATAATTTGCCCCCATGACACCACACAAAAGGAACGAAAGTGAATGTGCGGAGCAATCGGCGACAAGGACGGACATACAAAGGGGGCGTGATTGATGACAGGTTCAGTCAACTTTGCCTGACGAACAAAAAACACTGAAACACATGATTCTCAGCACTTCAAATGGTGCACTTAATTTCATTTTTTCCCCTTCAATACACTATTTGTAAGTAAACAGAAATGAGAACCCCTAAAAAAACATTGTCGCAAGGACATGATGCGACTACCTGTGTTTAGCACACAACCATGTAATATGTGGTGACGCTGACGTTGACGCCTTCAGGCTCAGGTTTTAGTTGTCCCTCAACTCAGTCTATTAGAAAATACCCTGCGCGTTGCAGCGAGATGTCAGCTATTAAGTAATACTATCGATTAGGAGCTACTTACAAGATGATTGTTCTTAACTATTAAACATATTTTCACAGAATTTAGAAAGTGTTATGCTCTGGTCGCCAAATAAGAAACTACGAAGCATGAGTTGGCACGACGTGGCACCTAAATTTAGTTGGAACACATTGAGATCATATGACATCCATGAGAATGTGAGCTTTTCACGATATATTGATTGTCTATTTTCAAAAAAGTACATTTAGCAGCACGACACAATGTATGAAGCATTCTTGTAAGTCACCAAGCAATGTGAACACTTTCTTTACATGAGCAAAAGTGCACGTGCAACGCACGTGTAATTTAAAAAAAAAATCCTTGTTAATTAGAAGGAAAATATTAAACAAATCCTTTTAATAAAACATTACACCGTTATGAACTTTCATAGCCGCATCTGTGTTCTCTGTAAATTGCACAAATTACCAATCCAAGTCTACATGCATGCCACAAGGTTTTATCGAAATTATCCAGCATCACGTATTTTTAAATAATTCCGTACAATGATGGACTTAAATCAAATACTTCAGTTGTTGTAAGAAGAATAAATTACATTAAAGGGGCATTGGAACATTACAACAGTAAGAGAGGATACCTCTTCATAAGCCTAGTCAGCAATAAGCATTACTCAACTATTCTCGCTCGAACTTTGACATTTTCTCCCAATCAGATAGACTGCTCCTTTTGATCTAAATGTACAGACGTGCGGTTAGAATTAGAGAAAGCTAAACGCTGATGGCAGATGCATACGTGAATTGAAATTATCAAGCACTAATGGAAATCATATGCCTGTGTAACAAAGTCACATAGATGTTTGGCCACGGCAACTAAATAAGAACTCCAAAAGCTACGGTGTCGATAATATCCAGATTTGAAATATCAACTCTTGCAGCTATGTAGCACTTATATTTTGCACTGGACAAACATCTTCTCGATGATGGAGTAGCCCAATGATTAGTGGCAAATGACATCTCAATATGAAGACCAAACATTCTAAGGTCAACAAAAAATAGTAATGATGTGCTAAAAGGACCATAACTATTCAGCTTCTTAACCAACCTTGATTGGAACAACACAAAAAACAAATAAAATCAACAGATGGCCACGCTTTGAGATGACAGAACAATACTGAAAAGAGACGTGTTAGCCGACCAACAAAGGGAAATAAACCAAGCTACGTGAGCAATTGCAACAACTCACATTCCTGTTTTTCTTCATAGTGACATGGCTTACGTCAGTGATGCATTTCATGGCAAGCTCTTTGCAGCTCTTCTTCTCACTTCAGCTTTGCTTTCATTTTCCACTGGCATGACCATCTTCCCCTGGAAAATAGGATTCAAATGTTTTTTTAGATGCTGATCAGATAATGTAAGAGCTACATAAATTAATTGGATAACAAATAAATCAGATATTTTGACAAGGAGCAATACAAAGAAATCTTGGCACAGGTATATGAGTATATATACCTTATATGCATATTAACTGCAGAATACTTGGTGAACTAAGCAGATTGCTAAATTGCAAACTCTAGTTTCCGTTAGCAAATTTTGTTCCTATTTCAGAAAAACATTACAGTAGGTGTTACAGGTTTGAAGCTGAACCCAAACGGAACAAATGATCGGCTGTTATTAGGTTCTGGTAAAAAATCAAACCGATGAATCAGAAACATACTATAAAATTCCAAATCAAGTGGTATCATCGATAGTGCCCTAGTTTCAGTAAGGGTATCAAATAGATGTACATGCAGAAATAAAGGACAGAATTAGCCACATTTAAAGAAATTGAGCGAGTCAGCACACATTGACATGTTCAATGTCAGTTTAGCTATTAGCTGGGCTGAATGAACCAACATGGGATGCAATACTTATTTCCTGGCATCTAGCGAGCTTAGTCGAGACACAGCAGAGACGCCGTACCAATCAAATAGATATAGGCAGGAGTTATAAAAAGATACATGCTGAGATAAAATTTGCACAAGAATATGGAAATCTCAAACATGTAATTGAGAAGAATAAAGTTCACGGGAGAAAACAAATAAAGATGTAACGAAGATTTTCCCCTTGATAATATCAACCATTTGATCAACTCCATCTTTCCCATGAAAAAGATGTAGTGAATATACACATGCATGTTTCACATTTGTATTCTCTAATTTTCATTGATGGAACACTATAACAGAAAACGGAAGAGAAAGATTCTCGAAACCAAATCCCCTGGTGGCTACTATTACTCCTAAAATTAGTTCATAACCCTAGTGAAACCAAATTCCCTGGTTTTTGTACAGAGAATTTAGATTAATTTCCACTACAGAATGAAGAGGTCGAGACATATTTTCCGTTCACAATCAAAGTTCAGACCAAATTCCACTTGATTAACAGAGGTAGTTGTAGCAGAAAATGAGAAATTTTTCTGTAAACATATAAAATGTTTTAGGTGTTTCGCATGTTATCTAGTTTCGGACTAAAAAAGTGAACATATACACTAAAATGTGTCTAGATACATGTATATACATGTGAATGTGAAAAATGGCTAAAACATTTTATATTATGTAACGGAGGGAGTACATCACATAATAACCCACCATGACTTTTTTCTGAACTGAAACCAAGACATTCATGACAGAACTAACTTATGCAAAGATGAATCATATTTATTGGCTGAGATTGTGGTATGCACGTCTAAGAAACTATTGTATTTTTTTTGCTAATTTAATATGTTTCCATATTACTTATCATCAATGCTTCTTATAAGACAAAACTCCACTAACATGCATTAAATTAGTCTATCTCTACATGCAAGGTGTCCATATCATCCACTATTTGTATCATTCATTTATCCATGTCATCACCACGTCATCAACTATTTAAGACATTCATTTATCCATGTTATTTCATTTTTTATGATATTCCTCCATACATGGAAAATATTTACATTCTAAATTCTTATATCCATACAATTCTGCACATCATTAACTTATAAAGGTTATTGTTTCCAGTTCATGCATAAAATATCTTTTTATACCATAACCTTTTTTAAGGTTCCCCTGCAACGCGCGGGGTATCTTTCTAGTAAGGAAGATATTAGACGCCTTGTAATTACCAAACTATTGCGTCAATTACCAAACATTTGTAAGTGTAAAAATGTTAATGCATAGAGCAAGTGAAAACACCACCAGATTTTTATATATCAAGCCCGACATTTGCATGATTCAAACACAGAACATGAAAACTATGGAGCAACTATTGATTCTCGGTTGTTCTTTCGACTACGTACTGTAAGATACAAAGAAAACACAAACATGTTTGATTGAGAAATAACCTAAGACTGAACTCAAATATCAGAACCTTTGTTGATAATAAGGGCAGGATGAATAAAGCAAGAAATACTAAGCTCTGAAAAGGCATATGCGAATTAAAAAATACAAACCTAATACATAAGACTGCAATTAGGTTTTGCTAAATAATCTTCCCAAGAAAGTAAATTGATGTGTCATTACTTAATCGAGTTGGATGATATTGGGAATAAAGGAGGCATGATGGGACACCCATTCATTGAATACTTTTATGTTACGATATTTGTAAAGATCAACTGAACATACAATCAAGCAAAACTTGGGGGAATCTGGTGACGAACCTTCAGGAGTGAGTGGACTAGGCAGGATGAATAAAGCAAGAAATACTAAGCTGTGAAAAGGCATATGCGAATTAAAAAAATACAAACCTAATACATAAGACTGCAATTAGGTTTTGCTAAATAATCTTCCCAAGAAAGTAAATTGTGTGTTATTACTTAATCGAATTGGATGATATTGGGAATAAAGGAGGCATGATGGGACACCCATTCATTGAATACTTTTCTGTTATGAGAAACCATATAGTATGCACATTTTTTGCAACTGGACGATCTTTGTAAAGAGCAACTGAACATTCAATCAAGCAAAACTTGGGGGAATCTGGTGACGAACCTTCAGGAGTGAGTGGACTAAATCAAATAGGCTTGAATGCAGCAACATCTGGCAAAACAAAATGTTGTAGTAGGAGAAAAATAAATGAGTCCCATGTAAAAATCAACAATAAGACGAACAGGAATCAATGGTATGTATAACAGATCCGGAAAAAGGAAGAAAGGACAATTGACGTTTGGGTAAAATTCACTTGTGACAAAGCTGCTCAATGGTTTCAGAATTCTCTGCTTGGGGTTGCCATTACCGTACATGGTCACCGCTGGCAATCTGTGCGGGCGTCCAACAAAGGCGAGAGTCAGATAAACAGTTGCGATCCAGTAGTGGGTGATCGACGGGTTGAAGAAGATTGCTGAGTTGACGATGCACCCAGAGCGTCGTCTGTCGCTGTATTATTAGACAAAAGACAGTATGAAAATAAACTATTGAAGAACAAACTCGTTCAGAATCCCAGTGAAGACCCAATAGCCAGACCTGGTCTCCGACTGCATTCCACCTATTTTCCAAGATGGATTCATCTGAGAACATCTAGTGCTAATGCACAAAACAAATAAAAATGGGGACACGAACTGGACCAAAGCCGACAGTGGGCGTGGATCAATTCTGTAGTTCAATAATGTCTTCTTCTCCACATGTTTCCCCTATGTCCAACCAGGCGCCTCTCCTAGAAACAACGCTCACGTCTGTTGAGATCTTGGGACAGAGATGATAGCAGGTAAAGAGGCACGAAAATTGAATGGATCGGTTCCACTTCTTAAATGCGAGAGGAATTGCTTTTCGTTCCTCTTGCTTGGAGAAGATGAAAAGAAATTAGGATACGAAGGGGAAGGGTAATACAGTGCATTAAACGAAATGATTGGAGTAAGAGGAGATGAAGAGTCCGTGGTGAGCCTACGGGAGCAAGAAGAGATACTGAAATTCAATAAACCTTGTCATGGATTTATTTTATCGGGTAAACCTTGCATCACGGTTTCACTAATCCTATATCCTATTCCTATATTCCTATATATAACTAAATAGGTCATCCCCACTATCCTATTTCTCTTAAAATGCAGCCTATCCACCTCATCAAACTTACACAAATCATCCACACTTCCACGTCACCACCCATAGCGTCACCACCCATAGAATTAGTTTTTGTTTTCCTCTCAGTTTAAGCTTTTTATTCGTTCACCTCCCCTGGACCCTTTTTGTCGTGCCACACACTGAGGCCCGCGGTTAGAAATCGGCTTAGGGCAGCCAAATTTCTAAATTATTGCTATTTGAAACGAAACAACGCCATTGTGGTCGATTTTTGAGAAATTACTGTAAACCGGCTGATTTGCGAACTTCACGCTGTATTGTGGATGAGTTTTTGGATTTAACTCGCGCCCTCGCGGCATCTGCCTCCGGTGAGCCTATTCGGCCCTTGCCATACATCAAAGAGTTTGAAATTGTTAAAATGTTCATGTTTGTTGTCTAGCCCGTTCCATCAATTCACATAATGTTTGTGAAGCGGAACCGGTGGCCACACTATTACGTAATTGACGACAGGGCCATGGCCAGGAAAACATGGTCATCAAACAATAATGAATTAGTTTTAGAGGCAAGACTAGGACCTTAATAAGATGTTCATATTCTACATGTGCTGTGTGGATTTTCCTCTGAATCTCACATTCAACAACTCATCAGTTATAGCATAGAGTATGCACGTTAATTGTGAAGCAGATATTAATGATAACGAATATTAGCGTCTAACGAGGGCTTCGGTCCTCCCTCCGGCGTCGAAGAAGAAGTCCGTGCCGCCGGATTGGAAATCGATGCCGGCAGCAACATCTTTCCTTTCTTCGGCGGCGACCTCGAAGATGAAGCCCCAGCCGCCGGATTGGAAATCGATGCCGTCAACGACATCTTTTCTTTCCCAACTGTCGGATCTCGCAGACGGCCGAGACAAACAGGCGATCGTGCTTTCAGCATCCGTGCCAAATCCGCAGACGCCTTGCCCACGACGACATTCACCCACTTTTGGTGAGCGGTGGGGGCGGAGGTGCCAGAATGACCACTGCGGCGGGGCAGGGAAGGAGGAGCGGCGACCATTGGTGCGGAGAGGCCGAGTGGTGAGAGCGGTGGAGTGGGGATGAGCGGAGTAGGGAGTGGGGAGTTATGCTGAAATGTGCCTTCTTTCGTGTTTTCTAAAGGAGTTAAATACACCGTGGGTACCTGTACTTTTTTCGAAAGCACAATACGGTACTCATACTCCAGAATACGCACGAGATGGTACTTGAACTTGATGGGACATGAAACTACGGTACTTTTCGGCATATGCAGAGCGTACACGCGGCAGTTGGCGGTGACGTGGCTTGAATTTGTCGGAGACGCTGCATTTAATCGATTACCCCCTGAATCCCAGACAATTTATGTCGTCAACGAGCACTCTCCGCCCGTGTTCGCCGCCCCTGTCGTCTCCACTAGCGAAACAGGGGAAACAGGGGAGGCCCTCCCCGAGTTCGCCGCCCCTGTCGTCGCCGAGCTCTCCATGACCGCCGTCATCTTCTCAAGATTTTGATCGTGCGCTGGTGCGCTGCGTCCGCGGCTCGTGTTCGTCGGCTAGGAGGCGGCGGCGATGGCCCCAGTTCGTCGCCCCGAAGGAGACCCTCCCCCTGCGTACGGTAAGTTCCGTCGCTCATCAATCTCGAAGGCAACGTTGGGAAAGAGAAGACAGATGGAATGATTCCCCGTAGGGCTGTATTGATCATAACCGTGATACATATAGAGGTAGTGGAGGAGCGCTAGGGATAGGGATCGTGGATTGATACGTCTCAAACGTATCTATAATTTTTGATGTTCCATGCTTGTTTTATACCAATTGCTACATGTTTTGCATCTACTTTATATCACTTTTATACATTTTTTGGGACTAACCTATTAACAAGATGCCGAAGTGCCAGTTCCTGTTTTCTGCTGTTTTTGTATTCCATAAAAGCTAGTCTGGAAATATTCTCGGAATTGGACGAAACTACACGGGGGTGCCTATTTTTCCAGAACACGCCTGACGGAGCGAAGGAGCAGCAGAGGAGGGCCACCAGGAGGCCACACGCCACCAGGGTGCGGGCCCCCCTTCTGCCGCGCCCTGGGGTGGTGTGGGCCCCTCGGGGGTCCGCAGGCGCCGCCCTTTCGCCTACTTATTCCCCCCGACGCGAAAACCCTAGGTACCTGAACAAATATCCACGAAAAGATTCAGAGACGCCGCCGTCGTCAACCCTAGCTCGGGAGGGTTCAGAACCTCTTCCCGGCACCCTGCCGGAGAGGGGAATCGTCACCGGAGGCTTCTACATCGCCATGCCTGCCTCCGGAGTGATGCGTGAGTAGTTCATCCTTGGACTACGGGTCCATAGCAGTAGCTAGATGGTTGTCTCTCCACTTTGTGCCATCATGTTTAGATCTTGTGAGCTGCCCTACATGATCAAGATCATATTATTGTAATGCTACATGTTGTGTTTGCTGGGATCCGATGAATATTGAATATTATGTCAAGTTGATTATCAATCTATCTTATATGTTATTTAAGATCTTGCAAGCTTTCTGTTACTCGTAGATGCTTTGGCCAAGTAGATGCTTGTAACTCCAAGAGAGAGTATTTATGCTAGATAGTGGGTTCATGTCTCCGTTTAACCTGGGACAGTGACAGAAAGTTCTAAGGTTGTGGATGTGCTGTTGCCACTAGGGATAACCTAACGATGCTATGTCCACGGGCATATGTGTTTGTTTACATTACGCACTTTACTTAATGCAATTATCCGTTGCTTGCAACTTAATACCAACGGGGGACTCGGATGACAACCCGGCGGTGGATTATTAGTCATAGATGCTGTTGGATAACGATCTATGTATTATGTCGTAATGCCCAATTAAATATCATAGTAGTCAACATGTCATGTATATGCATTGTCATGCGCTCACTATTCGTCAATTGCCCAGCTGTAATTTGTTCACCCAACATGTTAGTTATCTTTTATGGAGAGACACCACTAGTGAACTGTGGACCCCGGTCCATTCTTTTACACTGATTAAACAACCACAAACTGCAAACTGTTCCTTTTTCATTCTCTGCAATTTAATACTCATTTTCCACACCATACGTTTAATCATTTGTTTTCAGCAAGCCAGTGAGATTGACAACCTCACTGTTTCGTTGGGGCAAAGTAGTTTGATTGTGTTGTGTGCAGATTCCACGTCAATAGTCCAGACTCCCTGCGACAGCTATTTTTCTGGCGCCGTTGACAACCTTCTGAAGAGTTGCTGCTCCTACTGGTTCGATAACCTTGGTTTCTTTCTGAGGGAAAACTTGCTGCTGACTACATCATACCTTCCTCTTGGGGTCTCCCAACGAACGTGTGTTTCACGTCATCATGGATCCTACAGACCCGCTCCTACCGTAAGACTAGGGATTGCAAGTAATGCAACGGCTATACATGAGACTACAGTACAGAGTACAGTTACGTATTTCTACTAAAAGTAGTGTTATTTAGGGATATCCGGCTTGTATGAGTTAATTACGGAGGGATCGCTAGTGTTTTCCGATCGATTTCTGTTTGGGGTTATGCAGGTTGGGGGTTAGCCTTAGGGTTTATGAACTGATCTGAAGAAGTTAAATTGCGCATGATTTTGATGCATTTTTGTATGGATGTTCCTGTCGCAGGTAATCGCAGCACTTGGTTCTATGTTGAGATAAATCATGGAGGGTATTTTGTTGGTCATGGACGCAACCGTAGCTATGTTGACGGCCGTGCTGTTTGGTTCGATCAGTTAGACAGAGTGACATGGTCCACAATTATGCTTGAGAACATCGTCGAGGATATTGGCTGGGAGATGGTGATGCATGTAAAATGCATACATGAACTTTGCATTATTTTACTTATATTCCAATCATATTTGCATCATATAAGGGTTATATCAATGTTTTATAATGATTTTTTGAATATTTCATGATTTTCCTATTTTTATGGAATTAACCCTGTGCAGGCAGAAAACCCTATTTTCCATATTTTAATGTTTCAGAGACCCAAACGACGTCCAAATGACCTGAAAATTTACGAGCATCAGTTTTTGGAAGGAAGAAGACTTGGGAGAGAAGGAAGCGAACAAGCGGAGGCCCGAGGCCCAAAAGAGGGTGGCCCACGCGGCCAAGGAATCTGGCCGCGTGGGACCCACCATCTGGAGCCTCGAGGCTCCGTTGCCGTCGATCTTTTCGCCCACGACTCCGTCTTGACCTAAAACCGACTATAAAAATAGTCCCCGACGCCCTTCAGAAGGGAGCGCCGCCGAAACACAGAAACCACGAAACAGAGACCTGGAGCTGCAGATTTGAAAGGACAATGATGTCGCCTAGAGGGGGGGTGAATAGGCGATTAAAACTTTTCCGGTTTAGGCTTGATAATTGCGGAATAAAACTATGTGTTTAAATTAACAAGCCAACAACCTAAATAAACTAGGCTCACCTATGTGCACCAACAACTTATGCTAAGCAAGACAAGCAACAAGGTGATAGCAATATAGAATACTTCAAGCACGAAGGCTATCACAATGTAAAGTGCATAAGTAAAAAGCTCGGGTATAGAAATAACCGAGGCACGCGGAGACGAGGATGTATTCTCGAGATCCTCCTTGTTAAGGGAGTACGTCTCGTTGGAGAGGTGTGAACCAACACAATGGTTCAACAACCACAAAGGTTTCACCTTCTTCTCCGATGAACCGCACCACAAAGGTTTGGTTCACCTTCCACTATCGGAATCCTTCGAGGCGGAAATCCGGAGCCTTTCAACAACGATCCGGGGCAAAACCCACAACGGGATTGGGGGCTACCGAACAGCTACAAGTGACCACACAAGGGTCTCAACCACCACACGGGTGTCTAGGGTCCAAAGACCCAAGAGTAACAAGTTCACAAGCTTTCAACTTCCACGAATCCTCGTGGAGAGCACAAACCGATGCAACGAAGCAATGGCAAGAGCACAAGTGCTCAAATCCTTCACTCTCAAATCCCACCACAAGCAACTAATGCTTATGGGGGGAGAAGAGAGGAAGAACAAAGTAGGAGAAACACCAAGAACTCCAAGATCAAGATCTACTAGGTTCCCCTCACTTAGAGGGGGAATGGATTGGTGGAAATGTAGATCTAGATCTCCTCTCTCAAATCCCTCAAAGATATGCAAGAATCATGGGAGGAATTGGGAGAGGGGCAAGCTTTCCAAGGTCAACAATGGAGGTGAGAGAGGGGTAAATTTCGTGCTTGGAAGAGCTAAGAGGCTGAAGGTAGGAGGAGGGGTATTTATACCCCTCCCAGAAAAAGAGCCATTGCAGCCACTTAGTCCGGAGACTCCGGACCACGGAGGCCGGAGACTCCGGCCCGGGCGGAGACTCCGGACCAAAAGGGCGGAGACTCCGGACGCAGAAAGTCGGGAAAAAGCCGATCCAGAAAACTCATACCGGAGACTCCGGACCACGAGGGCTGGAGACTCCGGCCGGGCGGAGACTCCGGGGATACTCCGGACCAACTCCGGACGCTATACCGCAAGCGCCGTCCGCGGGGCACTTCGCTCCAAAACCAGGGAGGCCGGAGACTCCGGACAGGAAAAGCAACACAGAACAGCAAATCCTGAAATGCAATAACTTTTGCAAGGAAGCTCCAAACGAGATGAAACCAACGAGGTTGGAAAGGTAACGACAAGAGCAAATATTAAGGGTCACAAATATGGAGGAGATATCACACATGGGAGGTGTGGACCTTATCTCGAGGAGGACCGGTAATATTTCCAACACCGAGAACGCAACAAGTTTTCCATCCGGACTCCGTTTTCAATGATCTTGGGCTTGCTCCGAAGATAATCACAAGCACTACAAGATCATGCATATACACATCATAGTCCATCATGTGAGGAGGATAACACAAGAGGAGAGTTTGACCTCTCTACAATAGACGAACCGGTAAAACCTCCAACATCAAAAACACCACTAGATATCCAAATGAAATCTGTTTTGATGAACTAGAGCTTGGTATGGAGATGAACACAAGCTCTAAATTCTCACATGGATAAAAACCAAATAAGAACCAAGAAAGATGATATGCGAAATATGCAAAGGTTTGAGCTCTCCATAAAGATGTGATCAAGTTACTCACTTGAGAGCCCCTCTTGATAGTACGCCGTCTATCCTATAACCCGGTCTCCAAACTAACAACACGAGACCGGTAAAATAGAAACCCTATCAAGATCATACCTTTGCCTTGCGCATTCCACTTGAGCTAGATGATGACGATCTTGATCTCTTCAAGTGGACCACCTTTCTTGATTGCGCTTGCTAGCACTTGCTTGATGAAGACTTCTCCAAATGCTCCCCCATACACCATTATGGGAGAGCCTCGCTTAGCTCCGTCTTCATGAATCCACTTGCTCTTCATATTCTTCTCTTGATATAGATGATGGCTTGGAGATAAACATGAAGTTCACTCAATCTTCTTTTCCAAGCCATGCTTGCAATAAGCTCAACTCTTCACATGACCATTCTTCATATAAACCCTTGAATAGAGCATTGGTCATCATGTAATCTTCTAGAGTCCAACACATGAACTCCAATCTTTTCCTATGGACAAGATCTACAAGTATATCTCAATGCAAACATTAGTCCATAAGGATTGTCATTAATTACCAAAACCACGCATGGGGCAACACATGCACTTTCAAGATTGGAGGGGGAAAACTCCGGCGGGGCGCTGCCGGGGTGGTCTCCATCTTCTCCAACGACTTCTCCACCGTCTCCATGATGAAGGGGGAGTAGTCCACCCCTTGGACTTTGGGTTTGTGGTGGTAACTTGATCTAATCTCTCTATGTATGATCATTGTTGGAGTCCATATGATGTGCCTTGCATAAGTATGGATCTATCTATGTAATTCTTATGGTGGATATTGTGGTATGAGATGATTTGTTATACATTTACCGTTGTGTTGGAGCTTTTATGATTTGTCATACTTTGGAGATATTCTATGATGCATGTGATGGTTTGATTTATGCATAATGCATTGTTTATCCTTGTCATGAGGTGATTGACACTGCCAAGTGTGGATAGATGAGAGAGATGTGGGCATGCACACGAATTATGAATCATTGCACTAGTGTTTAGAATATTGTCCATTATGAAGTATGATGTATGTAGGTACGGGATGGCCGATGTGACACGGCATATGTATTGAGTGACATGTGAAATACAGCCCAACATCCTTTATCTGGGGGTAAAAAGGAAGAGTATGATGTGGTAGTGACAGCAACCACGCTAGCCTTACGAGGGTGACTAGCAACACAAATGAGTACTTCTTTCAACTATGTGTTTTAGGACATATAGCCGTCATAAAAGCTACCATTAAAACATGACAATTGTGTGTACTTTATCTATAACATGATAATCACCGTAGATGAGAGAGAGAGGATTAAGTGAACCCATGAACCCATGTCCATTGTTCCTATAAGAGAAAACTTTGTCTTGTCCTCTTGCATTGAAGAGGATTGGGACACTTTTACATTCTTGTTTTGTTACATTAAACTTCCATCCATTAAATCAACCATCTTGTTCTTTAAACTTGTTTAGTGCATAATCAACTAAAACTTGTGACACTTTAGTTGTAGGGAATAGATAACTTTTCCTTCTTGCTCCTGCGGATCGATACCCTACTTCCACATTGAGAGGTGCTACAGTGATCCCCTGCTCTTGGGGGTTATCAAGTACTTTTCTGGCGCCGTTGCCGGGGAGCGTAGCGCTTAAGTTTCTATTCTTGTGTGCACTAGACTTTAGATTTATTTTATCTTGTTTTATTCTTGCAATCATCTAAGCTTGGGAGGTTCCTTTAAACTTGTTTGGTTGTGAGTTTCTCATTAGTTTTATTTCAGTTATATATCAAAACACAAAAAATTAAAAAATGGAGAAACTTTCTGGAATGTCTATGGGTAATGATTATTTTAAAAAGTAGACGCCTACTCTGAATATCAATCAACCAAAGAGGGAAATAGAGTGGGTAAATTGCTTAAAGCTCTTCACAAAATAGCTAATCAGTTTTGTGAGTTACATGGTATAACTTGTTGCAATAGAAGAGTTGTTAAACATTCCCACTATCAATGCAAGTATAATAGTGATCCTATAATTGCTTGTTATCGTGAAGATGAATGTTTATGCCCTGATATAGAACAAGTTGAGAAATATATTGCTTATGTTGGAGCCCATGAGATAGACTCTCTTCTTGATAAATTTCTTGCAACAGTCATGTAGCTCGTGAAATGAAAGGGCAAGTTTCTATTATTCTCCAAATTTGCAAAAAGAATTTAGTGATAATGTTTATGTTAAAGAAAGAATTCTTGCTGCCACGGAAAGCACTAACATTTTGCAGGAAGAGGAGGATAAGAACCTAAGCTTGGGGATGCCCGTGCAACCCCAAGAGGATGATGAAAACATAAGCTTGGAAGAGGAAGTATGTGAAGAGGAGATTGAAATGGATGTGTTCCAACCTAAGCTTGGGGAAGAGTTGGATCTCCCATCTTCACCATCGACATTTGATAGTAGCACTCAAACTCAAAAATCTTTTGTTATTTATGAGAACCCATGTTATGATGAGTGTGAAACTGAAAATTCTATGGTCCTATATGATAACCCATGCTATTATGATGAAACTAATAATGCTCCTTTACTTTTTAATAATACTACTAGTGAACTTATGATGATAATGAGGAGTGTTGCTTAAATGCTATATGATAATGCTTTAGATGATGGTCCTATGCTTATTGATAATCCTACATGTTTAGTTGTTACTAAATTATGTGAGGATAAAAATGATATACTTGCTGTTTGTGATAGTACTCTTACTCATGAGAGTCCTGCTATGTTCTTGAATTCTCCTAACTACACCATAGAGGAGAAATTTGCTTATGTTGAGAAATACTTATGTGGTTTGCAATTATCTTTAGTTCCAAATCTTTGTTGCAACCATGATATTAAACTTGATATTGATCTTATTAACTATTTTGAAAGAGGGAAGCATGCTAATGAATTCCATAATAAATTTAATAATCCTCTTTATGTGCCTAAATTATCTAAGTTGAATGATTCTTGTGGTTATATGGTTGAATTTATTTCTACTACTTGCAACTATTATGAAAGAGGAGGTGATAAGAACCCTCTTTATGCTACTAATAATATATGCTGCAAGTAACTATTGTTAATATGCATTGGAAACTTCTATTTATGTGATTCATTCATATACAAAATGCCAATGCATAGAAAGAAAGTTAGACTTCGTTGTTATTACTTTTGTGTTTTGTTTTTTCTCAACTAGGGTTCAACTTGTATTATTTTGATTGGTTTGAGAACACCATGGGACCCTGGTATTATGCATGAACACTTTCCAAGGAAGAGGGACACATCAAAGTTCAAGCTCCCTCATGAGCTTCGTCCACAATAAAATCAAGTAAGAAGCCTAGCTACATGGCTATAAAGAAAGCGCTTTACGGGAGGCAACCCGGTTGTTTTTATTTGTGATTTTCTTTGTGTCCTCTTGCTGTAACAAGAGACTTTGTTTTAGTTTAGTTTCTGGAATTTTTAATAAAGTGCCAAGTTTTACTCATTTTGGTTGAAAAGTTGCTTATAGCGTTCGGAGATTTTATTCCTGCACGAATCTGTGCACGGTATGATTTTTAATTCTTATTCTGTAACTCCGAATGAGCTCATATTTGAACTGTAGTGCAACTTTTCATCCTCTGTATGCATGAATTTTTCGGAATTTTCGACAAAGTTAAGTAGGGTAGAAAAATACGTTTTGCTGCTGCTGTTTTTCTGGACAGATTCTGTCCCATTTTGTTTGATGCATGCTTAGAACTTTTAACTTGAATCTTTTTGATCCAATTGAGTTTATGAGTAGGCATACAACATTATACACTTTCTGGAAATTCATATGAATTTTTGTTCAAGGATTATATGCAGCAAGAAATCTATTTGTTTATCACTACTAATGCACCCCACAGAAAAAGAAATGGGAGAAACGGTGTTTTGAAGTTTTTTCACAGGGATTAGAGGAGATGCACCAAGAGCTATCCAAGGATGGTGAAGACCATAAGCTTGGGGATGTGAAGACAACCCCACTGGACCTACACACTCTCGGTTTGCACACGTCTAACTTCTGTTTTTCGATCGAAACACTTTATCGCATAAACTTGGAGCGTCTTTTTGTTTGTTTTGGTTTGATTTTTATTTTGTGAGACCACCACACTATCATTTATATATGAGAGAGCTACTGGAAATTTGGGTTGAATTATGTTGGATGCTATTATAATATTGGGAAAAGGGATGTTGAGTTGATTTTAAAAGATACATATAGTTGCATGATTCATGAGCTTGTTAATGAGTAATAATTTGCAAGTATTTTATCAAGAGCTATCTTTTATTCATGTTTTGATGCTGAATGTTATTTTACCTTGTTTAACATGGATTAGTTAGTTCTATGGACACTCATGCATGCATTTAGATGGTCAACTTTCTCCCTCTTGCTAGCCCAAAAATTCCAACAAGTAAAAACTTGTTTCCAACACCTTCAACCAAAGTTTTTCCAGTGAGTCCACCATATCTACCTATTAGCTTTATGCTATTCCGAGTATGTTTATCATGATATTTGTGTTATCTATACCTCTGAATGAAAATGCTTATGTTGTTGATTGTTATGGAAAAGTTGGTTATAGAGCTCTCTCGAACTTGATGCACACTTTACTTTCATTGCATAAATAAAACATGACCCATTGTGATTAAAATTATGATGTTGTGGGCTTGACAAATGTCTTTGGTTGAGAGTTAGCTCATATGTGCTGTCACATGGCAAGCTTTCAACATGCACTTCATTCATTTAGTTGATATCATGTACTTTTGTTTATGGATGCTTACCATGGGTGAATAAATGTGGAAATGAAGTGAGTTTAAATGAGTTTGTATAAATGGTTAGAGAGACGCTGGGCCGCTAATCTAAGCCATGCATCATTCATGGTGGAAATTTACTTACATGCTATGGTGAACCTTCTGTGATACACCTTACAATAAAAAGCTATCTAATGGTAAATAAAAAGGGTGTTGAGATTGTTCATTGTGTTTGTTTGTCTTGTCATTTTGATATGGGCTTGTTCCATATCCTGGGACAAGAGGTACCCCAGTTGACGCTCTTAATGATACTATTATTACTTACAATGATATTTAACTTGAACTTGCTTTGTTTCCCAAGTTGAGTAACACATGGAGTAGGTACTTGTATTCAAGGGGCATGAGACTTTCAACCTGTACTTTGTCAAGCACACTACTCATATTTGCTTTCACTTTAAACTTAATCATTCAAGATGCTATGATAGGGGAATGAGAGCTTGACACCAAGGATTACCACATTACAATCATTAACTTAATTAGAGAAGTTCAGAAGTTAGATGAAACTTATTCATGCTTTACCTCTACTCATATATATCTTTCCAAAGTGTCCACCTTTTATATTCAGATTTTCATCAATACTCTATGGTCATTATAGGATGTTCTTTCTTCTCATTATGCATACATGTGGTCCATAGTACTTTCTTTTATGTTACACTTTGTGAATTATAATTGAACATCCTTGCATTGAATACTTGATATCACTTCATAAACTATCTTGCATATTGCTACTCCTTTTAAGAATGAATCATTTGACTCTATGTAGCAATAGTAATCATCTTTGATATCCATTGTTAGTATTAAATTGCAAAGTCATGTTAGTTTTATCACCTTCATACTCGAGGACGAGTATAGGTTAAGCTTGGGGATGTTGATGCATGTAAAATGCATACATGAACTTTGCATTATTTTACTTATATTCCAATCATATTTGCATCATATAAGGGTTATATCAATGTTTTATAATAATTTTGGAATATTTCATGATTTTCTTATTTTTATGGAATTAACACTGCGCAGGCAGAAAACCCTATTTTCCATATTTTAATGTTTCAGGGACCCAAACGACGTCCAAATGACCTGGAAATTTACGAGCATCAGTTTTTGGAAGGAAGAAGACTTGGTAGCAAAGGAAGCGAACAAGCGGAGGCCTGATGACGTGAAACACACGTTCGTTGGGAGACCCCAAGAGGAAGGTATGATGTAGTCAGCAGCAAGTTTTCCCTCAGAAAGAAACCAAGGTTATCGAACCAGTAGGAGCAGCAACTCTTCAGAAGGTTGTCAACGGCGCCAGAAAAATAGCTGTCGCAGGGAGTCTGGACTGTTGACGTGGAATCTGCACACAACACAATCAAACTACTTTGCCCCAACGAAACAGTGAGGTTGTCAATCTCACTGGCTTGCTGAAAACAAAGGATTAAACGTATGGTGTGGAAAATGAGTATTAAATTGCAGAGAATGAAAAAGGAACAGTTTGCAGTTTGTGGTTGTTTAATCAGTGTAAAAGAATGGACCGGGGTCCACAGTTCACTAGTGGTGTCTCTCCATAAAAGATAACTAACATGTTGGGTGAACAAATTACAGCTGGGCAATTGACGAATAGTGAGCGCATGACAATGCATATACATGACATGTTGACTACTATGATATTTAATTGGGCATTACGACATAATACATAGATCGTTATCCAACAGCATCTATGACTAATAATCCACCGCCGGGTTGTCATCCGAGTCCCCCGTTGGTATTAAGTTGCAAGCAACGGATAATTGCATTAAGTAAAGTGCGTAATGTAAACAAACACATATGCCCGTGGACATAGCATCGTTAGGTTATCCCTAGTGGCAACAGCACATCCACAACCTTAGAACTTTCTGTCACTGTCCCAGGTTAAACGGAGACATGAACCCACTATCTAGCATAAATACTCTCTCTTGGAGTTACAAGCATCTACTTGGCCAAAGCATCTACGAGTAACGGAAAGCATGCAAGATCTTAAATAACATATAAGATAGATTGATAATCAACTTGACATAATATTCAATATTCATCGGATCCCAGCAAACACAACATGTAGCATTACAATAATATGATCTTGATCATGTAGGGCAGCTCACAAGATCTAAACATGATGGCACAAAGTGGAGAGACAACCATCTAGCTACTGCTATGGACCCGTAGTCCAAGGATGAACTACTCACGCATCACTCCGGAGGCAGGCATGGCGATGTAGAAGCCTCCGGTGACGATTCCCCTCTCCGGCAGGGTGCCGGGAAGAGGTTCTGAACCCTCCCGAGCTAGGGTTGACGACGGCGGCGTCTCTGGATCTTTTCGTGGATATTTGCTCAGGTACTTAGGGTTTTCGCGTCGGGGGGAATAAGTAGGCGAAAGGGCGGCGGCTGCGGACCCCCGAGGGGCCCACACCACCCAGGGCGCGGCAGAGGGGGGCCCGCGCCCTGTGCGTGTGGCCCTGGTGGCCCTCTCTGCTGCTCCTTCGCTCCGTCAGGCGTGTTCTGGAAAAATAGGCACCCCCGTGTAGTTTCGTCCAATTCCGAGAATATTTCCAGACTAGCTTTTCTGGAATACAAAAACAGCAGAAAACAGGAACTGGCACTTCGGCATCTTGTTAATAGGTTAGTCCCAAAAAATGTATAAAAGTGATATAAAGTAGATGCAAAACATGTAGCAATTGGTATAAAACAAGCATGGAACATCAAAAATTATAGATACGTTTGAGACGTATCAGCATCCCCAAGCTTAGTTCCTACTCGTCCTCGAGTAGGTAAACGATAAAAACAAATAATTTTTGAGGTGACATGCTACTATCATAATCTTGATCATATAATATTGCAAGGCACATGTAAATGAATGAAGTGATCCAAGTCAATGGTCTATAATTTGCTACCAAATAGATAATGAGTAAACAATGAATCACACAAGCTAAACGTTTTCATGAATAGTACTTTCGAGACAAGCATCAAACAGTTTTGCATAAGTGTTAACTCATAAAGCAATAGTTTCTAACAAAAGGTATTTAATCAACACAAAGGAAGAATTTAGTTTCAGCATTTGCTTCAACTTTCAACATATTTATCTCATGGATATTGTCAACACAAAGTAGTATAACAAGTCCAATACATTGCATATAACGCATGTTGTAACAAAGTTGACACTAGTGTTTGCTTGTGGAAGACAGAAAGAATAGGAAAACTGACTCAACATAAAAGTAAAAGAAAGGCCCTTCGCAGAGGGAAGCAGGGATTAAATCATGTGCTAGAGCTTTTAGGTTTTTGAAAGCATATAGAGATTGCATAAAATATTTGATACTCCTCCCAACCTTGCTAACACAAGCCATGGCTAACCGAATCCTCGGGTGCCTTCCATCAATCACATACCATGGAGGAGTATCTATTTTTGAGAGGTGTTTGTTAATTGTCAACGAATGGTAGCGGGTGAGAACAGTATTCTACCTGTCGAACGGACTTTTAAGAGCGGCTCCCATGAAGGACGTTATTTCTACCAGCAAGGCAGATCATCCCTCTTTCTCTTTGGTTTACACACATTCAGGTATTTCACTGTTTGTCATTGCTTACTGATGAATCAGGGCAAAAGTGTGAAGAGAATTAATTGGTTAAAGTTGTAATTAATTGGGACTGGGCACCCCGTTGCCAGCTCTTTTTGCAAGTTATTGGATAAGCGGATGTATATGCCACTAGTCCAGGTGTAAAAGTCCACTCGACAAATAGAATAAAGAATAACCACACTAATTCCTCATGAGCTAGTAAACATTGACACAAAAAGGGAATAATAACATTTTGAATAATTTAAAGGTAGCACATGAAAAATTTACTTGGAGTGGCAAGGAAATACCACATATAGGTAGTTATGGTGGACACAAATGGCATGGATTTTGGCTCAAGGATTTGGATGCACGAGAAGCATTCCCTCTCAGTACAGAGTTTAGGCTAGCAAGGTTATGTAAGCAAACAAGAATATCAACCCGTACACCAAGTTTTATATGACAAACATATTGCAAACGTTATAAGACTTCATACCGTCTTCCTTGTTAACCAAACCCTGTTATTAGAAAATATCTAGACCTTAGAGGTACCACCGATGCAAACCAAATTTTCAACAAGCTTTACGGTAGTTCTTCACTAATAGGCTTAACTCATGTGATGCACAATTTAATCATGATCTACTTGTTAACTCAAAACAATTGACAAGCATCAAGTTATCCATTTTAGTGATCTACAAGATTAAGCAAGTTTTTCCTTATACCAATTACCACATGCAACATTTTCTGAACCAACCAAACACCAATCAATTTATTTCATCAACTCTCCAAACAAATATAAGTGAAGCAAGAGAGTACTTTCTACAAAAGAAAGCTAATAGCTCTGACAAGAGATACATGAAAACAAGAGCTAAAAGCTGAACAGCGCTAGATATGAATACTCAACAAATATAAGTGAAGAATAGGAGTATTCTCATGAAAAAGCGGAGCGTGTCTCTCTCCCAATCAAGAATGCTAGGGTCCAGTCAAGCTTTATTGAAAATAAAATGCAATACTGAAAATAAAAAGCACACAGACGCTCCAAGAAAAGCACATATGATGTGAAAGAATTAAAATATAGTTTCACTAGAGATGACCTGATAATTTTGACGATGAAGAAGGGGATGCCTTGGGCATCCCCAAGCTTAGACGCTTGAGTCTTCTTGAAATATGCTGGGGAGATCCATGGGAGCCTCCCCAAGCTTAAGCTCTTCACTCTTCTTGATCCTATTATATCATCCTTCTCTCTTGACCCTTGAAAACTTCCGTCACACCAAACTCAAAGTAGATCTCATTAGAGGGTTAGTGCATAATCAAAAATTCACATGTTCTGTAAAGACGCAATATGATTTGTTACTTTAAACATTAGCTACAGCCACTGATGTTATGTGAAGCTCTTCCACCCAAAAAAGAATTTCACTCAACACTAGTAAAAGAGAGAATGCAAAAATAAAAAGGCATAATCTGTCTAAAACAGAACAGTCCGCAAAGACGAATTTTTTCGAGGCACTTACGACGCTCAGATCGAGAAACTCTGAACTAATGAAAGTTTCAGACATTCATAAAGATTACGCACAAAAAATTTCAGATTTAATTAACAATCTGGTGATTTTAGGAATTTCGTACAGTGAACAGCAAAAATCTGTTTCTGCGCAGCAATCAAAATTAAGCATCATCTTATCATTAGAGGCTACTCTTGGCACAACAATGCGAGAAAATAAAGATACAAAGGAGTTGCTACAGAAGTAAACAAACTCCTTGACTAAACTGAAAATAAAAGATAATGGGTTGCCTCCCAAAAGCGCTTTCTTTAATGCCTTTTAGCTAGGCATAGTGATTTTTATGATGCTCACATAAAGATGAGAGTTGAAACATAAAAGAGAGCATCAAGAGCATATATAAAACATGTTTAAATCTAACACTCTTCCTATGCATAGGAGTCTTATAAGAAAACAAGTCAATTAAGCACAAAGTGACTAGCATAGGAAGGCAAAACAAGTGCAACTTCAAAACTTTCAACGGACCATTAGGTCTTAAAGCAAAAATCATATAGAAGCAACACAAGAGAAAGCTCAAAACTTTCATCATAAAGAGAGGAAATTTAATAACATGAAGATTTCTATAACCATATTTTCCTCTCTCAAAATAATTTTCAGTAGCATCATGAACAAACTCAACAATATAACTATCACATAAAGCATGCTTTTCATGATCTACAAACGCATAATTTTTATTAAGCTCAAAATAGTGGGGTTTAAACCCACTTTTGACAATAATAGTATAATAATATCATTAGGCAATATAGGACCATCATCAAGAGCATTATCATATATAACATTAGGGAGCACATTTTTACTTTCTGCAATTTCCTCTTTACTGAGTCAAGGAGGTGTTTTTCAAATTTATCAAAAGAGATATTTCAATAGAATCATGACATTCAACAGTATAGCATTCTTCCTCCTCCAAGCTTGGGGACTAAAAATATCATTTTTATCAAAACCAGCTTCCCCAAGCTTAGAGCTTTCCATGGCATTAGCAATAATGGTGTTCAAAGAATGTATGCTAATAACATTGCTACTATCATGATTGTTATGCAAATAAAGTTCCATAGGCTTTTTAATTTTCTCTTCAAACACTTCATGTCCCAACTCAAGATAAATTTCATAAAGCTCTCTCATGTTGTTTTCAGCCATAGGACTAGTTTCAAGGAAAGTAACCATTGATAGCAAGTAAAGAGCTAGACATAATAACTAACAGAAACAAACAAAATAAACTAAATGCAAGTAACTAATTTTTTTGTGTTTTTGATAATTGAAAGCAAACAAGATAAAATAAAATAAACTAAGCAAGACAAAAACAAAGTAAAGAGATTGGAAGCGTGAAACTCCCCTTGCAGAAGACTGCTGTCTCCCCGGCAACGGCGCCAGAAAAATAGCTTGATGACGTGAAACACACGTTCGTTGGGAGACCCCAAGAGGAAGGTATGATGTAGTCAGCAGCAAGTTTTCCCTCAGAAAGAAACCAAGGTTATCGAACCAGTAGGAGCAGCAACTCTTCAGAAGGTTGTCAACGGCGCCAGAAAAATAGCTGTCGCAGGGAGTCTGGACTGTTGACGTGGAATCTGCACACAACACAATCAAACTACTTTGCCCCAACGAAACAGTGAGGTTGTCAATCTCACTGGCTTGCTGAAAACAAAGGATTAAACGTATGGTGTGGAAAATGAGTATTAAATTGCAGAGAATGAAAAAGGAACAGTTTGCAGTTTGTGGTTGTTTAATCAGTGTAAAAGAATGGACCGGGGTCCACAGTTCACTAGTGGTGTCTCTCCATAAAAGATAACTAACATGTTGGGTGAACAAATTACAGCTGGGCAATTGACGAATAGTGAGCGCATGACAATGCATATACATGACATGTTGACTACTATGATATTTAATTGGGCATTACGACATAATACATAGATCGTTATCCAACAGCATCTATGACTAATAATCCACCGCCGGGTTGTCATCCGAGTCCCCCGTTGGTATTAAGTTGCAAGCAACGGATAATTGCATTAAGTAAAGTGCGTAATGTAAACAAACACATATGCCCGTGGACATAGCATCGTTAGGTTATCCCTAGTGGCAACAGCACATCCACAACCTTAGAACTTTCTGTCACTGTCCCAGGTTAAACGGAGACATGAACCCACTATCTAGCATAAATACTCTCTCTTGGAGTTACAAGCATCTACTTGGCCAAAGCATCTACGAGTAACGGAAAGCATGCAAGATCTTAAATAACATATAAGATAGATTGATAATCAACTTGACATAATATTCAATATTCATCGGATCCCAGCAAACACAACATGTAGCATTACAATAATATGATCTTGATCATGTAGGGCAGCTCACAAGATCTAAACATGATGGCACAAAGTGGAGAGACAACCATCTAGCTACTGCTATGGACCCGTAGTCCAAGGATGAACTACTCACGCATCACTCCGGAGGCAGGCATGGCGATGTAGAAGCCTCCGGTGACGATTCCCCTCTCCGGCAGGGTGCCGGGAAGAGGTTCTGAACCCTCCCGAGCTAGGGTTGACGACGGCGGCGTCTCTGGATCTTTTCGTGGATATTTGCTCAGGTACTTAGGGTTTTCGCGTCGGGGGAATAAGTAGGCGAAAGGGCGGCGGCTGCGGACCCCCGAGGGGCCCACACCACCCCAGGGCGCGGCAGAGGGGGGCCGCGCCCTGTGCGTGTGGGCCCTGGTGGCCCTCCTCTGCTGCTCCTTCGCTCCGTCAGGTGTTCTGGAAAAATAGGCACCCCCGTGTAGTTTCGTCCAATTCCGAGAATATTTCCAGACTAGCTTTTCTGGAATACAAAAACAGCAGAAAACAGGAACTGGCACTTCGGCATCTTGTTAATAGGTTAGTCCCAAAAAATGTATAAAAGTGATATAAAGTAGATGCAAAACATGTAGCAATTGGTATAAAACAAGCATGGAACATCAAAAATTATAGATACGTTTGAGACGTATCAAAGCCCGAGGCCCAAAAGAGGGTGGCCCACGCGGCCAAGGAATCTGGCCGCGTGGGACCCACCATATGGAGCCTTGAGGCTCCGTTGCCGTCGATCTTTTCGCCCACGACTCCGTCTTGACCAAAACCGACTATAAAAATAATCCCCGACGCCCTTCGGAAGGAGCGCCGCCGAAACACAAAACCACGAAACAGAGACCTGGAGCTGCAGATTGGAGGGGAAAACTCCGGCGGGGCGCTGCCGGGGTGGTCTCCATCTTCTCCAACGACTTCTCCACCGTCTCCATGATGAAGGGGAGTAGTCCTCCCCCTGGACTTTGGGTTTGTGGTGGTAACTTGATCTAATCTCTCTATGTATGATCATTGTTGGAGTCCATATGATGTTCCTTGCATAAGTATGGATCTATCTATGTAATTCTTATGGTGGATATTGTGGTATGAGATGATTTGTTATACATTTACCGTTGTGTTGGAGCTTTTATGATTTTTCATACTTTGGAGATATTCTATGATGCATGTGATGGTTTGATTTATGCATAATGCCTTGTTTATCCTTGTCATGAGGTGATTGACACCACCAAGTGTGGATAGATGAGAGAGATGTGGTCATGCACAAGAATTATGAATCATTGCACTAGTGTTTAGAATATTGTCCATTATGAAGTATGATGTATGTAGGTACGGGATGGCCGATGTGACACGGCATATGTATTGAGTGCCATGTGAAATACAGCCCAACATCCTTATCTGGGGTAAAAAGGAAGAGTATGATGTGGGAGTGACAGCAACCACGCTAGCCTTACGAGGGTGACCTAGCAACACAAATGAGTACTTCTTCAACTATGTGTTTTAGGACATATAGCCGTCATAAAAGCTACCATTAAAACATGACAATTGTGTGAACTTTATCTATAACATGATAATCACCGTAGATGAGAGAGAGAGGATTAAGTGAACCCATGAACCCATGTCCATTGTTCCTATAAAAAAACATTTGTCTTGTCCTCTTGCATTGAAGAGGATTGGGACACTTTTACATTTTTGTTTTGTTACATTAAACTTCCATCCATTAAATCAACCATCTGTTCCTTAAACTTTTTTAGTGCATAATCAACTAAAACTTGTGACACTATAGTTGTAGGGAATAGTTAACTTTTCCTTCTTGCTCCTGGGGATCGATACCCTACTTCCACGTTGAGAGGTGTTGCAGTGATCCCCTGCTCTTGGGGTTATCAGATGGCAGGTAGGGTGAAGGCTTACTACTGTGTGCCGATGTTTCACACTCGAAAGGAATGGTTTGCGGGCACTGCAATGTGATGATGATGTGGACAGAATGATGAACCTTCTGTCAATTGGGTGCCATTTCTTCAGTATTTACCTAGATCATGATGGTAGCTTCCTTGAGAACAGTAGTTGATGAAGATGATTGTAGTGAGACATCCAATATCGAAACTGCCTCCAGTTATAACCCTTGCAAGAATGTGCAGAACAGAGTAACGAAGAAGAACCACACCGAGCTAGAGTTGGTGATGTTGAAGCACCTGTTTCTATGCAGGTTGTTTACCCTGATGTTGAAGCACCTACTCAACAGTAAGGAGGTGTAGATGATGGAAAAGAGCCAGCAGAAGTAACTGAAGAAGTGAATCCCCAATATGAAACAGGAAACAGACGAACTAGAAGAAGAGTTGCAAGCACTTGTACTGCCAATGTGGTGGATACAGCAGAGCAAGAAGGAGAAGAAGATGCATGTGACTCTGACTTTGATCCTGCAATTGTGGACAGTGATAATGATGTAGGAGACGATGATCATGACCTCTATGCAGATAATGTATATGAGAGGAGGCTGAGACAATTCAAGGTGAAACATCAAGCAACACTATAGCA
>CAMZMU010000096.1:28047945-28220384 GCA_947311845.1 Poa pratensis
CTAGAGTGTGTTAAATCGTGGTTTCTTAACCATTTGCATCTCTCGCTAGTAGCACATGATGTTGATCTTTAACCCACGCTCCATCTTGTTGGTCCCATATACGTTGTTACACAAAGTATTATCGTCCCTAGTCTGTGTACTTGAGTAGACGCTAATGCTATTGTCTCAACCATTTGGAGGAAGATACTAACTGTGTCCTTGTAAATTCTCCAGAATGGCTCGAGGAGGCCGTGGTAACCACAATGATGAGGTACCGCCGCCACCGCCCACGATGGCTCAGGTCTTGATGGCCATTGAGGAGAACCACGGGCGGAATGAGCTCCTGTTGGAGCAGTTGGTGCAGCAGAATGCACAGAGGAATGGGTGCAACACTCTCACTGAGTGTGGCTTGTCGCCACATTTGGTTGCAGCGAAATGGTGCTATATTCCAGAAATGAAAGACCAACGTTTGGAAGATGGAAGGGAGGTTTCATTCATGATATGTCCCTGCTCAAGCACAGGATTAAAAAGAAATTTGTTGATAGTTTATCGACTTGGTTGGAGGCGTTGCCCTAAGGGTTGTATATATTTTTTTCTTGTGCATAGGTTTATGTTTCTTGGTAGGTTATGGTAGGTCTTCTGCTTAGTCTTAGTTTTTCTTACGCTCCTTCCTGTACAGTGTTGAAACTTGGTTTTTCGTAAATGGAAAATGCTGTGGGGCGGTTGCCCTACAGTCGCGCTTAAAAAAAAACACTCTCACTGAGTTCCTGCGCTCGCAGCCACCCACCTTTGCTGATGCTAAAGAGCCACTGGATGCTGATGATTGGCTTCGCACCTTGGAGCGCAAGTTCTCCACGCTGCATGTCCCAGTTGCCGAGCAAGTCAACTTCGCCACCTACCTTCTGACAGGTGCGGCTGGCTGTTGGTGGGAGAGCCATGTGGCATTGTTCCCGGCCAACCATGTCTTCACTTGGGCGGATTTCCACACTGCTTTCCGTGCGGCTTACATCCCTCAACCAATAATGGACTTGAAGAGGAGGGAGTTCCTGGATTTGCAACAGGGACGTATGGACCTCCGCACTTATCGTTGTGAATTCAACCATCTCTCTCGTTACGCCCCAAGGGACGTGACCACTGATGCCGACAAGCAAGAGTTGTTCCGCAAGGGTCTTGCGCCGCAGCTCCGCTATGAGTTACTGCCCTTCAAGTTCCAGACCTACCAGGAGCTGTTCAACCAGGCTCTTACTCTTGAGCAGGGAAGGAAGGAACTCGAGGCTTCCAAGAGGCCAGCACACGGGGACCACCAGAGTTCCTCGGGTTCTGAGAGCAAGAAGCGCAGGGTGTTTGTTCCCTACAGCGATGTGTCGCATTCTCCGTTTATGCCGAGGGCCGCGGGATACAGGCCACCACCGCCGCGCCCCACTACTTCAACCTTTGGGCCGAGCGGAAGTGGGTATCGTCCTCAACTACCTGCTCCACCTGGACTCACCTGCTACACCTGTGGCCAGGCTGGCCACTACTCCAGGGAGTGCCCCCAGAAGGCACCTATTTCGGGGACACCTGCACGAGCCCCTGCCACACCAGCTGGCAAGGCTGGACCTATTGTGCGTGGTCGCCTGAACCACGTCTCTGCTGAACAAGCCGAGGAGGACCCCGGCGTCCTCATGGGTGAGTTACGAATCAACGGCAATTCAGCTACAGTTTTGTTTGACTCTGAAGCATCGCATTCATTCATATCCATAGCTTTTGCAAAAGACCACAAAATACCGTTCGAGAAAATGAGACGTCCCTTGGTGATCTCCACTCCTGGCTCCAAATGGCAAACCGATGGGGTTACTCCTGAGGTCCAGATTACCATAGGTTACTCGTCTTTTCCTTTTGCCTTGGTAGCTCTGAAGTCAAGTGGCATTGATGTCATACTGGGCATGAACTGGCTAGTAAAATACCGGGCTAATCTCGATTGTGCGGCGAAGACCATTACCGTGACCACCTCTTCCGGCGACATTGTAGAGTATTGGTCGGCACTATCAAGACCTCCATCTTCAGTCATTCCCCTCTCACCAGAGATCCGCCTCTGCTTTATGGAAGCCGAATCCCCTCCGGAAATACATGAAATACACGTGGTGTGTGACTTCCCGGATGTGTTCCCGAAAGAATTGCCTGGCATGCCCCTGATCAAAGTGTGGAGTTTGTCATAGAGTTGATGTCGGGTACTGCTCCGATTTCCAAGAAACCCTACCGTATGTCGATGGAAGAGTTGGCTCTGTTGAAGGAGCAAATCGATGAGCTGTTAGCGAAGGATTTCATTCAGCCTAGCAGTTCACCTTGGGGTTGTCCGGCACTCTTCGTCAAAAAGAGGGATTCTACCGTTCCTCGTTTGGTCTCTGATTATAGGCCGTTGAATGCGGTGACAATCAAGAACAAGTATCCTATTCCCCGGATCAATGATCTGTTAGATCAGCTAGCTGGTGCAACAGTATTCTCCAAGATGGATCTGAGGTCAGGATACCATCAGATCAAGATCAGAAAGGAGGATATTCCAAAGACGGCATTTGTTACTCGCTATGGCTCATATGAGTATACCGTCATGTCCTTTGGTCTCACCAATGCTCCAGCTACTTTCATGAGGCTCATGAACTCCATCTTCATGGATTATCTCGACAAGTTTGTCGTCATTTACATCGATGACATCCTCGTTTATTCCAAAACCGATGAAGAGCATGCCGAACATCTTCGGTTGGTTCTGACACGACTTCGAGAACACCGTCTTTATGCCAAGTTCTCCAAGTGTTAGTTCTGGTTGGATAATCTTGTCTTCCTTGGTCATGTGATATCCGCTAATGGTGTGGCTGTCATTCCCGACAAGATTCAGTCTATTTTGGATTGGAAAACTCCAATGTCAGTCAAGGACATTCGTAGCTTTCTCGGATTGGCAGGTTACTACCGCCGATTCATCGAAGGTTTCTCCAAGATAGCCAAGGCTCTGACTGACCTTCTCAAGAAGGATAGAAAGTTCGCATGGATGGACGAAGCTGAAGAGAGCTTCAAAACACTGAAAGCCAACTCACGTCTACTCCTGTGCTCGTCCTGCCGGACACTAGCAAGGATTTCGTCGTTTTCTGTGACGCCTCCCTGCAAGGCTTGGGTTGTGTACTAATGCAGGAGGACCATGTGGTGGCGTATGCTTCCCGCCAATTGAAGCCGCATGAGCACAATTACCCTACTCATGATCTAGAGCTTGCCGCTGTGGTTTATGCTCTGAAGCAATGGAGACCATATCTGTTCGGTAACCATTGCGAGATTTTCTCGGATCACAAGAGTCTGAAGTACCTCTTCACCCAGCCGGATTTAAATCTCAGGCAAAGGCGTTGGTTGGAGTTAATCAAGGACTATGATGTGAGTCTGAACTATCAACCCGGCAAGGCAAACGTCGTGGCTGACGCGCTGAGTCGGAAGTCTTATTTTAACAACCTGATGGTTGAGAAGGCCCAACCTGCTCTTCATGAAGAGTTCGCCCATTTGAACCTGGAAATTGTTCCTTCTGGCTACCTCGCAAATCTGGAGATCAAATCTACTCTTCTAGACTAGATTAAGGATGCTCAGAAGCTGGATGAGGGTATCCTGAATATCAAGAAGAATATTGCTAGCGGAAGGCCAAATGTTTTTCGGAAGATGAATCCGGAGCCGTTTACTTTGGTGACCGTCTGGTAGTGCCCAAGAACCGGAATTTGAGGGAGCTGATCCTACAAGAAGCTCATGAATCGCCTCTCTCTATTCATCCCGGTAGTACCAAAATGTACCAAGACCTTCGACCACAATTCTGGTGGACCCGGATGAAACGGGAAATCGCCAAGTATGTTGCTGAATGCGACACCTGTCGTCGGGTAAAAGCAGAACATCAAAGGCCTGCCAGCACTCTCCGCCCTATCGCAGTCCCCGAGTGGAAATGGGATGAAATCGGTATGGACTTCATCACCGGGTTTCCCCGATCCCCTAAGGGCAACAATGCTATCGGGTAATCATTGATCGCCTGTCCAAGGTTGCCCACTTCCTACCAGTCCGTGATGATATACGGGCAAGTCAACATGCTGACTTATTGTGACACCCCTCCCTGGCACATATCACCAGAGAGGCAGTCGTCCCGTGCGCCATCCCAAGATAACTGCCGCACGTCACAACATGTAACATAATGGAAATCATTACACTATCAGGCACATCAGTGCTACAATTGGTTTACAAGGCCATCAAGGAATGACGAAATATCAGTTCCAGCATGGCACAATACAGAGTTTTTAACTGGCAGCGGAAGACATATGAGAGGCTACGGCTTGGAGCGGCTCCACTCCACAGGTTCTGGCTGGGCTACTGATCCTAGCACGCTCTTGCTTCAAATCCTTACTAAGGTGGAAGATGAATCCTCGACAAACCTGGCCACAATCACAAGGCCCGTGAGTACATTATTATGCACTCAGCAAGAATCGCCACTCACCACAAATAATCCAACAATCATGCAACAAGATATACATTGGAAATAAAATCCTACAACATGGCAAGAGTCTACTCGAGATAGACCAATGTGATAACATAGAGGTAGCATGGCATCACAAGCAAAACATGGCATAAGCAAACAACAAGAGTATCACCAGTACAGAGTCCAAGCCAGGTGGGGTTGGATCGTATACCGGCAATCAAACAAAGAGATTACCTGTGACGAGTAGACGAGTGTACTAGTTGGTACCAAATCTTATAATTACTCCTGTCAACACAATCAGGCTTCCAAGCCTCTAGCCAACTCTGGCTATCAATCCAGCCAACTCTGGCTATCTCCCGGGCATGCACGGTTGATGTTGGCTCTGGCCTAACTATAGGCTTCCAACGCATCACACCGCCATCCCATTCACCTCACAAGTAACATTCCCTGCATCATCTTATTGTTCATTTAGTGAAATCAGGTTGTTCATCTTTCTGTCAAACAAGCCTTAGGTTTAACCTCCTGACACGACACGGACACACAGTGTGACCGACACTGAACTGTTGTTCCATAACCTTGGAACGAGGCTAGACATCCAGATTTGACACTCTCGAGAGGTTGCAGATACCACCCACCTAAGTGCACCACACTCAGCCGATACTTTAGGATATCATCCTTAAGGCGAACTCAGCAAGATACACTCACCTGACCGTTCACGCTACCAAGACACTCCCTGTATAGCCACCGACATAACTCTATGCCTTATGCAGAAGTGAATCCGGCACGTCCCCAACCCATGAGCGACGCCTAGCTCCGGAACCTTCGCAAGACTAGCCCCGACCAACTATGGTAACCGACTAGACTTGCCAAAAGGGTGGCATCAAAGGAGGCTCGTTAGGATTACGTAGGTCAAGGCCCGCCCATGTGAGCGACAGTGGCAGTGCGTTCGATGTTCAGATTAGTGGCACCGTGGACTGACCCTATCGTTGTTTGGAGGGGTGTTTCATTTAATCAAGTTCCATCATTCACAAGTCCAAACCAAGAGGATTAGTCCAACACAACAATCACCATATCATAATATATCACCACACGACAAAATATTAGCAACATAATAAATCAAGCAATGGTAGTATCCATGTCCAAACTTAGCAAAATAAAAAGAACGTCAACCGGAAGACTATGGCAGCGGTCTTCCGCTGGCAAGCGCCTTCACAGATCGACTACAAAAGATAACACAGTGGGTCAATCGGACGACTGTGGCGGTTCCTCCAGCCAGCGTCCTCACAGATTAATTACAAAGTTGGTGAGGCATGTAGCCTCCAAACAATGAACCGAAAAGCATTCATAAGAAAGAAAGCATCCATTCCACTCAAGGATTAACCTGACGTGGTGTCAGCAATCTTGGCAAAAAGAACCAAATGGAAAGTCAGCTCCCAAGCGTCGCAGTCCGGGTGGTCTATGCCAACCATATTTGACGGAGGGACAAGGCAAATAACTCTTTTGGCAAATGCCCCCAACTCCGAGGATCATAAGACGACATTCGTCCGCTCCTCACCTCGGCGAAGAAGAAGAAGCAAACACTCATAGGAACGCAGGTTTCATAGTTGTTTATTTCGAGGGTTCGACAAAGCCACGCAAGTGCGAGGCGCACAATTAATTCACACGTCATTCTAATGCATACATGATGATGAATGAAACATGGCAGGATCAATAATCGAAGCAACATATTAAACAAGAATAACAACAGACATGCAATAATAAAACAGGGTACATACAGAGAATATAACACTCGGTATGGCAATCAACAAATAAACAACATTGTGGGACGGCTCATAGCAAGGTTTAGCTTGCCTGAAAACTCGGCTCCAGATGGTTCGGGGAGGTCTCATACTCGTCGGGGGTCGGGGTCTTGACGAACGCCTGAACCCCGGGGGGGGTCAAACAACACATCATATAGGCCACAAAATAAATAATTCCAAAATGGAAAAGGATAGCTCCACTGGATAACTCTCCTCAAACCATGAATTTAGGAATTTGAATCGCCTCAATCGGAGCTACGGTTAAAAAGATAATGACGTGCGAAAATTAGCTATCCGCTGCTCACCCTGGAAAAAAAACAGAACGGGCTGAATCTGACTGGGCCGGGCCGATCGCGTGTTTCTCTGAAAATACGTCTTCTCTGCAGGAAAGCGGAAAGCGTGGAACCCGCTTCCACTTAACTGACGTGGCAGCTGGGCCAGACTGGGCCCGCCTGTCAGCGTCACTGGATCGCCACGCTGGCTGCCACGCTGGTTGTCCCCTTCCTTGTGTCGAGGAAGCTCGGGAGGGAGCGCGGTAAGGGGAGCACGGCAGCGCGGACTCGCCGGTGCTGCGGCTGTGGGGAGGGTCTGGGGCTCCGACGAACGGCGGCGGAGGGTCGCCGCGGTCCACCGCGCCTGGGGACGACCTCAGGCAGGAGGGGGGGGGCAGGGTGGTGGTGCCCGTGAGTTTCCGAAGCTCGGCGGGGCATCAATGGAGGTCAATCAAGGATTCGAGCACTCCACGCATTCCTCTGCTCCGCTGCTGGAACTGGGAGACAGAGGGGATCAAGGGGAACCTCCGGGCGGGTTTAATTGGGAGGGGAGCTCTAGGTGGTTCGTGGTGATCCGAGATGGACGGCGACGGCTTCGGCCAAACCGACCGAGCACGAGCTCCATTCCCCGAACTAGGGTAGCAGAGAGGTCCAGTAGGGGAGAGGAGAGTGTGGTGCCTCCAGAGGAGAGCTCGGGGTGTTCTTAAATAGCCGGGCGCGGAGAGCTTGGTCGTGGCCGCTTGGTCACCGATGGGGAGCCGCGGCGTGTCGTTTCTCCGGCCACAAAAGCGGGGGGGGGGGGGGGGGGGGGGGGGGGGAGATAAGCACGCTGCGCTGGAACTACAGAAGATCACGAGGGTTACTGGAGCGTGCGGTGCGTCCTCTAGCGTTTGGACGTGGACTGTGCCATCGGTGCGGCGTGTTGTGGTTGGCGGCACACGGCGGAGCGAGGTGTTGGGCAGGGGCAAGGGGGGCCTGGGCAGGGCTTGGCTCGCCGGAGCCACGGGGCAGCAAGGGGAGAGGGGGGGGGGCTCGGGCACGGCTTCACTCCGCAGGGCAGCGAGGCAGCGAGCGACGGGGAGAGGACATGGGCAAGCCGGCGGGCACGTTCTGGCGCTCCAGAGCGCGCCACGGTCGGCACTGCCGCGTCCCCGACGATTGGATGCTCCAAACACAAAGAAGTTGGTACTACGGTGCTCACCAGATCAAGGCAAACACAATTAAACAAGAAACCATCAATGTTGCAACACTTTGCAGAATAAAGTTTTCAGAAAACTAAAAATGCAGCAGGTGTTCGATGAAATGTTAGGGGCCTTGCCCATCTCAGAAAATTCCCAAAAATTACCACTGGCTAGGTTAGGTGTATGAAGTATGTCCCTGGAGTTTGAGCTCATTTGGATGAAGGGAAAATTGGTTTTCCATAAGATGGCCAAAAATGACCATAATGGCATGATTTAGGAAAAGTGGTGTTCCATGCTTCACCTTGGGGTGATCTCCTGGATTTGTGTGCCTAAAGACCAATTGGTCAACATGTTCAAGTATCATGCTAATTGGAATTTTCTAGGTTTAGGTTTGTTTGAAAAACTTGAATTGGCATTAATTTGGGCTTACAAAGGAAGTGGTCTAAATCTTGCTCAAATGGGTTTGGCTCCAAAAGATGAAATGTAGGAAATGCCAAAATATGCATACCCTGAATTTATCAGAATTATTGGATGTTCCTAGCTTGGTTAAAACATTTCTGGACTAGAAATGGCAGTTTTGAAATTATGGCCTAACTTGGAAATATTGCATTGGAGTATGCAATATTTTTGTATGGGTGGTCTTTATATGGACATGGGGTCCTCTGGTATTTTTGGTGGAATTTTAGAGCTATGGAAATGGGCTTTCCTTTTGTAGGTGGAGAAAAGGATTAAAAGGTTCCGATAATTAGGGCTAGGGTTTTTTCGGAGAAAACCTGAGCACAAAAATATCAGGGTGATGGAGTGGTTTGTGGGCTTATGGGAAATTTCGAGAAAGCAATTTCCAAGTCAATTCATCTTCAAAATTTTGGAGAAATATTCAGAATAAGAGGAAAAAGTTTTTCAGGTGTCAGAAAACACCACTAAAATTAGGTTTGAATTTTCAGGGTGTTACACTTATATATGGCTCGTATTGTTCCATTGCATGGGGTCCCCCTGAGGATCATATCGGACTGTGGAAGTATCTTTGTATCCAAGTTTTGGCAGAGTTTCCAAACTGCTATGGGGTCCCATCTTAATTTCAGTACCGCCTACCATCCCCAAACTGATGGTCACACCGAAAGGGTGAACCAAGTTCTGGAGGACATGCTTAGGGCATGTGTAATTTCTTTTGGCAAGGGTTGGGAGAAGTATCTTCCCTTCGCGGAGTTCTCCTACAACAATAGCTATCAAGCTAGTCTGGGTATGGCCCCATTCGAGGTTCTGTATGGAAGAAAATGCCGCACTCCGCTAAATTGGTCCGAGACCGGAGAGAGGGCACTCTTTGGTCCATATGTTATCAATGAAGCTGAGGAGAAGGTTAGAATCATATGAGAGAATCTGAAGATTGCTCAGTCTAGGCAGAAGAGCTACTATGATAAGCACCATCAGGAGATCCACTATGAAATTGGTGTCAAAGCTTATCTCCGCGTCTCTCCCCTTCATGGCGTTCGCCGCTTCGGTATCAAAGGGAAATTGGCCCCTCGCTACGTTGGCCCTTTCACCGTTCTGGCCAAGCGAGGAGATCTTTCTTATAAATTGGAATTACCGGTCATCTTCCCAAATGTACATGATGTATTTCATGTCTCCCAACTTCGCCGTTGTTTTAAAGATCCTATCCATGGAGTCAATCATGAGGAGCTTGATCTCCAGGAAGACCTCACTTATCGCGATCACCCCATTCGTGTCCTGGATGAAGCTGAAAGGAAGACCCATAACAAGACTACCAAGTTCCTCTAAGTTCAGTGGTCTCACCATTCCGAGGAGGAAGCAACTTGGGAAAGAGAGTCTAGTCTTCGTGAGGAGTATCCCGACTTCTTTCCGCAATCTTAGAATCTCGGGACGAGATTCCTGTAAGGGGGGTAGAATTGTAATAGCCCCGAATTTGAGAACCTAAAAACCTGAGAAAAATTTCCACTTTTTGTTTCATTGCATCATGGCATCCTCTTTAAATTGCTAAGCTGAAAACAAATGGTGTGGCAACCCATAGAAACAAATGCCAAGAATGGCTTTAAATCTTTTCAATGTCTTGAGGAGGTTTGTGACAAGTAAAAACTATTGGAAGCTTGTATATTTGTCAAGGAAGTTCCAAGAGTCTAAAAGTAATATTTTGCACTTGCTCTAAAAATACTAAAGGAGCAACATTTTGAATTTAGCAAAAATGCCATAATCGAACCCTATGATCAAATGTTGTCCAAACTATTTTATTTTGAGACACCAAAATTTTGTGGAGCTTCTACTTGTTAGGGAGAGGCTACACAAATATTTTCATAATTTCTGGAATGAGTAAAGTGCCTTAATTAAATCTCTAAAGGTGCTACTGTTTTTTTTTTAAGAAAAGGAAAACAGAAAGGAAGAAACTGCCAGGGGGTTTTCTGTAAAATGGTCATCTCCCTCCTGTAGCCAGGCCACACTGGCGCCATGCCGTCGCCTCGCCCGCGTGCACGCCGTGACGGCCCCCTCTCTTCCCTGCCCTTCCCCTGCAAAGAAGACCAGCACCCCGAGCCTCACCTGCTCCCAATCCACTCCTAGATTTTTTTCCTCTTTTCCTCTCTCTCCCATCTGTCCCCACGGTCCCGAGACCTAGCCGCCATGGCCGCCGCCTAGCGCCGTTGCTGTGGTCCTCCCCGAGCAGATAGAAGTGGGGCGTCGTCTCCGCCTCGACGTCCTCTCCCGCCTAGCCAAAGGAATCAAGCCGCGCCGCTCGGAATCATCTGCACCGGCATCGTCTTCTCCGCTGTTGTCCGAGCGCCGCCGTGGATGATTCACTGACGTCGCTGCATCCCCGACCTCGCCGTCTTTGAAATCAGCTTTACGCAAAACAACTATAAAACTTTGAAAGCCAATCATCGAGCTAAAGCTCTATTTAATCTTGCGAGTTCGTCGAACTCAACGTCGTTTGTTTTGTTTCAGAGGAGGACTTCACCGACCTCGAAGGTGGGTTCTTTGTGGACGTCGACGAGTAGTCTGGGGTTCCCAGGTGGCAGCTTGGGACATCCCGAAACAGCTGGCGCTGGAATGTTTATCTGTAGGCCTCTTAGGCCATAATTTGGATCTTGTTGTTTAGAACAACTTAATTCGCTTCCGCACGATGTACTGTTGGGTCTGTGACCTCTGGTTGTAATTTGCTATCTTTCTCTATTATAAGAGTTGAACTATAATGCTTTGTGTCGTAGAGTCTGTGACTTCCAGTTGTTTCACAAGTCTTGATCTCTCTATTATGCATTGATAGTTGTGCCTGTGTTGGGGCATCAATCGGGGTGTTGCGTTGCCGATGATCCATTCCGAGCAACGCCTGCCAAAGGTTTTGGCCAGGGATTGGTAAACACGTAACCTCCGGTTGTATCGCCTAACCGGTGACACACAGCATCCTTGTATAGCAGTCGGGTCGGGGCGCCACAAACGTTTAGGACCTAAACGTGCATTTTCATAGATTTAGGACCTACTTGACACAACGGCGAAACTTTTAGGACCGCCCATGCATTTTACTCAAAATAATTTAGGCAATCTCAAGTAGAATATGGAAAATGATTTAGGCCAGGGTAAAGCATGCAACTCGGAGTGGAAAAGAAATGCGACTGAAGAAAGCTGGGACCTTCGAGGCGTGGAGACATATCGAATTTGATGACACCTTTCACAGTGACTCGAGATGATAAAGAAAAACATGGTTCTATAAAAAATGAAAGAAAATATTGTTATTCTCTAAGTACTTCTTAGAAGTGAAAGTTTTTTTCAGTAAGATTGAACTTGGTAAAACAAGGTTCGCAATAATCACAACGAAAGTTCCAAATCCAAGATGGAAAGGCTCCAATTCAAATTCTGTTGTTTGGGTGCACACGGTATTTGCGGTTGAAATCACATGGTACCACTCTATTCCAATTCATGTTTAGATGTGCAAACATTTCAATTGAATGTTTTGTTGAGTTTGGACAATATGAACTTGTCTATTTAAACTTATGCACAAAAGAAAGAGTGTGATTGCATATTTGTGCGACAAGGTGTGGGAATAAAATATTTGTTCAGAGCGGTGATAAACCCATTGGATTTCTCAGAAACTATTTAAACCCAAGAAATTGGTTCCCACTATAATATATAGGTAATTTGTCCTAACTCAATTTATTTTGCGCGCCGTCAAATTATTTTCACTCGATAGTTGGAAAATGACAAGACATTTTTTATGTAATAATCAGCTACCTGGTTACCACATCTATTTGAATTCAATTTGAGCAGCAAATGTTGCAAGCATCAACATTGATTTGAGCTTAGTTACACATTTATTTCGTTCTCACAACGACTAGTAAACATCGCAGCAGAGGTTGTCTGTTGGAAACATGCTCCAATTACAAAGATTTGTTGCCTTCTCTTTTGCATCATGAGTTCAAGCAGCAGCAACCTGCGGTAGAGAGTGCGAGTGAGAGAAGCTAGAAATATGATGAACTGGAGCAAAACAGAAACGGAAGCGGAGAATACCAAAGCTTAATCGTATGTCCAAAGCTTGAAGGTTCATTCACATGCCACAGTATACACGCAGGAATTTACTTCAGAATTTATAGATCGTCCGGTTGCTATTTCTGAATTTTTATAAGGCACCGTACGGACAGAAGATACAATCTTCTCAAATGGTGTTCTCAATTCCGTTTTTTCATACTCAGCATACTCTTGATAAGTAAACCCCTCTAAATTTTTTGGAAGCCTGTAATTAGCACACAACTGTGTTATACTAGATTCGAACGGGCCGCGCAACACTTGTCTGTTCTTTTAATTTCTTGCCCGTGGTTGTCACATTTTATACAGATTATTAAAAGAATGGTTTATATCCACATGTATAGGCAAAATAGGATGGTAATTTATTTCAAAGCATATTTTAAGGATCGTATGAAATCAATAATCACCATATTATACAATCAAAATCTTAAGAAATAGGAAGATCGGAGCAATGTTGAAGTACACATAGAAATTAATATAGAAATGTACACGTTAATAAGATGGGTAATGTCTTAAGGCAGGAATTATAGATCTATATAAGGTAGTAGCGGGAATCATAGATCTATCCATAAAAAGATATAAGCAGACAGGTTAAGAGATCTTTGTATTTATGCTTAATCGTAGTGATAACACTGGTTTCAACACAGGAGATGACAGTCTAAAAAAAAATATTGGTCTGGTATTTATGCTTATACTGTGGTACGTATGGATTACTATTTTGTATAAAGATGAGAAATGTCTATCAAATACCAAAGGTGTAAAACAAACATTAACACAAGCAGCTCAATGCTTTTTATATAATACAGAGAGATAATAGCGATTATAAGCAAGATGGTAGCATCCATCAGATTGACATAGCAGATTTTTAGCTGAAAACAACTTGCTGCTACATATATACAGGCAAAGGGGAACCTACAGGTCTTAGCTCAAAAGGAGGTCTTTTGATTCAGCCTTCCACACTAACACATGATACAACATTGATCGGCATATGGTGATGCTAAATGGTAGGATAATGGATTCAAAAATATCTGGAGAGCACACGTAACTTCATGTCGTGAGCCAGGACAGTCAGATGACAGCGGGAAGTTTCTAATCAGAAGAGCCGGGCCAATCCTGCTTCAACTTTTTGGCTGGTTATTCGCTATCACCCGATGAATATGCTTTCCAATTATTTTTTCAGTGTGGCTTCAACACATGGTAATTTCAGCTTCATCTGTTTGATCGGAAGCAATCACCGAGAGGCAGTAGTACCTGTAAATAAACATTGTTACAGTGATCATCTAGGTCGACATCACTTAAAATAAGAAGCATCATGCATATCAGTTAAATAAGAAGCTGCATCCTAAGTCCTAACACGGGGAAGCAAGAAACTGCAATAGAAACATAGTTATCCAGTTGAAAACATAGTAGCCAGTATAGTAGTTAAATGTCTGAACTTGATTTCAGGTGTATTGTGTTTTACATAGCATCAAGGAGTCTTTGTTGAATGAAATCATGACTAAAACAATTATTTAGTTAATTTCAGGTGTATTGTGTTTTACATAGCATCAGGGAGTCTTTGCTGGCTGAGCCTAGAAATAAAATTGCGACCCTAGTGTGGGTACATTAAGCAATGTAATTTGAATAGGTAAATGTCAGTCTATGTAATAGAATTACTCACACGATACCTGCAGCTCTGCATAGACAGAGTGAATCACTACAGATATACGTGTGCGGATCTGCATGAACATAACTGTTTAATTCAGCCATTCAATGGCAACGCTGACAACCTGTTTAATTCAGCCATTCAATGGCAACGCTGACACCCACTGTAAAGACACTAATTAATAAAGCTAGTGTTCCTAAAGCATAAAAATAATTCTGCATCCTTTGATCAGTTCATGAATCAGAGTAGAAAGCTTGCACTTTGGACCTTTGTCTAAGAGTGTCAAGCGGCGCCCGGATCCGGCCCGCTTCAGCCGAAAATTAGCTAGCTTCTGTTGTTGACAACTTCGTTAGATTTTAGCTATTTTGAACTGAAATCCCGTTATGTGGGCCTGTGCGGGACCCGCCAGAACAACCTGACCTTTGTCCTCTATATAGAAGAATAGAGGTGACAGCGTATAACCTTCCACGATTTCTAACACATCAAAAGACAAAATAGAACGACGCTCGCAGTCTTCTCAGGATATATTTAAATAATGAGAGGCTTGGCAATGGCAAGAGGGGGAAAAGCTAGCAAGCATCAACGTCCTCCCCAACATGGCAGCAGGCTAGCTAGCTCTATATCTCCATGTACCAAACCAAGCAGCACGAGGCTAGCCAGCAATTGCCAAAAAAAAAAGCTAGCACCAGCGCCACAAAGCTGCCAGCCAGTATCTAGCTCCACACCTCAGGACGACCAAGAAGCAAGAAGTGATAGACCCGAACCTGCTTCCCCATGCGGATGACGACGTACCTGTCGTTGGAGCGAAGGCCGGCCATTTCGGATGTGCCGGCCGCTGCACGGACGCCGAAGACGAAGCCCGCCGGCCGCTGGAGCAAAGGTCTCCCGATCCTGAAGTGCCAGCCGCCGCACCAACATCGGATAGGAAGCCCACCGAGGCCACAGTCCCTGCGCCTGTTAGGGAGACACCAAATCGAGCACAAACGCAGAAATATTTCACCAACTGGGCCCCCATGGCCAGGTGCAGCTCTGGCCAGCATCATCTTCTCCCCTCGAACCGCCGCCCCCATCCCTTCCACCAACTGGGCAGCAAACTCTGAGGAACCGGAAGAGGAGAGGCGCATGGCGTCGATCCCAGCTCCTCGCGTGCGCCGCCGCCAACCAGGGGCGGAGCCAGGATTTAGACATAGGGGGGGCGAGACATCGGTGATCGCAAGTGAGATATTGTATATCAAGATTTCAAGCCCAAAACTGAAATGGGATTTCCATTTCTTCGATATAAGCATTGTATGAATATAAATTATCTCAATCTCTAGTCACACAACATAGCTACTCCTTAAGAAAACCACGACAAATAAAAACAAAACTACCATTTAAGATTAAAAAAATAGATCTACTACTACCGCCAACAATTGGATCTGAAATTTTGGCGCAATGCTAATTAGATCTTTAAACAATTGGCTTGAAAAAACAATTTAATATATTCATATTTATAGGGTTTAGTGGATCCATTATTTTCGTTCGTACATGAAAAATAGAACAGAAGGGAATTAGATTAGCAGCGGCGGCGTAGATCCATTATTATGTACCTGACAGATAACTCGGTGGTGATTTCATGGGACCATGATGCGAACCTATGGCGGCATCCGGGCAACAACGATCAGCGGCGGCGCCATATTCCCGGCTACTCGGAACACGGCCGCCCGTACAAGCCATCTAGCTTCGGCGGTTTGCGAGCGGGAGCAGCGAGGTCGATTGTGATTCGTGAAATGGTGAGAGGCGAGAAGAGACGTGGGGACGATCTGTGGCCTAGCTAGTAAGTCAGCTAGATGGGCTGTTGATTGTTCGGCCGTACATATTGCTGCTAGCCGTGTGCAGTTGCCAGTTGGGCTTAAGTAGTAATACGTAATTATCAGCAGCTATTAGCGTGTATAATATGGCCACTGCCTGCTGCAATAAGTAGGGGGGGACGAGCCATTGGGGGGGTCGGATCCCTGCTAGCCCCCCCCCCCCCCCCGTCTCCTCCCTTGCCGCCAACGATGGCTGTGAGAGAGGAGGTGAGAAGGGAGAGAGAGAGAAGGAAAATCAGAGGTGGAGGACAAAGATCCACACCTGCCGCCGTGTCTCGCGCCCACGGACTCCTCGCCTCCATCCTTGCGGACGGATTTTACTGCTGCTCGACGTGCCTCTTCCCCGGCATCTCGATGCGAAGGACGGCGGCGCTGGCGTGCTGGTGCCAGGACGGAGGGATGGAGGCGGCGGCACTCGGGACGGGGAGTGATTGTGAGAAATTAGTGAGGTTTATCGTTCTTTCCACAGGGACCAATCTATTATGGCTTCGGATTCGAACAACTTAAGAACAGAATAAGAAGCAGACTTCAAACTTCAAGCAAAACTAGATCAACGACTCGATCTAGTCGCAGTACTATGATTCAGACCTGACAAACACAATTATACACCAAATCCTCGGATCAAAGCATAACACAAGACAAGGAACAGAAATTTTACTCAACCGGCATCTCAGTGTATCATTCTATCGAACATGTTGCAGGCAATTCAGAGTAGCAAGCAGAGATACAAGTTAAGAGACGCGATCAGCAAGGAGGGTTTAAGGGAAAAGAAGAAGAATCATCATTGTCTCTCGCGGCGTCCATGGTGCTGAAGCATGGTGAAGAATGAGGGAGAGTGGATCATCTCCGTGGGCTTGTCGAGGTTCGAACGGTGGCGTCAATGGCTGGCTCCCCTCTTCCGATCCAGATCTCGATCTCCTCCTTGTAGTGATGGTGGTGGTGGTTGTGTTGGAAGAGCTGTGGGGTTGCGGGTGTGTGTTGCTCTCCTCCCACCTGCTCCTCTTGTACAAGGCTCCGTGTCGTGCGGCAGCGTGAGAGAGCTGCTGGTCTTTTTCCTCTTTGCCCCCTGAGGTTTTTGAATTCCTTCGCAAGCAGGTCCCTGGCCTTAGTTCTCCTCTTTGGAATGTAGTTGTGATGAATATTTGGTGCCTTTTCGCACCTGTCCTGTAAATGATGAGAAGGAATATGAATTTGCACAAATGACTTTAAGTATCAAGTTTCTATGATTTAAACAAGTGAACATGTGTATATGATGAGAAAAGATTAAGAAAAACATCCAAAATGTGGTAGTAAAATAGCATGATCAACTCCTCCACACTCAGATTTTTGCTTGTCCTCAAGCAAAGACAAAAATGCAATGGCCTAATAAATTTCAAGAAATATGAATAAGAATCTGACAGTGGCTCAAGAATGACTTTTGTGCCCTACTTCGACCAGTTTTGCTCGTTTGTGCCCTACCTGCGTAGTTTTCCTCGTCTGTGCCCTACCTGGCTCTTTCGTGGCCCGAAGACGGCCAAACGCGGCGTTTCCGTCGGGTGAACCTCCTTTGACCGTTGATAATCCCCAAGAGCAAGGAATCACTGTAGCACAATTCGATAAGTATTTGAGTGTCGAACCCACGAGGAGCTGAAGGTAAACTATCTATTCTCTAAAGCCCTATAACCCTCTTATATGGCCGTTTTGTGAGCAATAAGTTTAAATATAAAAGGAACTAACTAATGAAAGCAAGTGATGTGGAATGGGTTTATCTAGTAACAAGTTTCTCAATCAAGTTTCAAACGCAAGTTTCTTAGAGCAAGTTTCTCTCAGCAGTTTTCTCAAGCAAGTTTCTCAAAGTAGCAAGTAGCAAATATCTCAAGGGAGCAAATGTTCTAGCAATTGTTATTTCATTCGTGTGGTTGTCACAATTAGTGAAGCACATGTTTCAGTCTTAATTGTTTCTTCTAGGAAGGAGCCATAAATAGGTGTAGCCAAGTAAATGAGCAAAACCCCTTATGATGGATCTCATGGCCAAGTAAATGTGCAGCACAAGAATTATTAAGACATAAGTCCCACCATAGCCTTAAGTTCTAGGGTCCCCCATATATATCCCCCATAAAGTAACTTCAACTCTCTCAGGTTTCTGTCCTCCCGTCTCCCTCACTCCATTACATACGGTGATCACCTTACATGCATTCCCCAACATATGTGTGCACTCATACATTGTACATCAAGACAATCATAAAAGATAACAAAACTTGTATGCAACCAATCAACGAACTATTTCACTATTGCCATGAACAAATCACTTCTCAAACATAGATGGGGAGACACAATAGATCAAGGGAATAGTATATTGCATCATATATCATGTTTGCCAAGAGTTTACAGTGGAGAGATGGAGATGATCTTGCTGTAGATGTTGATGATGAACACGCCGGAGGGGGGTGGAGCCCTCCGGAGGTGATTCCGGCGGCGTTTCCCCCCTCCGATCTTCTCCGGCGGCAGCCTTCTGACTCTCTGTTTCGTGGTTTTGTGTTTCTCCGCCGCCTCCTCGCGAAACTCCTCGGGGGACTATTTTTATAGACGTTTTTAGGTCAAGACGAAGCCACGGAGACGAAAACGGACGGCATCGGAGCCACGAGGAATAAAAGAGGTGGTCCCACACGGCCAAGGAATCTGGCCGCGTGGGACCATCTATTTTCTTCCTCGGACTTCCTTTTTCGCGGATCCTTGGCTCGTACGTCTTCTTATTTCCAAATATTGGGCCCCGTAAAATATTAGGTCATTTGGACGTCGTTTGGTCCCTGAAAGTCAAAAACATGGAAAAAGGGGTTTTCTGGTTCTGCAGGGTTAATTCCAAATAAATGGGGAAACTGTGAATTATCCCCTAAAATCATTATAAAACATAAATATAACCCATATATGATGCAAATAAGTTGGAATATCAAGTAATAAAATGTAAAGTTCATGTATGCATTTTACATGCATCAACATCCCCAAGCTTAACCAATACTCGTCCTCGAGTATGAAGGTGATAAAACTAACATGGACTTTGCATTTTAATACCATCAATGGATATCAAAGATGATTACTATTGCTACATAGAGTCAAATGATTCATTCTTCAAAGGAGTAGCAATATGCAAGATAGATTATGAAGTGATATCAAGTATTTAATGCAACGATGTTCAATGATAATTCACAAAGTGTAACATGAAAGAAAGTACTATGGACCACATGTATGCATAATGAAAAGTAAGAACATCCTATAATGGTCATAGAGTATTCATGAAAATCTGAATATAAAAGGTGGACACTTTGGAAAGATATATAATGAGTAGGGTAAAGCATGAATAAGTTTCATCTAACTTCCAAACTCTTCTACTTAAGTTAATGATTGCAAGGTGGTAATCCTTGGTGTCAAGCTCTCATTACCCCTATCATAGCATCTTGAATGATTAAAGTTTAAAGTGAAAGCAAATATGAGTAGTGTGCTTGACAAAGTATAGGTTGAATGTCTCATGCCCCTTGAATACAAGTACCTACACCATGGTGTTACTCAACTTGGGAAACAAAGTAAGTTCAAGTTAAATATCATTGTAAGTAATAATAGCATCATTAAGAGCGTCAACTGGGGTACCTCTTGTCCCAGGATATGGAACAAGCCCATATCAAAATGACAAGACAAACAAACAAAATGAACAATCTCAACACCCTTTTTATTTACCATTGGGATAGCTTTTTATTATAAGGTGTATCACTGACGGTTCACCATAGTATGTAAGTAAATTTCCACCATGAATGATGCATGGCTTAGATTAGCGGCCCAGGCGTCTCTCTAACCATTTATACAAACTCATTTAAACTTGCTTTGTCTCCACATTTATTTCACCCATGATAAGCATCCATAAACAAAAGTACATGATATCAACTAAATAAAATGAAGAGCATGTTGAAAGCTTGCCATGTGACAGCACATATGAGCTAACTCTCAACCCAAGACATTTGTCAAGCCCACAACATCATAATTTTAATCACAATGGGTCATGTTTATTTAATGCAATAAAAGTAAAGTGTGCATCAAGTTCGTGAGAGCTCTATAACCAACTTTTCCCATGACAATCAACAACATAAGCATTTTCATTCAGAGGTATAGATAACACAAATATCATGATAATCATACTCGGAATAGCATAAAGCTAATAGGTAGATATGGTGGACTCACTGGAAAAACTTTGGTTGAAGGTGTTGGAAACAAGTTTTTACTTGTTGGAATTTTTGGGCTAGCAAGAGGGAGAAAGTTGACCGTCTAAATGCATGCATGAGTGTCCATAGAACTAACCAATCCATGTTAAACAAAGTAAAGTAACATTCAGCATCAAAACATGAATAAAAGATAGCTCTTGATAAAACACTTGCATATTAACACTCATTAACAAAGCATATGAATCATGCAACTATATGTATCTTTTTGAATCAACTTAAACATCCCTTTCCCAATCTTTTAATAGCATCCAACTTAATTCAACCCAAATTTCCAGTACCTCTTTCATATATAAATGATGGTGGTGGTCTCACAAAATAAAAATCAAACCAAAATAAAAAGCAAACAAAAGACGCTCCAAGTTTATGCGATAAGGTGCATTGATCGAAAAACAGAAGTTAGACGTGTGCAAACCGAGAGTGTGTAGGTCCAGTGGGGTTGTCTTCACATCCCCAAGCTTATGGTCTTCACCATCCTTGGATAGCTCTTGGTGCATCTCCTCTAATCCCTGTGAAAAAACTTCAAAACACCGTTTCTCCCATTTCTTTTCTGTGGGGTGACATTAGTAGTGATAGACAAATAGATTTCTTGCTGCATATAATCCTTAGACAAAAATTCATATGAATGTCCAGAAAGTGTATAATGTTGTATGCCTACTTATAAACTCAATTGGATAAAAAGATTCAAGTTAAAAGTTCAAAAAATGCATCAAACAAAATGGGACAGAATCTGTCCAGAAAAACAGCAGCAGCAAAACGTATTTTTCTACCCTACTTAACTTTGTCGAAAAATTCCGAAAAATTCATGCATACAGAGGATGAAAAGTTGCAACTACAGTTCAAATATCAGCTCATTCGGAGTTACAGAATAAGAATTAAAAATCATACCGTGCACAGATTCGTGCAGGAATAAAATCTCCGAATGCTATAAGCAACTTTTTCAAACCAAAATGGGTAAAACTTGGCACTTTATTAAAAATTCCAGAAACTAAACTAAAAACTAAGTCTCTTGTTACAGCAAGAGGACACAAAGAAAATCACAAATAAAAACAACCGGGTTGCCTCCCGTAAAGCGCTTTCTTTATAGCCATATAGCTAGGCTTCTTACTTGGTATCAAGATGGTTGGAGTGAGGTGGCTTGGCATCCCCAAGCTTAAATTCTTGTACTTATTTGATATATGTAGGGTGAGCCTAGGGGTAACATCCCCAAGCTTGAGTGTTTGTCCCTCTTGATATTTGTTCATCACCCTCAACTCTTCCACTTGAAAATTCTCTTTACACAAAACTCATCATAAAACTTGATTAGAGGGGTTAGTGTCTCCATAAATTAAATCCACATAAGTACAGAAAAGACATATCATGAGTTGATTCTAAACATTAACTAATGTTACTATGGTTGTGTATTGTTCTTTGATCCAAAGAACCACACAAAACACAAGTAATGAGAGTAATGCAAAATAAAGACAGAATCTGTCAAAAACTGGACAGCCCGTAAAGAGTGAATTTTCAGAGGCACTTACGTTGCTCAAATCAGAAAACTTTGAACTAATGAAATGTGTAATAATAACTGAATATTGCTGACGTGAAATTTCAGGTCAAAATTCCTTTTCTGTGATTTTTAACATTTTTCGCAGTAAAGCTTAGGAATCTGTTTTCTGGACAGCAAATTACTATTGTTTGATCCTACCTCTCAAAAGAGGTTATTCTTTCCATAAATATGAAAAATAAGATACAAAGGTGATGTTACAGTAGTAAACAAGCACCTTGACTCAAAAACCGAAAATCAAACTGAAGAAATCAAAAAGAAGCAAAACCAAGAAAGGTTCAAGAGAAACAAACAAAGAAGAAAGAAAATATTTTTGTTGTTTTTGATTTAGCAAAAAGGCAAAAGAAGAAGCAAATATATACAACATAAACACTCTTTTTATTTGGTTTTAGCTTTGGGAAAAGTTTTAATGATAGAGACTTTGCAACGGTTCCATTGGCATGAACAACACATGTTCAAGGTCGACCCCAACTTCTCCATTACTCATCCTTCTCATTTACTTTCCCAAATTTTATATAAAATGAAAATCTTAAACTAATTGTCACAAAACAGTAGGTAAAGATATTTTACATGTTGTAAAGATATAAAGGTGTGTTCAAACCGAATAGGAAGTTAAAGCATAAGGAACACACCACAGAATATTAAACAATTTACTTTTAAGTCTAACTCTCTTCCTATGCATTGGAATTTTATATATGAATAAATAACAACAAATTTGAGGTAACCAATGCATATAATAATCAATAGCTTGCATTTTAAATAACATAGAAACATAAAGGGGATTCTTATCTCTCCTCTCTCATAATAGTTGCAAGCATTAAAGTTAAACATAACCACATAGTTTTGAATAGAATCACCACATAAAGACTTATCATCTAATGAGCATAATGGATCATCAAACTCAATTAAATCACTTTCATCCTCAATAGTAGGGGGACTAAAAATACCATATTCATCAAAACAAACTTCCCCAAGCTTAAGGTTTTCCTTAGCATTAGCAATAAAGGTGTTCAAAGAATTAGTACTACCACAAACATGATTGTTATGCAAATAAAATTTAATTTTCTCCTCAAACACTTCATGTCCTAACTCAAGATAGATATTATACAATTCTATAATTGTTTGGTTGTTTTCCATTTTATAATTTTTTTGTGTTTTAGATTTATATGTTAGTATGCAATGCAAACAAGAATAAAAGCTTAGCACAACGCTCCCCGGCAACGGCGCCAGAAAAGTGCTTGATAATCCCCAAGAGCAAGGAATCACTGTAGCACAATTCGATAAGTATTTGAGTGTCGAACCCACGAGGAGCTGAAGGTAAACTATCTATTCTCTAAAGCCCTATAACCCTCTTATATGGCCTTTTATGCAAAGCAATAAATTTAAATATGAAAGGAACTAACTAATGGAAGCAAGTGATGTGGAATGGGTTTATCTAGTAACAAGTTTCTCAATCAAGTTTCAAACGCAAGTTTCTTAGAGCAAGTTTCTCTCAGCAGTTTTCTCAAGCAAGTTTCTCAAAGTAGCAAGTAGCAAATATCTCAAGGGAGCAAATGTTCTAGCAATTGTTATTTCATTCGTGTGGTTGTCACAATTAGTGAAGCACATGTTTCAGTCTTAATTGTTTCTTCTAGGAAGGAGCCATAAATAGGTGTAGCCAAGTAAATGAGCAAAACCACTCTTATGATGGATCTCATGGCCAAGTAAATGTGCAGCACAAGAATTATTAAGACATAATTGTCCCACCATAGCCTTAAGTTCTAGGGTCCCCCATATATATCCCCCATAAGTAACTTCAAGACTCGGTCCAGGTTTCTGTCTCCCGTCTCCCTCACTCCATTACACTACGGTGATCACCTTACATGCATTCCCCAACATATGCGTGCACTCATACATTGTACATCAAGACAATCATAAAAGATAACAAAACTTGTATGCAACCAATCAACGAACTATTTCACTATTGCCATGAACAAATCACTTCTCAAACATAGATGGGGAGACACAATAGATCAAGGGAATAGTATATTGCATCATATATCATGTTTGCCAAGAGTTTACAGTGGAGAGATGGAGATGATCTTGCTGTAGATGTTGATGATGAACACGCCGGAGGGGGGTGGAGCCCTCCGGAGGTGATTCCGGCGGCGTTTCCCCCCTCCGATCTTCTCCGGCGGCAGCCTTCTGACTCTCTGTTTCGTGGTTTTGTGTTTCTCCCGCCTCCTCGCGAAACTCCTCGGGGGACTATTTTTATAGACGTTTTTAGGTCAAGACGAAGCCACGGAGACGAAAACGGACGGCATCGGAGCCACGAGGAATAAAAGAGGTGGTCCCACACGGCCAAGGAATCTGGCCGCGTGGGACCATCTATTTTCTTCCTCGGACTTCCTTTTTCGCGGATCCTTGGCTCGTACGTCTTCTTATTTCCAAATATTGGGCCCCGTAAAATATTAGGTCATTTGGACGTCGTTTGGTCCCTGAAAGTCAAAAACATGGAAAAAGGGGTTTTTGGTTCTGCAGGGTTAATTCCAAATAAATGGGGAAACTGTGAATTATCCCCTAAAATCATTATAAAACATAAATATAACCCATATATGATGCAAATAAGTTGGAATATCAAGTAATAAAATGTAAAGTTCATGTATGCATTTTACATGCATCAACCGTTACTTGGCCTGACAGGTGGGGACGGCTTGGCGAGTCTGACGCCCAGGTTGGGACATCTCGCGGCCGATTAATCATTTAATTTTGTACTTAATTAAAAATATTTCGATGAATAATTTGTTGTCTGAATCAACATTTATTTATTCATTGTTTAGTGAGAATTCGTTGATTAATACTGAAATTAGAAAACTAAAACTGAAATTAACACTGAAATTAAATGATTAGGAAACTGAAACTGAAATTAGGATTCATAATTAGTATTTGCACAGGGAAATTGAAACTTAAACTGAAATTCCTTCATAATTCACAATTGATTACAATAGATTAACTGATTACAAAAGATTACTACGCCGGCGGCGGCTAATACTACTAATCAGTAGCAGTGCAACTACTGCATGCACTGCTACTACGCCGGCGGCGGGCTAATACTACTACTAATCAGTTGCAGTGCAACTACTGCACTGCTACAACGCCGGCGGCGGGCTCCAACTTCCTCCGCCTCGGCTCCTACATCCTCCGCCTCTTCGCTGGCGGTGCATCGTCGTCGTCGTCGTCGGAGTCATCCGAGTCATCATCGTCGTCGTCCTCCTCCTCAGAGCCATTGTTCGGCGGCTCCTCCTCCTCCTCCTCATCGTCGTCGTCGTCGGAGTCGGGGTCGGAGTCGGAGCCATGGCCGTCTGATACGTCCAAAACGTATCTACTTTCCCGAACACTTTTGCTATTGTTCCACCTCTAATTTGTGTGATTTGAATGTAACTAACACGGACTAACGCTGTTTTCAGCAGAATTACCCTAGTGTCTTATTTTTGTGCAGAAAGTCAACTTTCGAGAAAATCCCTGGAAATAATCTCAAACATCCTATTTTACCAATAGACCCACGGAGCCAGAAGGGGAGTCGGAGGCGACGCACCAGGCCACCACGCCAGGGCCCGGTGCGGCAGAGGTGGGCCCACGCCCAGGGTTGGTGTGGCCACCTCGGTCGCCCCCCGACGCCGCCCTTTCGACTACTTATTGCCTCTGACCTAAAAACATCGGGGAGCCCGTCGTTCTTTCGCGAAACACATCCACGCTCCGCCGCCACCGAAAACCCTAATACGGGGATCAGAAGTTCCGTTCTGGCACCCTGCCGGGACGGGGATTCGGAGGAGATCATCGCCGTCGTCATCACCAACGCCTCTCCATCAACCATCCATGATTCCCCCATCGATGTGTGAATAATTCCCGCTGTAGGCTGAAGGGGATGGTAGGGATTGGATGAGATTGTTCATGTAACAGATGTCAGATTGTTAGGGCATGGTGCCTAGTATCCATTGTTAGTGCTATTTATCGTTGTTGCAACTTGTTGTGCTTAGTGCTTGACACTTAGGGCCCGAGTGCCATGATCTCAGATCTGAACATGTTATTGAATCATGAGTATAATTATGTTTTGGATCATATCTGCAAGTTGTATACACCTGTCGTTGTCCGGAACCCGAGGCCCCAAAGTGACAATAATTGGGACAACCGGAGGGGCTAGCTGTGACTTGAGGATCACGTGTGTTCACAGAGTGTTAATGCTTTGCTCCGGTACTTTATTAAAAGGAGTACCTTAATTGCCAGTAGTTTCCCTAGAGGCCCCGCTGCAAACGGGCTGGCAGGACAGAAGATGTTGTGCAAGTTTCTCATTGCGAGCACGTACGACTAAATACGGAACACATGCCTATGTTTGACTAGTACTTGGATGCTTTATTATTATCTACCTGCAAATGCCCTGTGTTATGACTATTACATGAGCTATCTTATCCATGCAACGCCCGTACATCCGTCCCTATGCCTACAGTATTTTAATCCTGCTGTTTACCGAAATCACTACTGCTGTCTCCGTTACACTGTTGCTACTGTTACTTCAACATTGCTGATGTTATATCACTGTTACTACTGATAAATTGTGTCGAGCAAGTTTTCTTTCAGGTGCAGCTGAACTGACAATTCATCTGTTAAGACTTATATTTATTCTTTGGCTCCCCTTGTGTCGAATCAATAAATTTGGGTTTTACTTCCCTCGAAGACTGTTGCGATCCCCTATACTTGTGGGTCATCAAGACTATTTTCTGGCGCCGTTGCCGGGGAGCATAGCTTTATTTATAAGCTCATCTGAAGGTGATATTATTCGCTGCAATTTATTTATCATGGGGAAGGCTCGTGATCAGAAGGTGGCTATATTGCCATCCACTACAAGGAAAGGTACAACTCTGAACACTGCTGCTGCTCTAGATTCACCGTCTGTTATAAGTCAACTTATCACACCACCTCATGCACGTATTTCACATGCTGTTACTGCTGAATCTGAAAATATTTCTGATGAATTTGATGATGCTTCTACTGTTCTTGATGAAAGTAGTTCACTAGGTGCTTTTCTGGATGCTACGATTGCTAGGTCTAGACAAATTGAAAATGATGAAATGCCTAATGAAAATCTTATTACACCTGCTGATTCACCTGGGTCGAGGGAATTCATTGATGATGATGATCCCGAGGAAGCCTATATAGATCTTGATGATGATTTTATTGATGAATGTATGAATTTTGAATCATCTGCTGATGCTAATGCTATAAGAAATCTTATTCAAAGGCGTGCTGTTAATTATAAATTGTCTCCTGATCCTAAGTTTGCTACGTCTCCTATAAATATAAGAGATAAAGATTATGATTTTTCTGTGGATTTGTCTCTTATATCCATTGCAGAGAAAGAACCTTTTCGAGGTGTCGAAAATGAAAGTGTGTAGAACACATGAATAAGCTTTCTACTTTAAGTAGCTTATTTTCTGATGATATTAAAAACGCAGCTACTTTGTTACTAAAATATTTCCTTTCTCATTGAAAGATGATGCTAAAACTTGGTTTAGTAATTTATCTCCTGGTTCTATTAAAAGTCCTCTAGGTTTGATTGATGTTTTCTTCCAGAAATATTATCCTGCTAGTGCTCAGCATGCTGCTTTGCAGAGAATTTTTAACTTTAAGCAATTAAAGGAAGAAAACTTGTCTGAATCTTGGACAAGATTTTGCTATTTAATTAGAATTCGACCGGGACACCAACTAGCTAAAAATGAACTTCTTGATATATTCTATAATGGACTAACTGTTGAATCTAGGACCTACCTGGATAGTTGTGCTGGTTGTGTTTTCAGGAAACGAACTCCAGATGAAGCTGAGGAATTAATGGCTAAGATAAGCCAAAATCATGAAGATTGGACTATACCTGAACCTGCTCCGGTACCTGAACCTGCTCCAGTGCCCACACCGAGGAAAAGAGGTGTTATTGAATTGAATGATGAAGGAATGAGAGAAGCCAAGAAATCTCTTAAGGAGAGAGGAATTAAATCTGAAGATGTGAAGAATCTACCTCCAATAGAAGAATTATGTAAGCCAATTCCTCACCCTTCTACAGTTGAGGTACACTCTCCAATATTTTAATTCTGGTGATGTTCCTTATCGTAAGCCTCCTGATCAATGCTTAGATGAGTTGGATAATTTTATTGTTAAACAGGAGCATTTTAATATGAGAGTGCAAAATCATCTGTTAGAAAATTCTCGTATTATTAGTAATTTGCATGATGTTTTGGAAAGAACTGCTAATGATGTTAGAGGCCTTGTTAAACATTTTAATATGGTTCAAACTCAAATGGAGCAAATTACTAAAGTACAAAAAGATCTGCTAGCTAAAATTCTAACAATGATGGGAAACATGCTTTTGGTATAGAAACTAGGGGTGGTGCTTCTACTCAGGATCCCTTGTATCCTGAAGGACATCCTAAAAGAATTGAACAAGACTCTCAATTAACTGAAAAACCTGGTACTTCTTCTAAGAGAAAGAAGAAGAAACATAAACATGTTGTAGAGTCCTCTGAAACTGCTAAGGATAAAGAACCTGTTAATGATCCTAATAGTATATCTGTGTCTGATGCTGAAACTGAAAGTGGTAATGAACATGCTAATGATAATGATAAGAACAATGCCATTGATAAAGAAGAAATTGAAGAGGAATCTGATGAGGATACTGAAAATAAAAATTATACTAAAGAGGATTTTATTGCCAAGAAACATGGTAAGGAAAGAGAACCTTGGGTGCAAAAACCAATGCCTTTTCCTAATAAGAAACATAAATCCAAGGAAGAAGAACACTACAACAAATTTTGTGAGTGGATGAAACCTTTGTTTTTGCAAATTCCTTTGACTGATGCTATTAAGTTACCTCCTTATTCGAAATATATGAAAGATATTGTCTCTAACAAAAGGAAGATTCCTAATGAGGAAATTTCTACTATGCTTGCTAATTATTCTTTCAATGGTAAGGTCCCAAAGAAGCTTGGAGATCCAGGTATACCAACTATTCCTTGTTCCATCAAAAATAATTATGTTAGAACTGCACTTTGTGATCTTGGAGCAGGAGTAAGTGTGATGCCTTTCTCCCTTTATAAAAGACTGTATTTGGATAAATTGATACCAACTGATATATCTTTGCAAATGGCTGATAAATCTACTGCTGTCCCCATTGGTATATGTGAGGATGTTCCTGTTCAAGTTGCTAACAATTGCTTGATTTTAACTGACTTTGTTGTGTTGGAAATGCCTGAAGATGATAATATGTCTATTATTATTGGAAGACCTTTTCTTAACACTGCAGGAGCTGTTATTGATTGCAATAAAGGGAAGGTTACTTTCAATGTCAATGATAAAGAGCATAATGTATATGGTGTTAATACAATTGCAAATTTTAGTACTGTCAAAGTGGGAAGTATTGATTGTCCTATATATGATCATCATGAAGGATATCAAAATATCATGGTGGGATCAATAGCTTTTCAATATAAGGTAAAATGATGGTTTCATGTAGCTTAATTCTTTTATGTCAAATAAAATATATTTGGTTGCAAACTTGATCAACCTTGTTAACAAATACATTTTAGATGCATAAAATTGTTAAACAACATTCTCACCCTCTCACCTGATCTACCTACTGTTTTACCTCTGTCATTACAAATTTTTAGTGATGAATAGTTCAGTTATAAAATTGTTTTTGCTGCTATTCATTGTTTTAAATACCCAGAAATTGCTCGAAAATAAAAGTTGTCAAAAATTTCTGGAAAAATTACGAAAATTCCTAGTTTGAAAAATGGAGCGTGGGAGCACCTGGGGATGACCAGGGGGACCCACCAGGCCACCCCTCGGCGCGGCAGAGGCAGGGGCGCGCCCTGCCCTGGCGTGGGCCCCACCTGGCCATCCACATGGTGAGTTTCCTCCCCATCCTTTCTCTCTCCCGATCAAACTCACCACCATTGCTCAAACTCGTGTTCTTGCTGTTCTTGCTCGAACTTTTTTTTTTGGACATTTATGACAGTAGGGGAGATCCCTACTGCCTCTATATTAAAACACCCAAAAAAGGGCAGCAGCCACAATTACATAATTACAACAAGGTTTTCTGGAATTATAAGGTACTGGAAAGGGAAAAAATAAAGTTGTGTTTGCTCTCCTTAGCCCTATGAACCAGGAGTCTGAAGTCCTCCTTAAACCTTGCAGCCCAGGCTGAAGTCGAAGGTGTTATTCCATTGAAGTAAAAATTGTTCCTTTCTTTCCAAATACTCCAAGCAGCATAGGCAAAAACATCCATAAACATCTGTTTGGTCCAGTGAGTTTTGAGTAGGCTATCAGCTCAAGTCTACTAGCAGCCACATTGGTAGAAAGGGGGAAATCCAGTTTCTCCCAGCAGCTCTTGCTGAAGTTACAATGGAAGAAAAGGTGCTCCACCGTTTCCTCAACCCCATCACTGCACATAGTGCAATTAAATGTATTACCCACATTATAGTGTCTCCTTCTTAGCATGTTCCTCGTGTTTAATCTGTCAGAAAGAAGGAGCCAGCAGAAGAATTTTATTTTGGGAATACTCTTGCTCTTCCAAATCCAATTGAATGACTCGTGGGACATCTCTCTGAAGCAAAATTTGTAATACTGGCTGGAGGAATATTGGTCAGAACCCCAAAGGTAGGACCACTGATCATTAGCAGTATTATCTAGAATGATATGAGCAGTATCTGCTTGAGCCTGCCTCAGCTCCTGGATAGCTTGCATGGACAGAGGTAGGTGAAAATTGGCCCCCAGAGTCTGCTATGAGAAATTCCTTAGCCGAACATCCTCATCAAGAGAATAGGAAAAGGCTCGGGATAAGCAGCTGAAGCTAATTGGTCTTGCCATGGGTCCTTCCAAAATAAAATGGTATCCCCTCTGACAATCGTGCACTGTGATATACCTCTATAAATCGGTGACAGTTTACAGACATCTCTCCACCAGAAAGACCCACACAACTCAGAAGAATGTGGCACCTTGTCGACATAGTACGTGTTCCAAATAAGTGTAACCCATGGTGTATCCATCTTGTTGTAGAATTTGTGCAGGTATTTAAGCAGGAGCCCTTCATTCTGAATTTTAAGATTTAGAACTCCCATACCACCCTTATTCTTGGGTCTGCACACTTTATCCCAGGCAATCAGAGAATTGCAATGTTCACCATCCTCTGTTTTCTTATTCCACAAGCAATGCCTTCTGATCTTATCGACATGTTCCAGAATTTTGGGGTGTAGCTTCAGAGCACACATAGAGAAGGTTGCAATTGAGGAAAGGAGTGTGTTGATTACTGTGACTCTCCCACTGTATGACATCATCATGAAATTGGCAGACATTGCTCTCTCAATTCTGTCCACTAATGGCATAAGATCATAAACAGTCGGTTTTGTTGTACCCAATGGAAGGCCAAGGTAGGTAAAAGGCATTGTGCCAATAACACAGCCAAAAATCCAGCAATAACAGTTGCCTGGTGCTGTGCAACATTGATAGGAATCATAATTGATTTGTGATAATTAATATGTAATCCTGTGGACTGAGCATAGGTGTCAAGAATCTCCTTCATTTTCACTATTTGGTCGGTGCAGGCAGGCATGATCACAATAGTGTCGTCTGCATACTGAACCACTGGATAATCCATGCCATAATCAGGTGAAAAGGAGCTTGTAGGAGATTGTCACGAAAGGCCTTGTTGATAGCTGATTGCAGAGGTCTGCAGCAAGAACAAAAATCAGAGGTGAGAGGGGATCCCCCTGTCGAACACCCCTTTTACAGTGGAATTGTCTACCAGGAACACCATTAAGTAGAACACTTGACATGCCAGTACTAAATATGATTCTATCCAGTGTAGCCATTTTGAGTCAAAACCCATTTGTTTCATGATTTTTAGCATAGCACTGTGGTCAATGGTGTCGAATGCTTTAGCAAAATCCAATTTTAGCAGAATTATCTCTCTCTTGGATGTTTCACACTGATGAATGAACTCAAACGCCCAGGCAATGCAGTCCTGGATTGTTCTCCCCTTCAGAAAACCATATTGGTTTTTGTGGACAATTTTGAGAACAATTTTCTGTAACCTATTTGCCAACAGTTTAGTGATCATTTGAGGCAGCAGTTCAGAAGGGTGATAGGCCTGAAGTCATTAACTGTAGCAGGAGATCCAATTTTAGGAATCAGTGTGATAAAGCCTGTATTAATGCTTTCCAAGTTCAACTTCCCTTCATAGAATTCCTGACATAGGAGATAGATATCCTCTTTAATTATATGCCAACAGGTTTTTAGAAACTGTCCATTAAAACCATCAGGTCCTGGAGCTTTATCTACTGGCATTTCCTTTACCACTGTATCTATTTCTTCATGGGAAAAAGGAGCAGAAAGACAACCAAGGCCTTCAATTGGTTCAATGAGGCTTGCCAGATCAAAGCCCATAACAGTGTTCTGGGAAGTGCCAAGTCTAGCTTTGAAGGAATCATAAATGATTTTTTCTTTGTCAGCATGGAGGTAGCCTGGGTCCCATCAGGAAGTGAAAGCTGAGCAATAGAAGTCCTCCTGTATCTGTCAGTGGCCATTGCATGAAAAAACTTGGTGTTTTCATCCCCAAATTTAGTCCATCTGACTGTGCATCTCTTTTTCCAGTACTGCCTCTGGTAGTCAAGTAATTTTAGTAGATGATCCTTGATGATTCTTCTAAAATTAGTCTCAGGGACAGTAGCCCTCTTCTGTCCTCCAGATTATCTAGCTCCAGCAGAGCCTTGTTACAATTTTCAATGCAATAGTCAGTCTAGAGATGTTTTTACTCCAGAATTTCAGGTCATATCGTAGACGCTTTAGTTTTGCATTTAAATTTGCAGCACTGTTCTTCTTGTGGGTTGGCTTGTTCCAACTAGCAGCAACAGTCTCTAGAAAACCAGTGTGAGGTCCAAAAGTTCTCAAATCTGAACAATTTGCAGGCTGGAATTGAAGTCTGAATAGAAGCTACACATGGCGTATGATCAGATGTTGGTTTTCCTTGTGGATTTACCACAGTGTTGGGGTAGGATATTGACCAATGAAGGGATGTGAAAAACCAATCGAGCTGCTCTAACAAAGGGTCCTGTTGCATATTACTCCAGGTAAAACTCCTCCCTTTTATAGGTATTTCAGTCAGGTTTTGTGCTCTGATGAGATCATTGAACAATAGCATGTCATCCACATCCCCTCCCGGTTTATTCCGATTATCAATTGATCGTATGAAATTAAAGTCACCACATATTAGCCAATCCTCCTCATCTGGTATAGCCAAGTTATAGAACCAATTTACAAATTCATCTCTCATATCACCCGAGCATGGCCCATAAATATTAAGTAAAGTCCAGGAATAATTATCCTGTTTTGAAGTGAAATAAACCGAGAGAGCAAAAGCTTCACAGTGCATAACCATGCCAGAGAACACTGAGCTTTTCCAGATAATAATAAGCCCACCAGAAGCTCCATTGGAGGGAACATACACAAAATCATCGAAATCACTAGGGCAGCATGATTTAATAAAAGCCAAATCAAAGTGGGATTTCTTTGTCTCTTGCAAGCACACAATAGCACAACCACTTAACTTAATAGCATTCATTAAAGCTAACTGCTTAGTCTTTGCATTTAAGCCCCTAATGTTCCAGCATAACACAAACCACTTCCTTAGATAATTCATTACAAAATATATAAGAGATAATTTGAAGGAACAACAGCAAGAACTAGTCCTTGTTGTTCTCCTGATCCTGCAGGCTGGCTAGCAGCTTCACCGGGGAGAGATCTTCAGGAGGCACTCCACACATCTGAACTCCAATGTGCTGGAGGGTGGTGACAGGAGTAGGAGGTGGGACATCAGGAACATCCACCACAGATGGCTTCACAATTGCTTTTACTTTCGATTTCTTTGCCTTGACATCCTTAACAGCTGTAACCTTAAACCCATCATACTTGTTGGCTCGAGGGCTCCTTCTCACAAGAGCAGTAGAAAGCGGTGTCGAGGAGGGACCAGGAGAACAGGTAAGAGCATTATCAGCTGCCTTAAGAGCAGTAGCCAAGCCTGAGCACAAACATTTGGTGTATCATCAGGCCTCATCAATATTTCCACAATCCTGGCTATTTTCCTTGGAGGCTGGGGGAACAGAGATGGCCTCAACAGTTCTCTTGCCAGCAATAACTGAGACAAAGGAGAAGTTCTGGGAGAGCTTCAAGTGCATAGCAAAAGGTGAGGGCATGAAGGCCTGTTTAGCACACATACCCAGGATAGAAACCTGAGTAATAGTATCAGCTGTGAAGGGAGTGAGGCCAAGCACTAAGGCCTGAGCAAAGTGGAGGCTATCAATCTGGCAGCCGAAAGCTTCCTTGTGCAGACAACCACTGTGAAAACTCTGAATAGCAGCAGCATTTGCATTATAAACATGATCTCAACTGTGACCAGGCTTGGATTACCACCTCCTCATGATCAGATTCAGGACTGCTAATGGAGTCATTCCAGGCTTGCATAGGACTATCAACAGTATTGGATGCAGGAGGGGGCATGCCAATGTGCATAGCCACCCCTTGTGCTCCCAGAATTGCTGTGAAATTCACCAAAGGTGGGTCAACAAGCATATCAGATGCTCCCTGCACATTTTCTGCTGCCACCTGTGCATTTAGATCCACAATAACAGGTGCTTGAGCTTGAATTACAGGAGGGATGTTCTGCTGGCCCTGTCCATGTGCTGGTGACCCTGGTTGTTATACTGAACATTGTGATTCAGGTTCAGTTGAAGCCAGTTAGCAAGCTGGTTCTGATAAATCTGCTCAGCTGTAACATCAACTCCATGCAGTGGGTGGGGATTACCATCTTCAGGCTCAGGATCCTCAGGGGGGGAGGAACATCGTGCACATGAGCATTCCAGTCTGAACTTCTCAACAGAAACACTGGTACTGACCAGCTTTGCCGTGCACCCCCAACTGAGTAACCACAATGCTTCTGGGGACGAATTTGGGGTGGACCAACCAGACCTTTGCTAGAACAGAGTGCATATTACCTCTAGGCTGATGCCAAACAGAAAGTAAACCAAAATCTTCCACAGCTCTATTGATGTAAAAGCTGGTTTGGTAGTCCAAGGGAAGCCTAGGAACAGAATCCAAGTTTCTCTGCCAAAGGATGTCAGGCGCATGTTCTTCGCCTGATCATGTCGAACAAAGGTGGCTGTTGTTATCTCATCTACCTCAAAGGTGAGCCAATAGCAGTATCCGCATGCAGAGTATCGGCGAGCTTAAAAACCCCTAAACCAAAAGGATGGTCATCCCAATCCACGACCGCACAGCCCGATTCAATAAGAAAAGCCCTAACCTCCTCGCGCATCTGCTCCCGCATCTGAATCGGGACGAACCTGTTGGTTTCAGCGATGATGACCCTGTCATTGTTCAGCGGCGGCACCGCCGGCACCACGAGCCTTGTCCTGACCGTCCTATCCACGGGGCCTTGATCGATCGTCATCCCATCGGGGATGAACGCCAGCGGGTTGACGGTGAAGTTAGCCATTGCGAAATCCGCGACGGGGCGGCGTCGATGTCGTCGGTGTCGTCGCCGACCGAGGGTTCTACTGTAGCTAGGGGAAAAGATGCTTGGGTAGGCGAAACGGCCAGGCAAGAATCCCTATTAAGCCGGGGAATTTCCTCTGTTTCCTTTTCAGTGCGATTTTGCCGTTTCGGCATCCAGATTTTTCGGACCGAAGTGGAAGGCGGCGTAGGAGAGCTGCTTTGGGCCTCCAGATTAGCTTTTGCTCGCACATGGCTCTGCGATGGCCCAACTCTTTGCAGGCCCAACATCGAATCTTTTTTTTCTTATCAGAACACTGAGCACATTGGCGGCCCACAGCTATGCAGGCGCGACAAACCCCAGGACAAGCGGGCCTCAAGTGACCTTTTGAGCTACAACGGGAGCAACGGCCCAACAATTCAAAAATACGATCGCTAGGCAGGAGAATAGGCAGGTCTAACGTAGACATGATATCTTTCTCCAGTAATTAGCAGATCTTAAATCAATTATGTGCTCGAGTAAATCATGGGGGAGATTTGCAAAGAATTTTCCAGCGAAATTATCTCCAATAAATGTTTTTTGAATTTCAAACTCAGGATCCACTAAAACCGGATCAGCAAAACTTCCAAAAATAATTCCATTACCAGTGTTCGCCGGAGAGATGACGTTGCCGGAGAGCTCTGAAGAGTTGCCGGAGATTTCGCTAAGATCGGCGAGAACGACCCAAACTGGAGAGGAGCAATCTTCGTCGAGGTGGAAGAGATATCCTTCTGAAAACCAAACTTTGCTAATTCCATGGCAGAAGAAGATGAATCCAGTGCAGCACTCTTGGATAGAAAATTTAGATTAGGCCGAATCAAGGTCGGACTTCTTTGTGCCACCGCTAGATCTTGATCAGTAGAAAACCATGATTCCTTAGACAAGAGAGGTTGCACATTGCCTCGAACAAAGAGAAATGACAAACAAAATCCGGCCACACACGATCTTTCAGTCCATAGATGAAATGTCCAACTTTGCTAGACGCAACAGAAAACCGAAACCGACGATCGCTCAATTTGAAAACCTTGAAACCCAGATTGTCGCCACCAATGCAACATTGAAGAGCCAAACCAACAGAATCCTCGGAGAGAGGAAAAGAAGCCGACGTGAAGGAGACCACCAAGAAGAACTCCTTTGCGCCCGAAGAGGAGAGAAGTGCACCATAGAATCAAACCTGCGTCGAACCTGATTTGCCACGGCCAAGCCTGGCGAGAAGTCCCAGTGCAGAAGCGCCTCCTTGGAGCAAACGATCTAGAGGACATGGCTGACCATGAGCTCCCTCTCCATCTCCTTGCTCAGCCCATCTTTGTTGCTGAGATTTGGATCATTTGTTCTCCGCTAAGTGACTCCCCGATTATCCAAGTAGAATTTTGTTTGGTTGTGTATATCTATAGTATTTGGCTGCTGTAGGTGACATGTTAAGTGAGCTCGCATGCTTGTTCTTTGCTTAGATTAATTAGTTTTGATGCATGTGTAGCCCTCTTGCAAGTTTCTATAGTAGTTCCCTTGATTTAATTGTTCCAAAATCATTTTTTATGAGAGTTGTTGAAAAATTTCAGAGAAAGAAGATGGACAAATTTGCCTTCGGAGAGATGTTTGAGAGACAAACACCACCCTCCTCAAGGGCAACCAGGTCCGCTAGGTCCAATATTCCTAGGCAGTCCTACAATGAAGACCTTATATCACCAAGTATTGATGATGGGGAAGATTATGGTGATCCACATCCATCTGTTTTCCCGTGTACTCAGTTTATGCAGGATGCAGGGATTTTTGATGACTTCATGAGTATGATCAACAAAGTGGGGTTGTTCGAATTCATGAGGATGAGAGTCCTCAGTATTCTAGGCTCACCAAGATTTTTGTTGAAAGTTTTAAATTCAATAATAGAACATTTAACCCAACTGTTGAGTTTAAAATTTATGATCATGCATGCACAATGGACTTGACAAGATTTTGCAGAGTTATAGGTATTGCTCCATCGGGGACAGCAAGGAAAATCAAGCCCAACCACATGATCTGTTAGAACTTTACAGGGAGTTGAGCCAAGACAGCCGTACGGTGCAGCGTGGTAAGATAAGGAACATTCAGTTTCCAGCCATAAGGTATTTTACATACTACCTGGCTACAAGCGTTCTGGCTAGAGAAAACACTAGTAATATTTCCAACTACCACCTAGCCTTTCTTGCTGCTGCACTTAAAAACAATACATCTTACAATCTTGGTGCTTTAATTTCTCGTCGCCTTTCTACTAAAGGCCCCATCTATGGAGGAATTATTGCCTCTCGTATTTTAGCTGATTCTGGGTTCTCTGTTGATTCCAATGATGAGGTAATGGTTCCGGAAAGACTTGACCTTGCTGCTATGAAAGTTCACCAATTTGTTACTAATGGCTCATTCCCTGGTCATTTATTTTATAGAGTTTTATTTGCTAATGAACCTGAGCGGGAAGTTCCTTTGCTGCAGCCTAGTTTGTTTAGTATTTACAGGAGGCCTCTGTCATATTCGAAGGATGATCTGGATATGCACCTCGACATGCCGGCGCAGCCAGAGTTCCATTTGCAACACTACCCTGAGCATCGTCAGGAGACTCACATGGTGCCTCCAGAGGATCACGCCACATATTACTATGGTGGCACATCTTCGTACTCGTACCAGGAAGGGGAACCTTCTTCGTCCCACACGGAGGACACATCTGAGTGGCGGCCATGGGGCTGATTGACCTCCACTTAGGCCAAAAGCCTAAGCTTGGGGGGAGGTACGCGTATAACGACATCTCACTCATTTTCTGTTATCATATTATGTCGGATTCTTTGTATATCCATGTTCCGTTTTCTTTCGTTTGTTCTTTCTTGTATTTGTTTTTATTTTCTCAAAACCCCAAAAGACCAAAAATATTTCTTTTATTTCTCTATCCTTTACTTTTGCCATTTTAAATTGTAGTTTCGTTTTATCTTTTTAAATTTTCGGTTTGATATTCAAAAATCCAAAAAGATTTCCTTTGTTTATTTACTTCTTTCATGCTTTGTTTTAAAATCGAAAATACAAAAATATTTTTGCTCTTCTTCTGTTTTGTATAGTTGTTGCAGAGTTCAACAGTCTTCCGTGACTCCACTTGGGGCTTGGTTTTCATTTCATATCATTCAAGTCATGCAAGTGAAAGGCAATAATGACGATGTTCGACAACTTGGATGTGGTGAGAGGCTGGTATGAACTCTATTTGTTTTCATTTTTGTACATATACTTATCCATATGGACATGCTTAGTCTGTCATGGTGGTGGTTATGTTATTTAATGTTTGCTTGTTAGTTCATGTCTCTTATGATCAATTCCAATTTACTGATTATGGATAACCTGTCATATAGATATTTGCTTGCATTGTTTTATTCGTAAAGTGGTATGGCATTGTGGTATCCTCCTCTGAATGATTTACTTGAGTCGACTTGGCACATGCTCACACATGTTTATGACACAAAGCAAAAGTCAATCAAAGCCTCGATGATTTATTTTGCCTCAGAGTTTTAGTATCACTTTTATGCCACTGTTAATTTTATTCTGTCGCAAGTATGATTATGATGGTTATGCTCTCTTTGTTGTCGCTTCCCAGTCTATTGCTAGCCTTCACTTGTACTGAGGGAATGCTGCTCGTGCATCCAAAATCTTTAAAACCAAGTTATTCCAAAGAGTCCACTATAAATTCCTATGCATGGTATTTCACACCATTCCAAGTAAATTTTCATGTGCTACCTTTAAAATCTTCAAAATACTTCTCATTTTGTGACACTGTTTTTAGCTCATGAGGACGTGGTAGTTGGGATTATTATCTTCCATGCTAAATTTAGTTTCTCAGACTAGCAGCTTACATCTGCTTATCTACTTTTATTTTGCACAAGAGCTGGTTAGACCACTATAACATCTGAAAAGTAATGAAAAAAAGACACTCCTCCATGGTATGTGATTGTTGGCAGGCACCCGAGGATTCGGTTAGCCATGGTTTGTGAAAGCAAAAGGTTGGGAGGAGTGTCAAACTATATAAAAGTGCATGCTATAAATGCCTAATATCAATATCTCGGAACCGCTCTAAAAACTTGTTTAGCATGGAAGATGATAAGAACTCTATTACTATTCGTTTACAGGAACAACCACCTCTCAAAACAATTTTACTTCTGTTTTATAAATAAAAAGCTTTAGCACATGTTAATCCCTGCTTCCCTCTGCGAAGGGCCTATCTTTTATTTTAATGTTGAGTCACTATCCTTTCTTTGAGCACTTCTTCGAGAGCACAACTGTCATTCTTAGTGAAATGTACTTGTCCCAGAATACGGTTATTTGTGGTATAACTTTGATGCTTTTATCTCTGATATCTTTTTATCTAGTCCTCATTTAAATTTCAGAGGTGCCCGGGCATTTATGTTTTGCTATACAAATACAGGCAAACGAGATACCACTTTACCATATCTTATTACGAACATTGCAATCCTGCACATAGATATATTTCAGGTTGTTTACTCTTAGTATGTTGGAATCTTTTCATGATTGCATAATTAGCAGGTTTCGTTATTTACATATCTCCTATCATGAACTGCCTAAGTTTTGATCATAGTTCAAGTATGTATACATCATATGAAGCAAATGTATTCGTAAAAGTTTTGTTTGTCGCGTTCAGTTTGTCAACTGAATTGCTTGAGGACAAGCAATAAGCTAAGCTTGGGGGAGTTGATACGTCCAAAACGTATCTACTTTCCCGAACACTTTTGCTATTGTTCCACCTCTAATTTGTGTGATTTGAATGTAACTAACACGGACTAACGCTGTTTTCAGCAGAATTACCCTGGTGTCTTATTTTAGTGCAGAAAGTCAACTTTCGAGAAAATCCCTGGAAATAATCGCAAACATCCTATTTTACCAGAAGACCCATGGAGCCAGAAGGGGAGTCGGAGGCGACGCACCAGGCCACCACGCCAGGGCCCGGCGCGGTAGAGGTGGGCCCGCGCCCAGGGTTGGCGTGGCCACCTCGGTCGCCCCCCGACGCCGCCCTTTCGACTACTTATTGCCTCTGACCTAAAAACATCGGGGAGCCCGTCGTTCTTTCGCGAAACACATCCACGCTCCGCCGCCACCGAAAACCCTAATACGGGGATCAGAAGTTCCGTTCTGGCACCCTGCCGGGACGGGGATTCGAGGAGATCATCGCCATCGTCATCACCAACGCCTCTCCATCAACCATCCATGATTCCCCCATCGATGTGTGAGTAATTCCCGCTGTAGGCTGAAGGGGATGGTAGGGATTGGATGAGATTGTTCATGTAATAGATGTCAGATTGTTAGGGCATGGTGCCTAGTATCCATTGTTAGTGCTATTTATCGTTGTTGCAACTTGTTGTGCTTAGTGCTTGACACTTAGGGCCCGAGTGCCATGATCTCAGATCTGAACATGTTATTGAATCATGAGTATAATTATGTTTTGGATCATATCTGCAAGTTGTATACACCTGTCGTTGTCCGGAACCCGAGGCCCCAAAGTGACAATAATTGGGACAACCGGAGGGGATGGCTGTGACTTGAGGATCACGTGTGTTCACAGAGTGTTAATGCTTTGCTTCGGTACTTTATTAAAAGGAGTACCTTAATTGCCAGTAGTTTCCCTAGAGGCCCCGCTGCAAACGGGCTGGCAGGACAGAAGATGTTGTGCAAGTTTCTCATTGCGAGCACGTACGACTAAATACGGAACACATGTATGTTTGACTAGTACTTGGATGCTTTATTATTATCTACCTGCAAATGCCCTGTGTTATGACTATTACATGAGCTATCATATCCATGCAACGCCCGTACATCCGTCCCTACGCCTACAGTATTTTAATCCTGCTGTTTACCGAAATCACTACTGCTGTCTCCGTTACACTGTTGCTACTGTTACTTCAACACTGCTGCTGTTATATCACTGTTACTACTGATAAATTGTGTCGAGCAAGTTTACTTTCAGGTGCAGCTGAACTGACAATTCATCTGTTAGGGCTTATATTTATTCTTTGGCTCCCCTTGTGTCGAATCAATAAATTTGGGTTTTACTTCCCTCGAAGACTGTTGCGATCCCCCATACTTGTGGGTCATCACCGTCCTCGCCTTGGCCGTCGGCGTCGCCCTCGCCGTCGTCATCGCTGTCGAGGTTCTCTTGCCAGTGCCCATGGCCCTCGTCCCACCACGGGATGGGGTTGCCCTCGCCGTCCGAGTCGCTCGGAATGGCTTCGTTCTGCCACTAGTGATCCGCCATGGCACCGAGAGGGAGGTTAGGGTTTTTTGGGAGAGAAGAGAGAACAGAGAGATTGGGGTTTTTTGGGATAGTAGAGAGAACTGCTTTGGAACTGCAACGCAATGGGGTTTTTATGTGTGAGGGGGATAGAGATGAATTCAATGCGTAGATCGATAACCTCCTGCGGCACCGAACAGGCGGATCGAACGCCTCGTTTTTGCCCAAACCAGTGTGAAATGACAACACATTTTACAGATTATATTCGCAATGATGACATCCTGTGACCGCACTCGACATCCAGTCGAAATGACATGCCTGTAAATGTTCAGCACGTCATCTGGTGCCCCTTGACGCGTGTAGTACAAGTGTCGAACAGTTGATGTGCACTCAAGTTCTGCTCAGATTTACTGCAATTGGAAACGTTGTGTGACATCTAGACGTATGGGAAGCATTTTGTGCGAGAACTTACGCGATTAACTTTTTGTTTACGTGCATGTCTGCGTAGGTGCATCCGTCTCAACACACCAAGCGCGTTCTGGACGTGAACCGGCACCCACAATGCGCTCTGGACGTGCATATCTGCTTAGATACGTGAATTTTTCGTCTGAATGTATATAGACCTTTTTTATCAACTTGAATCGTTAGTATACGACATAAGAAGACTATGTGCGCAGGTTTTCCCTTTTTTTGATTTTTTTTATTTTTGAAGCTCATTTCAAATATTGGTCAAACCTAACTTTCACCAACATTTGAACAAGTTTAAACATGAAATTTGAAAAACTAAGCCTGGATCCTTCTTAGTCACTCCAAAATGAAACTTTGGTGAGGTTTTTGAAATTTTCATGTTGCAAATCCAAAACCCCTTCTCTTCACCCTTGAGTTCATATGACATAGTTTGAGATATCACCTTACATACGTGAATTTTTCGTCTGAATGTATATAGACCTTGTTTATCAACTTGAATCGTTAGTATACGACATAAGAAGACTATGTGCGCAGGTTTTCCCCTTTTTTGATTTTTTTTTGAATTTTTGAAGCTCATTTCAAATATTGGTCAAACCTAACTTTGACTAACATTTGAACAAGTTTAAACATGAAATTTGAAAAATTAAGCCTGGATCCTTCTTAGTCACTCCAAAATGAAACTTTGGTGAGGTTTTTGAAATTTTCATGTTGCAAATCCAAAACCCCTTCTCTTCACCCTTGAGTCCATACGACATAGTTTGAGATATCACCTTAGATACGTGAATTTTTTGTCTGAATTTATATAGACCTTGTTTATCAACTTGAATCGTTAGTATACGACATAAGAAGACTATGTGCGCAGGTTTTCCCTTTTTTATTTTTTTGAATTTTTTAAGCTCATTTCAAATATTGGTCAAACCTAACTTTGACCAACATTTGAACAAGTTTAAACATGAAATTTGAAAAACTAAGCCTGGATCCTTCTTAGTCACTCCAAAATGAAACTTTGACACTTTGTCAAACTTTTCAAAACTCCGTTGACGACCGCCTCCAAACCCCGTCCCAAACCTCGCCGAACAATGACCATCGATCTAATCCAACGCTAAACTGCAGTCGTCTGATGGTTCTTCTAGAAGGAATCTGGGCGATCCGCGAGAAGCTCATTCTGCGATCTGATTGGCCGCGCGCGTAGGACTAGGAAACTTGGCATACCGAATGGGGATTTTGGCACACCAAATGGGGATTTTCACACATAATTGGAAACTTCAAAATGTCAATGCACAAGGCCAAATTTCATAGCTAAGGGGTGAATATTTCCGACTTTCATCTTTGCAATTGTGTAGATTCATGGTAGACTAAGTTGTGAATTTTGGGCACAGAAAAAAAATGAAATTTTCAAGAGTTTGACATAATTCATAATTAAAACACATAACATTGATTGGTGCATAGTATAAAATTATAAAATAGATCAATAACTAATATTCCTTGGTACCCTTGGCCTTGCCCGTAAAACAACTAATAACTAAAATGGACTACCACTCGTCCTCGTCATCGGAAACCTCCACCGACTTGGCCTTGCCCTTGCCCTTGCCGTCGACCTCCATTGGGGCGTTGCCCTTACTCTCCGAGCTGTTCAGAGTCTTCTGCAGGTCATCCGCATACTTCGCGGCTCTCGCCTTCTCCGCGTCTTCTGATTCGACCACAGAAGCCACCAGAGCATCCATGAGCTGTTGCTGCTCGGCGGAATGTCTGGCCTGCTCCGTGGCTTGATAGTCGGCCCTGGCCCAGGCCATACCCGGGTCCATGACCTCCTCCTCCTCCTCGGATAGATCGATGAAGGGAATGGGATCGGGAGCAATGGCCCTGCCCCTTCCCCTGCGCCTGCTCGGAGGAGACTCCTCGGATCGTCTAATCTCCCAGGATGAACGAATCCTGCTCGACCTTGGGGGAGTGCGCCCACGCCCACGGCCCCTGCCGCTGCCCTCGCTCAACTCAAAAAACCAAGGATAGCGGACGTGGCGGCGGCGGTTCAAGCTGGGAGTGGAGCGGCCACCACCACGAGCCATGGAAAGATGAGAGACTGGGCGAGGGTGTCAAGGAGAGGAAGAGTGGATCACTGGCGCAACGGGCAAGGAAATGGCTCCTTTTCTAGCCATCTGCGGTCTGGACGGCGTCGCGTCTGGACTGGCAGTAATGGCGACTGGGCTTTGATTCGGCTCGCTAGACTGCTCAGCTTGCGGCGGGACAGACTAGGCAAGAGAGACGCGAAGACGGTGAAGGAGATGCGTGGCCGGGCCGGCAGCGAAGGCGGCGAGGCAGTTTTTTGCCGGCCAGGGGGGACACGCAATTGAAGGTGCGAGGACGGCGAGCACTGGCATGGACGCGCTCGTACGGCTGCATGCAATCACTCCTCCTCCGCTGGCCCCACTTGTAAGCTTTAAGTTGGGGACGGGGAGCAGCATGGGTGCGCACGGGTGCGTGCACTTCGGTGGGCCCACAAGTCACAGCTTCGTTAACGGTCAAAGGGCTTGACCAGATGGAAACGTCCGTCTTCGCCATCGCGGGGCTTCAAAAGAGCCAGGTAGGGCACAGACGAGGAAAACTACGCAGGTAGGGCACAAACGAGTAAAACTAGTCGAGGTAGGGCACAGAAGTAATAAACCCTATATTTTTATCAAGAGCAGAAAGATAGAGAACACTTGTTGTAAAACTTTCTTTCTCTGGCTATGTAAAATACAATGAACAACCAAAATTCTGAAGTAGAGGAAGAGGAAATGTTTACTCCTATAAGCTACTACTCACAAGTTAAAGGTGTTAGTCCCCTCTGTTTAGAACAGATACACAAACAGTCACTGAAGCAAATCAAATAGCATAGGATGCTTCACATGCCACCGATCCCGAGATCATGGCATGCTAATGCTTTTAGCAAATAAGTTCAAATTGTTGCTTCGGTTAGTGCTTCACAAACCATAGATCCCGAGATCATGCCTTGCTAATGCTAAGTTAGAACACAAAAAATGTTAAAGAGGGGAATTAGATTGTAATGAATTAGTGCGTCACATTCCACCGATCCCAAGATCATGGAATGCTAATGCAGAACACAAAGTGAGAAGCAACATATTGGAAGTAAACCAAACGAAATCTTCTACAGAGAATTAGGGTTTCCCAAGGTTTTTAGCACAGCCAGAAAGAGAAAATTATAAACAGGTAAGTTGACATCTTGATTGCTTTTGATGAAAATATACTAAACAGCATAAATATTCCCTTAAAAGATTGTTCTTCATATGACAAGACATTTATAGGCCAAAGATTTAGCAAAAGATTCACACAAGGTTGCAGACAAAATTGCATATGCATGATTCAAGGTATAGTATCAAAAAATTTAAAATGATGATGATTGAAACGTTTTCACCTGGTGCATGGATGATCCCTTCCATTCCCTATCCTCATTGCTTTATTCTAAGAAAAGAACCTGAAACAAAAAGAACACAAAAGAAAAGAAAAGAAGAAATAATTTAAATAACAGAAACGGTCAGGCTGCCTCCTGACTAGCGCTTGTTTAAGATCATTAGCTCGACCTGGTGCATGGGCATCACCATCATCCTCACACTCTTCATCAGATTCTTGAGTTTGTGTGAGGTTCATCTCACCAGCCTTGTAATGCTTCAGTCGATGCCCATTGACAGTGAACATTCCCTCTGACTGACTCTGAACCACTACTGCTCCATTGCGAAGGATCTTCTTGACTGTGCATGGCCCATACCACCTTGAGCTGAACTTTCCTGGAAACAGATGAAATCTTGTGTCGTATACCAGAACTGAATCACCTAGCTCAAATTCCTTCCTCATTATATGCCTGTCATGCCATTTCTTGGTCTTCTCTTTATAGATTCTGGAGCTCTCATAAGAATCATGTCTCAACTCTTCTAATTCTAACAACTGAAGTTTCCTGTGTTTCCCTGCTGCATCTATGTCCGTATTCAGTTTTCTCAGTGCCCATTCAGTCTTATGCTCAAGTTCCACTGGCAAATGACATGCCTTCCCATAGACAAGCCTGAAGGGTGACATGCCAATTGGAGTTTTGTAAGCAGTCGTGTATGCCCACAATGAGCCTGGCAGTTTCATTGACCAATCAGCCCTTGATGTTGATACAACCTTGTCCAAAATTTGTTTGATCTCCCTGTTTGACAATTCTACCTGACCATTGGCTTGAGGGTGATATGGTGTGGTAACTCTGTGGTTATGCACTCCATATTTCTTGAAAAACCTTTCCAATTGTGCATTATTGAAATGAGACCCTCCATCACTAATCACCACTCTTGGAATTCCAAACCTGGGAAAGATGACATTCTTGAATAAGTTGCATACTGCTTTTGAATCAGCATGAGTGGCTGGAACTGCCTCTACCCATTTTGACACATAATCCACAGCAACCAATATGTGTTTGTATCCTCTGGATGAAGGAAAAGGTCCCATGAAATCAATTCCCCAAACATCAAACAATTCTACATCAAGAATTCCTTGCTGCGGCATTTCCCGCCTTTTTGAAATTTTGCCAGTCCTCTGGCAAGGATCACAACTCTTGAAAAAGTTGAAAACATCTTTGAACATGCTTGTCCAGAAAAACCCAGCCTGAAGAATCTTTGCTTGAGTTTTAGATGTACTGGCATGACCTCCATAAGGTGCAGAGTGACAGTGAAAGATGATGCTAGAAACTTCTTCTTGTGGAACACACCTTCTGACAATTCCATCAGCACCATGCCTGAATAAGTATGGATCATCCCAGTAGTAGTGCTTAGCATCGTGTAGGAACTTTTTCTTTTGTTGAGAATTCAATTATGTTGGAATAATGCCACAGACTAGATAATTCACCAAGTCTGCATACCATGGGGAACTCTGCTTTGCTGCACTTATCTGCATTAGTTCTTCACAAGGGAGGGTTTCAGTGATTGGACAACCGTTTGTTTCAGTGTTTACAATTCTGGACAAATGGTCTGCCACCAAATTCTCAGCTCCCTTCTTGTCTCTGATTTCCATATCAAATTCTTGCAGCAGAAGTACCCATCTGATTAATCTGGGTTTGGTATCCTTTTTACTAAGCAAGAACTTAATTGCTGCATGGTCAGTATACACCACACAATGATTATCCACCAAATAAGGCCTAAATTTATCAAAAGCATACACCACAGCCAGCAACTCTTTCTCTGTTGTGGTGTAGTTTACTTATGCATCATTCAGAGTTCTGCTTGCATAACTGATCACATTGAGATGTTTGTCCTTTCTCTATCCAAGAACTGCTCCCAAAGCCAAATCACTTGCATCACACATTAATTCGAAGGGTAAGTTCCAATCTGGAGGCTGCACAATTGGAGCCTCAGTCAGAGCTTTCTTCAGTGTGTTAAAAGCAGAAAGACAATGCTCATCAAACACTAATGGCACATCATTGTTCAAAAGTTGAGTGAGAGGTCTTGCAATCTTTGAAAAATCCTTGATGAATCTTCTGTTAAATCCTGCATGTCCTAGGATACTTCTGACCCCTTTCACATTTTCAGGTGGTGGCAACTTAACTATTGCTTCCACTTTTGATTTTTCTACTTCAATTTCCCTAGCTGACACCAAATGGCCAAGCACTATTCCTTCAGTCACCAAGAAGTGGCACTTCTCCCAATTAAGAACTCAATTGTGCTCTGCACATTTCTGCAACACAATTTCCAGATTGGCCAAGCAGTTTAGAAAATCAACCCCATATAAAGTGAAGTCATCCATGAATACCTCCATGATCTTTTCTATTTGTTCAGAGAAGATGGACATCGTCAATCTTTGAAAAGTACCAGGAGCATTACACAGACCAAATGGCAACCGTTTATAAGCAAAGGTGTCATATGGACAAGTGAATGCAGTCTTGTCTTGATCTTCAGGATGTATTGGAACTTGTAAGAATCCTGAGTACCCATCCAAGTAGCAGAAGTATTGATGTCCAGCCAGCCCCTCAAGCATCTGGTCAGTAAAAGGCAGAGGGAAGTGATCTTTCCTTGTAGCCTTGTTCAGTTTCCTGAAGTCAGTGCACATTCTGTGGCATGTGATCAGCCTTGTAGCTATCAATTGACCATTATCATTCTCAACAACAGTTATGCCTCCTTTCTTGGGCACCACATGAATTGGACTCACCCATTCACTATCAGAAATGGGATAAATGATGTTGCCTGACATGAGCTTCAGTATCTCCTTCTTTACTACCTCCTGCAGTTTAGGATTTGGTCTCCTTTGATGCTCTCTGGTTGGTTTACTGCCTTCTTCTAAGAAGATTCGGTGGCTGCATATTTCTGCACTGATCCCTCTTATGTCATCAATGGAGTATCCTATCACCTTTCTGTACTTCTTGAGCATTTCAAGTAGCAGAGAAGTCTATTGTTCATTCAGTGAGGCATTAACAATAACAGGAAGTGACCTGTTTTCATCAAGGAATTCATATTTCAGATGTGCTGGAAGCTCTTTTAATTCCAATTTCTTGGTGGTCTTGTGTTCTCAATTAATTGGTTCACCATTTTCATCTGCTATTCTGTACACCGCATACAACTGTACTTCACCTTCTTCTTCTTTTGATTTAGCTGGAACTTCAACTACACCGCCTGTTTCTAACTAAATTTCTGACTCTTGCACGCATTCATCAATTACATCAATTGAGAAACAGTGTTCTGCAGCCTTTGAAATGTGAGTGACATGCTTCATATCAAAAGTGGCTTGTTCATCTCCGAACATAAGAGTGAGCCTTGCTCCCTTTACATCAATTAGAGCCCCTGCTGTGGCAAGAAATGGTCTGCCCAAAATCACTCCTTCACTGTTGTCTTCCATTTCTAACACAACAAAATCCACTGGGTATGCAAATTTTCCAACCTGAACAAGCACATCTGGTAAAATACCAACATGACTTCTTATTGTTCTGTCTGCAAGTTGTAGTGGCATGTTGGTTTTTCTTAATTCTCCCAGCTTCATTATGGACTGAACTGACATTGGTAGAACACTGACACTTGATCCTAGATCACAGAGAGCATTGAAGGTTTTGGTTCCAATAGCACAAAGAATGCAAAAGCTTCCAGGATCTCCTAGCTTATCTGGCATTTTATTTTGAATTATTGCACTGCAGTCTTTTGTCATTGTCACAACTTCTGGCTCATCCATACTTCTCTTCTTGGTCAACAATTCCTTGAAAAATTTGGCATACATTGGAACATGCAGCACTGCATCAAGGATAGGTATGGTTATCTGGACAGTCTTCATTGCCTCTAAGAACTTGGCAAACTGCTTGTCCTCTTTTGGTTTCTCCAACCTTTCAGGAAAAGGGACTTTGTTTGATGTTGCATCTTCAGTAATTTCACTTTCTTGTGTTAAATTCTTCTCTGCTTCTTTGTCAGTTTTCTGAGTCTGATCTTCAACATTTGCTGGAGTGTTCACTCTTCTTGCAGGTGTTACATAAGTATTCTTTGGAATGGGAAGCAATGCTTCTTGTGTCCTTCCTGATCTTGTTACTACAGCCTCACTTGACATTATTGCTCCACACTGCCCTCTAGGATTTGCCTCAGACTGAGATGGCAGCTTCTGATCTGCTTTACCCTTTGAAGGTACAGTCAGATTATTCAGCTTGTTACTCATTGCAGTTATTGCTTCTTTCAAGCTTCCCATCATTTCCACTTGCATTTTCATTACATCTTCTATGCTTAAGGCCTGTGATTGTTGTGATTGTTGTGATACTTCAGACTTATTGCCTCCATAATGTTGCCTGAAATTCTGTCCCTGACCAGACTGATACTGTGAACCAACCTGACTGCTCTTGTAAGAGAAATTTGGGTGGTTTCTCCATGAGGGATTATAATTCTGTGAGAAAGGCCCTTGGCTCTAAGCATAGCTTACTTCTGACACTGAAGACCCAATTGCTTGATAGAAAGTGCATTCCCCAGCTGTGTGCCCCACATTACCACGAACATCACATCCTGGTGACACTGAACAGCTGGAAACAGAGGAAGATGCAATTCCAGACTGCATCAAATTAGCCATCTGCTTGTTAAGTATTTCAACTTGAGCAGCAAGAGAATCTGTGAGAGACACAGCATGTATGCCAGGAGCATTTGGAACAATTTGCCTCTCATTCGACCACTGAAAGTGATGAGATGCCATGCTCTCAATTAACTCAAATGCTTCATCCAAGGTTTTATTCATGATTCCACCTCCAGATGTTGAATCCACATATGCTCTGGTCTGATGAGTTAGACCCTTATAAAATGTTTGCAATATCAGCCATCTTTCCAAACCATGGTGAGGACACATTCTCAACAAGGTGTTGTACCTCTGCCAAGCATCATATAAGCTTTCTCCTCCATATTGAGCAAACCTTGTGATCTTGTCTCTGTATTCTATTGCTTTGGTAGGAGGGAAGCATCTTTCCAGAAAAGCTTGAAGAAGATGGTCCTAGGTATCAGTTAAACTTGAGGGCAGAGAGTGTAACCAAATCTTTGCCCCATCTCTCAGAGAAAATGGGAACAGTGACAGCTTAATGGCATCAGGTGAGACTCCATTCTGCTTCAGAGTATTGCAGTACTCTAGAAAGGTTCTGATATGCTCATGAGGGTCTTCTACTGCTGATCCACCAAATTGTGAATGTTGTACCATGTTAAACAGTGCTGGCTTCAGCTCAAAGTTATTTTCCTGAATGACTGGCTGCACAATTCCTGATGAAACACCCTGGTCCTTTGGTATCCACAGATCTCTGACTAGAACTCGTTGATCACCCATCTTGCAGGTCTCAAGAAGATCTTTCTTCCTTGCCTCTCTTCTCCTTCTCAAAAGAGTTCTCTCAATCTCTAGATCATAAGAATACAGTTCTTCTCCTGTATAACAATCATAAACCTGTTCCCTGCAATTTCACCAAAAAAAACTCATCAAAACATCAGTTCTGTTAGTCCAAAAAGCAGAAACTCCTAAGTCTGTTTTACTACCGTCACCAACAAAAGTTGATCCCCGGCAACGACGCCAAATTGATTGTGAGAAAATAGTGAGGTTTATCGTTCTTTCCACAGGGACCAATCTATTATGGCTTCGGATTCAAACAGCTTAATAACAGAATAAGAAGCGGACTTCAAACTTCAAGCAAAACTAGATCAACTACTCGATCTAGTCGCAATACTATGATTCAGACCTGACAAACACAATTCTACACCAAATCCTCGAATCAAAGCATAACACAAGACAAGGAACAGATTTTTTACTCAACCGGCATCTTAGTGTATCATTCTATCGAACATGTTGCAGGCAATTCAGAGTAGCAAGCAGAGATACAAGTTAAGAGACGCGATCAGCAAGGAGGGTTTAAGGGAAAAGAAGAAGAATCATCACTGTCTCTCGCGGCTTCCATGGTGCTGAAGCATGGTGAAGAATGAGGGAGAGTGGATCATCTCCGTGGGCTTGTCGAGGTTCAAACGGTGGCGTCAATGGCTGGCTCCCCTCTTCCTATCCAGATCTCGATCTCCTCCTTGTAGTGATGGTGGTGGTGGTTGTGTTGGAAGAGCTGTGGGGTTGCGGGTGTGTGTTGCTCTCCTCCCACCTGCTCCTCTTGTACAAGGCTCCGTGTCGTGCGGCAGCGTGAGAGAGCTGCTGGCCTTTTTCCTCTTTGCCCCCTGAGGTTTTTGAATTCCTTCGCAAGCAAGTCCCTGGCCTTAGTTCTCCTGTTTGGAATGTAGTTGTGATGAATATTTGGTGCCTTTTCGCACCTGTCCTGTAAATGATGAGAAGGAGTATGAATTTGCACAAATATGACTTTAAGTATCACGTTTCTATGATTTAAACAAGTGAACATGTGTATATGATGAGAAAAGATTAAGAAAAGCATCCAAAATGTGGTAGTAAAATAGCATGATCAGGGAGGTGGAGGGAGAGCACGTGAATCAGCGAATGGGAGGGGATCGCGAGCGGGTGGCGGCTAGGGTTTCACAGGAGCGATGCGGACAGCTCGTGCACACGGAAACGATCCACCCAAGACGCTGCCATGCGGGTCCGCAAAAAGCTAGGTCCACCAGCAGCGACACGGAGCATCTCCAGGCGGGTAAAAATGCGCTGGCCAACCAGGGACAGCTAGCAGGCTAGCCAATCAGAGATCGGCGGCTTTTCACCCCCGCAGCAGTTGAGAAAATGCACAATGAAAGGATCCACACCACACGCTGCCATGCGGGGCCGAAAATACCTAGGACCACCCGCAGCGACTCGGAGCGACGTCGAGGCGTGTAGAAAAGCGCCGGCCAATAGGGATCTCTAGAAATGGACGGTCAAGATGGATGGTAAATCCTTATCTACGGCCCAGAATGCCTAATCGCTGAGGAGCCTCCTAGCACGCCCAAGAATGTAATCTTTAGATGCCTTCAGTGGTCGCTCAAGTTTCAGTTGTCCCTCAACTTCCATGAGATGAGTGCACTGACTTCGTACTCTTGGAATCTAAACACCCAAATTATGCTAGCAACTAGCAAGTAACTTTCCATTTAAGAAGCAATGAAAAGACATCCCCAATAGAATCAATATCAACAAAACAAGCATGCCGCCTTTGTAGTACATGCCCATGTGAAACATTGACCATTACTACACTGATCCATACAAAAATTGCCACACGAAAATAGCAGGCAGACATACATGAATCACTTGCGCAATAAAAGGAGTTCATGACATTTTCTTAAGAGAGTCGAAACAATAAAACCAAACAGCAAAAACAGAAAATCTTGGGGCCAATTTGTGCAGATTACATAACGGCCATATAGAGTAGAAATTACACAGTACAAGACTGGTGGCTACTATTAAAGTTTCATTCACCAGATCCGTTCAAAGATCATCATTAGACAGTCATACAGAAAAATCATAGCAGTAAAGGTAGAAGGCAATAGAAAGTCCAGAAAAGTGAATCTAGGTCGGATGATGCAATACCTTGTCCAGTCATGCACACTCAACAACTTAATGGCTTCAGCAGAAAATTTATACTGAAATTTTTGGAGACCACTTCATCAATAGGCACTCATACCAATTGCCTTCTTAAGGGCGTCTGAAAAGTCCTTGGAGTGGTGAACCGACTTGGCAACACCCTGTGCAGCTTGCAGAGAGACCTGACTACAACACTCAATGACCAAAGACTCTAACTTATGTGCATGTCGCAGTTCAGCCACTCCAACATCAGTCACCTCATGACAGAACCGAAGTGTGAGATTACTCAAGCATGGGGTGTGTGCAATGAAGCCCATCCCAGCATCAGTTACCGCTTCACAAATTATAAGCTCAAGTGTTTCCAGATTTGGTGAGGATGACAGGGCCTTCATCCCATTGTCATCAAAGAAGTTGGCAGTATTTAGCACGAGAACACGAATCGGACAGGACTGAATGAGCACCAGAAAACCTGTTGAGTGAATCCTATTTCTGATGGCCAGTCAGCAGCACATCCTGTAAAGCCGAGGTCTACGATCTGAAGCATACGACAGTTTAGGGCTATAGCGTAAAGGCTGTTATCAGTAAATGACGTCCTGGTTTCACAATACTGGACGTCACTAGAGTAGTGCTGCAGGTTGAGCAAAAGTGAGATACTTTTAAGGTTGCTGCAGCTCCGGGATAATGCAATCATGTCATTATCATTTAGGGCACGAACATACTCAAGGGAAAGCTTCTCCAATGCTTTACACTTCCCTAGGACAACACGAAGTCCTGCTTCTGGCCAAGTTTCAATATGCACCAACCTTAAATCCTTCAAACTCTCACAGCAGAAATCATATATATCCGTGCTGTGTGCATCATAGGAGGAGTCATAGACCACATCACCTGAAACACAATCATATATTCCTCTTTTCATCTCAAACTCAAACTTCTGGAGCTTCATCCATCCTGAACCAAACTTTAGGAAGTCATGGTGATTGATTCCTTTGCAATTCTTCACTACAAGTTCTTCCAACAATCCATCCCTACCAAGGTATTCCAGCCACTCTACACTGTCAATTTTCTCGCAATCAATAAGGTGGAGAGCAGATAGACTTGTGCAACCAACTGCAACCGAGAAAAGCCCAACTTACGTTATTTTTGGTGTGGAGTTCAACCTGAGAGACACCAATGTCTTGCAATAAGCTAAACAACCAAGCCCAGAGTCATCGATGTATGAACAGAGGCTTAAGGTGAGGTCGACCAGCGAGGAACAATGAGATGAAAACACAAAAAGGCCACTGTTGTCCAACTGATTTCCATGTCCAGGTATCCAACCAGAGTAATCCACTTCCACTTTCCACAAATTTGGGAACCGAGAGCACAATGATGTCAGTGCTTCTGTGGCAGTGCAAAGACCAGAACCAACACGGATTGCACCCCTTTGATTCCCCTCAATCTTGTAGAGCTTCTTTGACACGAGGGAAAGAGAATTCAGATCACTTGTCCTGGTGATCCTCTTGAGAATCTCTGTCACCAGAGCCTCCGGTAGGTCCTCCATCGAACAAATTCAGCTGTACCAAATCAGGTAATATCAAGGTTCAGAAAATAACCGAAGAGCTGGACTGAAACTTACGATATATCAGAATAATGCATGTGAAGATGCAGATCACACTGGCGACACTCATTACGAAGAATATACTTTTGACTTTGAGCAATTTCTGTAACCTTCTAAAACTTGTGTGTACGTCATAAGCATGGAGATTTATAAAAGTAGCTAGCACTTATCTGTCTCTAGATTGCTAGTGAGAAAAATGACGCTACAAACCACATAATTAAATTAAACTACTACCATAAGTAGCACAGCCTGAATAATGAACTAACTAAGAGAATACAACGAAACAAACTAGAATTGACGCAAGCAATTCCACAAGAAGAGCCAGGTGTTGAATCCGAACTAATAGCATGCAAACTAGCTAGTACTTGTAGCTCTTGGGCAAGAAAGTAGGATTCAAACCAAAACGAATTAGAAGTGTTTTCTACTACATAACTCCAATCTTCTATTTTTTTTAGGATCTCCATGCTAGAGCGTGTCCCCTTAAATCATTTTTCCACAATCGATGAGTTCACAGGCTGCAGTTATCAACAGATAACGCCAATTTAATATATGTTCAACTAGAAATACTATTTGCTGCAACCCTAGGCTAGTACTCGGCTGCAAAAGGCTTACTTTCTATACATAGGATAATGGCTTCACAACATTATTAACTTTAAAACGGATGATAGTTCCGCTTTTCCCAATCAAACAAAGCGAATCGAAAAAACCATGTACAGGGGTAAGAGAACCGAGAAACGGTGGTACCTTCAGCACGACCGGGAGAAAGAAGCAGCGGCGATAGAGAACAGACCGTAGTAGGGTATCTCCGCCGCCGCTCGTCGTCGGAGATGTCGATCGATCAGCCTGGTCCGCTGCGGGAGAGAAACCCTAGTCTCTTTTCCAGCGGAAGAAGAAGATGGCGCCTCACTCACATGGGCCAGACAAGAACGTTGTGCTCGCTTCCCACACCCGCAAGTCTGACGCAATGGGCCACCACTTGGTGCTGCGACCCATTTACATGTACGAATTGTTTTTTCCCGTTAAATCTCAAAACATACATTTATCTTGGAAATTTCATATAACCATTTCGAAAAATAAGTAAACTTTCATTTACAAAAGAAGTTAAGGCGCTTTATAATATGTTCATGTGTCCCAATAAATGTCCACATGTGTCAAATAAATATGTGCGTTCATGAAACAGTGGTCATGTATTTTCATAAATGTTCTTACATGTAAAAATAAATGTTCATATGTTGTAAACAAATGTTCATGTACATCAACAAACTTACCTCGTAATTCAGAATGATTCTTATATGTGAAAGGTGTTCATATATCTTTTTTTTTTTAACTAAGGTGTTCATATATCTTAAATAGATGTTCATGTTTTTGAAAAAAAACTTCATGTGTAAGTGTTTATGCAGTCCCTTTATAAATCCTCCTCCTTGGAGAAGGTAACACTTCCAGATCTAGTTTCGCCCGCCATTGATGATTTTTAAATCTTTGATTTCTCCACATCCCTCCACTTAATTTTGAAAATATTTGTAGTGTGGCTGGTTGGAGATGACTCTAGGAGAGAAGAAGAGATGCCTGGGAGGGGGTGTAAAAGATACACAACGTTTTGTTATGAGAGAGCGGGAATCCGTTGATCAATGCATTCATACGATATGTTTATATTTTCCTTAACAATGCATGAGTATTAAGCTAGTGTCAATCTATACCTAATAATAAAAGCATTAACGTTTCTTGTGGTACGTCATTTTTATTTCCCGTTTTACCCTTCCACCAAATCACATAATACGCAATGATGCCACCATATTCGTCCGTCACTTTCCTCCATCGCGTCCCTTGCCTCTCTCCCGATCAAATTCCAATTCAACTCCCGATCGAACACATACACGATCGACCAGAACATAAAAGGCACGCACGCCGTCAAACCCAAACCCCACTCATTATACTTTCGACCGGTTCCCTCCCCGTCTAAACTCTAAACCTCCAGCATCACGACGCCGAAACCTCCAGCCTCTTCGCGACGGCCGGTGCTGCATCCGACGGCGTCCACGCCGAGGCGCCGAAGCCGTACACGCGCGGCTTCTGGCTCGCTTCCAGAAGGATGTTGGACAAATCGAGAGTTTGCCATGGACGATTGCCTGGCAGTGGACGTGCTGCATCCGACGGCGTCCACGGCGAGGCGCCGAAGCCGGACACGCGCGGCTTCTGGCTCGCTTCCAGAAGGATGTTGGACGAATCGAGAGTTTGCCATGGACGATTGCCTGGCAGTGGACGTGCTCCATCGCACGCGCACCGGCCAATATCACCTCGAAAGCACGCTCTCCACGACCTGCACTCTCCATGAATCATGTGGTCCCTGAGCATGTCGCTGCCTGCGTAGACGAGCAGGCGCTTACCGTTGCCGTCCCACCGGCAGAGCAGGCGCCAGGCGGATGATGTTCTGGTGGCGGGTACGAGAGGACGGCGAGCGCCTCCAGTAGCGTGACCACCAGCCCCTCAAGAGGCGTCCGCGCCGCCTTTATCTCTGGACCCTGGAAGTACGACAGCAGGTCCAAGATCATGCGGACGCGGCCGGCAAGCTAATCACACTCCTTTTTGTTCCGGCAGGCGGTTTGCGCCAGCTTCACGATCATGGATATGATCCCGCCGACGTTCACCATGGACAGGTGCGACGCCACCGTCCCTGCCTGCTGCGCAACCGTTGCCACTGTATCCAGACCCGTGTCTATGGTGTGCTCCCCACCATCGCCGGAGAAGCCCACGCCTGCGCAACTGGTCGTTCTGCACGGCCAAGCTACCCAATACTTGCATGTCCGCCAGATCGATTATCCAGCCTGCTTGCTAGCTTGTACATGCATATCTAGGTAGGCAGACTGAAGTTTGTACGTGCGATGCAAAATCCAATCGGTTTTCCTTTTTTAATCAATGATATAGATTCATCTCTACTATATAATATTTTTTTTTTTTTTTTTGAGAACACAGTACAACACAGACGCTCACAAATACGCACATACACTCACCCCTATGAACGCACGCACGCACACCCTACCCCTATGAGCACCTCTGAAGGACTGAGCCGGCAGATCTTGAGGTTGACGAAGTCACCACAGGCGCCTCGCTGTTGACGGGCACGTCACCTACCACTGAAAGAATAGCGCCGGATAATCCTGGAATAAATCCAGGTAAATGCAAACGCCCATGCCAAGTCTAGGACTTGAACCTGGGTGGGCTGGTTCCACCACAGGGAACCCAACCATCAGAGCCAAGCTCCGTTTGCTCTACTATATAATATAGCTAAGGTTTCTTCCTCCCGTTTTTTCGTCCGTGGTTGGTACGTACGTCGTCCGTCGCGCTTCGTTTGGTTTGTACGTAAAAAATCCCGCGCTCCTAACAGCTCCTTAATTAGTCAAGGTGGTACTAAAACTTGCGTCGCGGCGTGGCTATTTTGATGGGCCGTCGCACTACCTAACGAATTGGCTCGCGTGATCATGCCGGTTGGCCCAGGTCCAGCAGTGTTCTACATGACGTGCGCCAGAAAGGACGGGCCCAGCTCCATCCACCGAGTCCAGTCCCGATACATTAGTCTCCGTGTCGTATGGAGTGCAGGCGTGCAGCAGCATAGCCTGAGAAAAAAGAGCTCCCACGAGCGTTCAGCTAGCTGCCTTGCCTTTCCTATTTTTTATTTTTTTTTGCGGAGAAGCTGCCTTTCCTAATAAGCAAATGATTGGTGGTTCTCTTGGTTGAGCGTTTGGTACAATTTCCGTCACTTGTCCCAGCTGGTACTAAGCTAATGATAGCATACAAATGCAAATGATGGATGCTTTATCAAGTGCATACAAATCGCTCGCTTCACCTGATGTTAATTCAGACATATATGTTTTTATTTACTTGTCAATTTGAGTGCAAAAAATGGAAGATATATATTGATTTATTAATTGTAGTCACATCGATGAGGAGTGCTTAGATTTGTGAAATACATAGCCAAAGTTTGATTTTTCTTCGTCTGTTGACATAATATTGCCTTTTGACGGTGAGATCTACAACAAATAAACTTCCAAATGATCTTTCACAACCTCCGATGCATGTACAAATCCACAATTATATTATAGTATAAAATTATATTTGTCCGTAGCAGCGCACGGGCAATCAGACCGCAGTCCAGTTAAAACTGATAGAAACGTTTTCTGTTCGCCAGACGCAAAAAAAACACGCGCATCCCTGCATCGCCGCCTTCCCCGACCCAGCGCCGCCTCCTCCCGCAACAGCGCCGCCTCCCACCCCGTGGGTCGACTTTCCCTCAGCCGCCCAGATACGCCGGCCGGACATCGCCAATCTCCGTGCGTATGGAGTTCCCCGCACACCCAGTTGGAAACCGGCGCGCGTGCAAGCCTCCGCCGCGGCACCGCCGATGGCCGTCTGTGTGTACGTCACGCGTAGGAGAGGGGTACCAGAATACCAGTCCACACACCCCCGCGCCGGATCGATGCTTCTACATGCAGGATCCAGCAGCGCCGCCTCCACTTCCTCGAGACCGCACCCGGCGCCGAGCTCCACCACGCGCTCTCCCCGGATCTTCGTGCAGGATCCGGCAGCGCTGCCTCCACTTCCTCGAGACCGCACCCGGCGCCGAGCTCCACCACGCGCTCTCCCCGGATCGGAGGAGGCGGGAGTCGAACACCATGATTTCTGCGTACTGACAGAGTGGAATGCTCGAGGACGCGAGAGTCCTCGCCGACGCTATCTCCGGGGGGAACGTTCGCACGAGCACCATCCTGGTGTCAAGCTATGCCCGCCTCGGCCGCGTGCTTGATGCTAGAAGGGTGTTTGACGGAATGCTCGAGCGGAACACCTTTGCGTGGAACGCCATGGTCAGCTGCTATGTATAGAACGGGGACATCACCATGGCGCGCAGGCTGTTCGATTCGATGCCGAGGAAGCATGTCAGGTCATGGAACTTGATGCTCACCGGGTATTGCCACAGTTGACAGATGGTGGATGCACAGGGCATGTTTGAACAGAATATTTGATTTGAAGCAATGTTGTAACTGTTTGTTCCTTACCATTGTCCTTGATTTGGTAAGAACAATTTAAAGAAAAGATATTGCTGTTGAGTTGAATTTTTCTCTCCCGTTGCAACGCACGGGCATTTTTGCTAGTAGGAGTAATAAAAACACGGAAAACTCTCATGCTTTAAAGCAACTTAAGACGCCAATCTTGAATCATGGATGTCCAAGACCAAAGAAGGAAAAAAATAGAGATCGGTATGCACATATGACCCGTCTCAGTCTGTACTATGTTTCGTAAAAAAAAAGACACGATAGGGTCTTCCCTATAGTTTTTGTATAAAAAAAATCGTAAAATCTATCAGCAAAACATAACACGAAATATGCTGATTTAAACTCTGAATACAAGACAAACAAAAGCACACGAGAAGCACAAAAATATGCAGTCAGACCCAAACAAAAAAGTTAGAATAGAGCAAATTATTGCCAAATGTGAGTTTAGACGGAACACACCATGCAAAGATCAATTGCGATGGATGCAACCAAAGCAAAAGTTAATAACTCTACCATCAATATATAGTATAGAAGGTCATATGAGATAAATTTATATCAAGTTATCACTGTGTTAAGGATGAATCAACATATGTTTTTTTACCCATCTAGCCATTTTATTATTATTGTGTCAACTTGTCTCATCTGGATAACAAAAAGGTAATATATTCTACATGAATCAATCAACTTTTCGATAAAATTTAGGTTGTGCCAAAGTTTTTTGGCCAAACTTGCTTTTTTTTATTTCCGTAGCAACGCACGGGCATTTTTGCTATACTTTAATAATAATAAAGTCATTAAGGTTTCTTGTGGTACGTCATTAAAATTGCCCCTGAAGTTGACAAAAATTACCCACCTTGCCACTCATAAGTTGTACCGATTCGTTTCTTATTTCCTTTCGTCCACCTCCTGTACGTCGTCCTCGGCGATTCACCGCACGATCTCCTGAACGTAAACGTCCGTGAAACTCCAGCACCAAGTCGCTGGTCCTATCTCACACAGCCACCTGGACGCCAAACTAGAGGCCCTCGCAATAGCTGGGACATGGACGTGTTTCGACACAACACGACGATCCAGGCCTTCGTTGGCACGGGCTTCTCGGGCGGCAAGCAGCAGGCCGACACCGGCCAGTGCTCCGCCTGTCCATCTGTATGTGAGCCTCCTGGTCGACTGTCGGTGACACGAGACGCTAGGTACCACGGTGTTTGAGCTCGTCGATGCGGGCGACGTTGGTCGGGGAGAATCGAGTGCGGCGGCGTGGGCGAGGGCCAAAAGCACCTCCCAGATGACCAAGTAGGAGTGTAGGACGTCTGCAAGATCCTCGAGTTCGTGGGCGCCGGCGGCACGCTCTCGCCTTCCCGCAGAAGCCGCCCCACGAAGAGGTTGCTGGGCAATCCCAGGATTTGGCCGATGGTTCCCACGTCTCTAATTCCGTCCAGGATGCTTCCTCATCCGAGCACGAGGCCGCCGGCTTCAACATTGGCCAGACGGATGGTGATGGGCTACAAGCCTATTTCAAGAGTATGAGATACACGGGCTGCGGCCGGGCGTCAAGGGCGGCGGTGGAAAGCCTACCGGAGTTTACGCTCAATGAAGAGGCCGCATGTAGCTGAGCAGTATGCGAAGGACATCAACTCTTCGAGTTGAGGCAATGCGTGTTCTGTGCCTTCTGGCTACCGTGTAACAACTAATCAGTACTTCCAGGCTGCATCCAGCCGAAGCTCACCATCAGGAGGGACCATATGTGTGCCGTTATCAACTTCCCACTAATGACTTAGATTATTTTCATATGCTGAGATCAAACTGTTAGGTATTTTTCATTTGTTTAGGTATCTGGTCTGAATTTTAAGAAGGAATATTTATGGATCAAACATACTCCATTGGATCTGCTACAATGGACTCAGGAACCATCCATTATTTATGGATGAAATATACTCCAATGGATCTGCTACAGTGGACTCAGGAACCGGCAGCGGTAATAGTAAGATTCATCGCACTATGATTGAGCTTCTAAACAAAATTGATTGGTTTGAAGCAAACAATAAAATTAAGAATTAAGGTTCCTAACAAATAGGACATATTGGAACAAGCACCCTAGAGGCCTGGTCGTAATGACACGAAGATCGAATTTCCATATCCTAACGTGCAAATATAACTGATGATGTACTCGCCATAATCAAGTTCATACTGCCGGTTCATATCAGTGCCAACTTTGAATATTTGTCTTTGTTTGCTTCCTCTACTCCCTGACCTAAGGGAGGTGAAGGCCTTAGCGTAGCAGGGTGAGGTTGGCGATGACGGCAAATGGCTTTGCTGGCGTTGTCGCACATGTACCGGGTAGCTTGACTGAAGCAACGGGTAGAGCAGGCGACACCTGCCCACCACTTAGATTTTTTTCTCCCGTTGCAACGCACGGGCATGTTTCCTATAGATGATTAAAGAAAAAGAGACGGATTTTAGTCATGGATGTAGGATATTTTTTCATGAATTTTAGATCGCCCACTACTTTTGGACCAAAGTAAAGGTAACGCTGGGTCTCTTTCTATTTTCTTTTTGTAAATCAACATATCATCTATCTTAGTTATTTGGAGGTTAAACATTCAACATAAAGACAGGAAATTCTCATAGGAGGTTCCTTGTTCAATGCAACACCATAATAATATGTATTCTGAAATATTCCCAGCAAAAAAATTGTATAACTTTTCTTCTCCAAAACTCGAATCAAGTTTTGGGTTAAAAAGGAGTTTAATTCCAAAATAAGTAATTTTTACATCCCAAAAATTATGAATAATTTATAGAACCTTCCTGTTATATTGGAAGATTTAGAGTGCCCAAAATTGCAATATATACCTATTATTATAAAAGGTTGTTTCAAATGCAGAGGTGTCATGGGTGTTGGATGGAGAGAATGATCGAAGAGGCGCCACACATCTGCATCCCGACTCCTAACCCAACACCCAACGATTATGTATTTGTCTTTGTTTGCTTCCTCTACTCCCTGACCTAAGGGAGGCGAAGGCCTTAGCGTAGCGGGGTGAGGTTGGCGATGACGGCAAATGGCTTTGCTGGCGTTGTCGCACATGTAGCGGGTAGCTTGACTGAAGCAACGGTAGAGCAGGCGACACCTGCCCACCACTTAGATTTTTTTCTCCCGTTGCAACGCACGGGCATGTTTCCTAGTATATATACTACCTCCCTTTATTAAAAAGGGGCTTGAAAAGTCAAACTGCGTAAAGCTTTACTAAACGTATAGATAAAACTATTAACTTCTAGGATTAATGTAATATTATAGTTAATGATAGGTTTTTTCAAATACTTGATCAAATTTAAGTTATTTGACTTAAAAAAACACAGGACTTATTAAATGGTGGATAAAGCGAACAAAAAACATCCACCCTAATATAGGGTGCGGCCACGGTTTGGAACACATTTCTACTCCACGGTTTGGAGTATGATCAAAGGCTGTCGAGGACGACTCAAATCACACAGGACCATGGAAAAGGCCCCAACCCAAGCGGCCAAGCCCGTACCCATACCATCACTCCCAAAAGCAGAAACAGCAGCAGCAACCAGCAGGAAGAAGAGAGATCGGCGACGGCGGCGGCGCAGGCGCAGTCAGGAACGCACGCACGCGAGTGGGACGAGGCGGCGTACCGGCGGGGCATCCTGCGGAGCGGGAACTCACCTACCTGGTCGTGTGGCAGAAACTAGCAATAGAATCAGGAGTCGGCATACAGAGGCTTTCATGATGGGAGAAAAGAAAACATGAGATTCAGCAGCGGACCTGCGTCAAGTTGTTGACTTGAATGTTGGACTTCTTGATGACTTCTTTGATTTCCTTCTTCGGGATAGTGGCACCTGCAGAAAAGAAACTGTACAGCAAACAGGAACTACATGACATTATTGAAGATAAATTCTGTATGTGGACTGATTTACAAAGCTTTTCTAACCGGAATTGACAACAACCATCTTTTGTGCTTGAAAATAGACCACCTGAACCACATTAATAGGACTTTGTAAGATCTCCACCTGAGGGGAAAATCAAGTACCCAGAATCAAGTATTCCACTAGACAAGATAACATCAGCATAGTTCTTGATAGCCACTAGACAAGAAAAAAATTACATGACAGGGAATGCACAGAGCAACAGAGAGAAATGACTAGCTAGGGAACCATCCAACTCCACAATTGCCATATGTTGGATTTTCTAGTTCAACATAGATCCAATATATAGGCAAACGTAATGATGAAACAAAAGTGTAACTTCAGGTCTTGCATTACAGACATGCAGACTAACATCTACCTAGAGGATCCCATCCCATATACATAATAGTGGTACTTGCAGCGACATTACATCCTCTACCGCTTCCTCTTCCTGTCCTTCTGATTGGAGGCAACCTTGGCAAATAACTCCTTCAAAACAGAGGGATAGGTCGTTCTTATAAGCTCCCAGCCATCAGTTTCCATTACTTTATCCAAACATTTGGGAGATTGTACTTGGACAAACTTCAAGCACGCCTCCTTCAATCTGTGGCTGTTGTGCTGTTCAGCTAAAGCTAGAGTGGACGCCACCGAGATCACACCTATGTGCTCGGACAACTTCTTTTCACATAAGAACTTGAGCTGTTGGATATCATATCTGTCTGCAGCTACAAACAAGTCTTGCAGCCATTGAAGCCACGTAACAGGCTCTGCTGCTTCATATTCTTGTCCCTCTTCCTCGACCTCTGGTATTTCCTCCACTGCTTCCTCCTCATCTTGTCCTTCTTCCTCCTCATCTTGTCCTTCTTCCTCCACATTTTGTCCTTCTTCCTCCCCATCTTGTCCTTCTTCCTCCTCATATTGTCCTTCTGTCTCCTGCATGTTGCTGTCCTTGTCCATCTTAGGGAATGAATCCGTGTAGATGAAGCTGAGCAAAGCTGCAAACACTTTTGGCTCCATGTCTTTGATCTGTATGACACTGGATGTAATACCCTCCGCCATGGGGCCAAAGAGCTGTGCCTTGAAAACTTTAGATCGTGATGCAAGCACGCACCGATGTGCAGGGAACATCTCGCTGCCGACCTCAAATGTAACATCCGAACCCAGCTTATCTTGGAGTAGAATTTTAAAATGGTGGCCTATGTCAGACAGGGTGTCAACGGCATCTTGCTGGGGGTTGAGATCATTACAAACCATGATGTCACACCGTATGGTGAAACAATCCTCCTTTAGATGAGCTGATCGTTCAAGTACATCTTTTTTCATAAAATTTCTAGATCCCCAAGCACAAGTTTCGATGGAGAAACTGCGTGGTTCAATTGCACGAATATACATCGGCTTTTGATACTCAACCTGGTCAACAAAGCTAAACTTGGTGTGCACCTTCACAGCCTCTTCAGTATCGAAATCGACACGACAAAGGAAGACAGAAATGAAGTCGGTAGAACTCTTGTTGTAACCGTTAGGACAGTACGATATGCACCATTGATGGCCTCCTACCATGAAAGGCCCAGCGCCGATGCCTTTGCCATTGGGAATCTCTTGTACGGTACGCGAGTAATCTTTGACCACAAGCAGGTGGTACCCGCTGTCCATGCCGGTGTCAACAGTCGTTGTGGTGCAGTTCTTGCCGTCGGTGATGATAGATACACCGGTGAACGACGACATGACAAAATCTGTGAGAGGATCCAAAATCTAATCACCATTCATGTACAAAGATTCGGAGCTGAGATGGATAAGCTGAGTGGGGCATTACCTGGTCACCTCCACCTGAACCAGCAGACGGACAGAGACAAAGCTGTGCCGCCCTCGCTCCTCCAAGGAATGAAACAGAGTGTGGCTTTTTGGTCACCAACAATAACTAGATGGGGTGGTTTGCAATACTGTCCAGTGAGACCACTGCATCACCTGAGCAAAGAGATACATAAATGTTGCTCAGAAAGAAGTTTCAGGTTGGATTTAACAAAAATATTGGCCTAATTCTGAAGCTATGGTTCGCTTGCACACCGCATTGGTAATCTAATAATCTACCAAACTGGGGTAATGAACTAACAGGGAAGCTTAGGTATCTACATGCTACAAAATTGTACTTGAAGATATATCAGTGGGCAAAAATAACACCAAAGGGAATGTCGGCAGCTCACTGGGGGAGAGAGCAGCGAGCTGGAGGTCAAGCTCGGGCTGGAGAAGCTCACAGCAGGTCGGGCTTAGGTATCTACAGGCAGGCACAACGGTAACTTGAGTGGTAACTGTCAGCTAGCTTCTACAGGAAGACAGATGCAAGAGAGGTCAATTCATTTTTTAATTAAATTAAATGGATATATCAGTGCAACAATGTCGGCAGTTAGCTCGTTCAGTAATAATTGATGAAGCTATGGCTCGCTTGTACACTGCTAAGGAACATACTACTAGTACTAGTACTACCAATGTTAATCTAATAATCTACCAAACTGAACGAGCAGGGAAAGCTTAGGTAACTTCAGTTAGCTAGCTTCTATAGGCAAAACAGAGAATTTCACCAAGCTCACCGGAGGAGAGGGAGTCGGTGTTGGGCCAGGGCAGAGCGGCGAGCTCGGTGGCTTTAGATCTCCTGGAGGTCGGGCTCGGGGTGGAGAAGCTCGTCCGGCAGGCGGCGGCGGCGGCGAGCTTCTTGAACCTGATCACCTCCACTCGCCGGAAATAGCGTGCGCGGTGGCGGCGGCGAGCTGCTTGAACCTGGTCACCTCCAGTCGCCGGAAAAAGAGTGCGCGACGGCGGCGGCGGCTGCTCGTTGGTCTGTGAGAGCGAGGTAGGGTTGGTTAAGGAGTAGTATCACCTACTAGTTGGGCTTTTGGGGACCCACCAGCACTGGACTGTTTGGCCAAATGGGGGCCCACCGGCACTGGATTTTACAGGATACAAAACGTTTAATAATCCAGTAAAAAAGCTACATTAGAAATTTTTATTTATTTTTCGGAATTTCAAACCACAATCAACTTGGAACGAGAAAATTATGCATGCAACTCGGAGTGGAAAACAAAATGCGACTGAAGAAAGTGTGACCATGGAGGCGGGGAAGTCTCCACTCTCTAGACATATGGATGACACCAAGGGAAGAAGACACAGTTTCTAAAAAAAATGAAAGAAAATAAAGGGCGAGTGCTCTTTTATGTGAGGTTAAATATTGTTGTTGTCAGAGTATTTTTTAGAAGTTTATTTTTCAGCAATATTTGAACTTAGTAAAGCCAGACTCGCAACATTATAGCGAAAGTTTGGTGCTGGCTTCGCCATTTTTTGATGTATAGTCACAAACAAGCGTGAATGAAATATGAATATGACATTACAAGATATGGTGGAATGGATCGACTACTAAGGACGAAAATGCTTCCATGATCCAAAACAACTTAAGAACACCTTGTCGTTCTGACGAGACCATGGTGATTACATAACTCTTAACACCCTAAAACCTAAACAACTTTGGCTCTGTGTCGTAAAAATTGATTTTGCTTCTGGTCGCTCGACTTTTATCCATGTAGACAAACTCAAATTAATTAAGGCGTGCACTAACTACAAGGTATGTACATAAATTTTTGCGTGCACTAACTACTCCGTACTACTCCCTCTGTTTTTTAATATAACATGTTTTAGTATTTGTCCACATTCATATGCATGCAAATGTATGTAGACATGTTTTAGTGTGCATGTTTACTCACTTTAGCATGCATGTAGATAACATGTGAAATAGCTAAAACATCTTATATTAAAAAACGGAGCGAGTAGTTAGTAAGTGTGGAACAAAATATTGGTGTTCATGGAATTAACTGTGCCTACCAATTAAACAAAATGGTATATTAAATGGAACAAAACATCTATGCTTGCAAAATAAATTATGAGTTGGTAGGGTTGGTTCAGGAGTAGTATCACCTACTAGTTGGGCTTTTGGGGGCCCACCAGCACTGGACTGTTTGGCCAAATGGGGGCCCACCGGCACTGGATTTTACAGGATACAAAACGTTTAATAATCCAGTAAAAAAGCTACATTAGAAATTTTTATTTATTTTTCGGAATTTCAAACCACAATCAACTTGGAACGAGAAAATTATGCATGCAACTCGGAGTGGAAAACAAAATGCGACTGAAGAAAGTGTGACCATGGAGGCGGGGAAGTCTCCACTCTCTAGACATATGGATGACACCAAGGGAAGAAGACACAGTTTCTAAAAAAAATGAAAGAAAATAAAGGGCGAGTGCTCTTTTATGTGAGGTTAAATATTGTTGTTGTCAGAGTATTTTTTAGAAGTTTATTTTTCAGCAATATTTGAACTTAGTAAAGCCAGACTCGCAACATTATAGCGAAAGTTTGGTGCTGGCTTCGCCATTTTTTGATGTATAGTCACACACAAGCGTGAATGAAATATGAATATGACATTACAAGATATGGTGGAATGGATCGACTACTAAGGACGAAAATGCTTCCATGATCCAAAACAACTTAAGAACACCTTGTCGTTCTGACGAGACCATGGTGATTACATAACTCTTAACACCCTAAAACCTAAACAACTTTGGCTCTGTGTCGTAAAAATTGATTTTGCTTCTGGTCGCTCGACTTTTATCCATGTAGACAAACTCAAATTAATTAAGGCGTGCACTAACTACAAGGTATGTACATAAATTTTTGCGTGCACTAACTACTCCGTACTACTCCCTCTGTTTTTTAATATAACATGTTTTAGTATTTGTCCACATTCATATGCATGCAAATGTATGTAGACATGTTTTAGTGTGCATGTTTACTCACTTTAGCATGCATGTAGATAACATGTGAAATAGCTAAAACATCTTATATTAAAAAACGGAGCGAGTAGTTAGTAAGTGTGGAACAAAATATTGGTGTTCATGGAATTAACTGTGCCTACCAATTAAACAAAATGGTATATTAAATGGAACAAAACATCTATGCTTGCAAAATAAATTATGAGTTCTAATAGAACAAAACTTACACTAGCTGAAACAACATTTTGGCATTCGCGGAACAAAACACAACTACACGTGGAATAAAAAAAATGACTTCTTATGAAATAAAATCTTTGGGGGAAAGCAGATCAAAATGTTTGTGTCAAAGATGTAAAATAACACCTTACAAGTGAAAAAAAATCATTCTTGACCAGAATTTTAGAGCGGTGGAGCAATCATGAGTACCAAAAAATTAAAAGTTGAGACCACGTGGAGCAAAGTTTTAACAATATGAGGAAAAAAACATGATTACTAGCAAAACACAATTCTGCACTAAGTGGAACAAAAATTTAGCACCCGAGAAACAAATCACCACTACATGTAGAACACCAGTTTGGATTGAGGAGACAAGATGGGGATTGGATTGAGGAGATCGAAGAACTAAATCCAATGATATCAGATTATTTTGCGGGGCTATTCAGTACAGAAATTGCAGAACCAGACCCGGATTTACTTGCAAAGGTTAATCCAAAAGTGAGTGCCCAAATGAATGAACACCTTCTGAAGGCGTACACACCGGAGGAAGTAAAAAAGGCTCTTTTCTCGATCGGCGACATGAAAGCTCCAGGAACAGATGGTCTTCAAGCCATCTTCTTCAAAAAGTGCTGGAATTTTTGGGGTGATGTTTTAACTGCTGAAGTTCTTGATGCAATTAACAATAAGGTGATCCCAAATGGGTGGAATGACACAGTAATAGTGCTTATACCGAAAGTTGAAGATCCGGCTCAAATTTCCCAATACCGGACTATCAGCCTATGCAATGTTCTTTATAAGGTAATCTCAAAAATGATTGCTTTAAGATTGAAATCTATTTTAGATGAGGTTATCTCCCCTGTCCAAAGTGCTTTTGTTCCAGGGAGATTAATTACTGATAATATTCTGCTGGCTTATGAGAGCATTCATACAATTAAGAATAAGAAGCAAAGAAAGTGGGGCTATTGTGCAGTTAAACTGGACATGCATAAGGCTTATGATCGAGTGGAATGGGACTTTCTGGAAAGAATGATGATTCAGCTCGGGTTTGATCACAATTTTGTGGAGTTGATTATGATATGTGTACGGTCGGTTACTTACAAAGTCAGATTTAATAACCAAGAAACAAACTCTTTCACCCTTCTAGGGGAATTCGACAAGGGGATTCTCTATCCCCCTATTTGTTTTTGCTTTGTGCAAAAGGTCTTTCAAGTCTTCTGGCTCATAAAGAGGAGGTTCTGGGCATTGAAGGAATTAGGGTTTGCAGAAATGCGCCATCAGTATCTCACTTACTTTTTGTTGATGATTCCCTTATCCTTATGAAGGCGGACATGAATAATGCAACCTCATTGAGACAGGCTCTTGATCAATATTGTGAAAGCTCTGGTCAGTTGGTAAGTGAAGCCAAATGTAGCATTTTCTTTAGTCCCAATGTGTAGGTGCAGAGGAAGGCAGAAATCTGCACCGAATTAAATATTATGACAGAGGCTATTTCTGATAAATATCTTGGGCTGCTGGCTATGGTGGGGGTAGACCGGAGTGATAGTTTCATCTATTTGTTGGAATGGATCATTAAACGTCTGGAAGGGTGGAAGGAGAAATTATTGTCCATGGGTGGTAAGGAAATTGAAAGGGCATGGCGCCCCCATGTGTGGTTTTGGTAATTAATGACAATCCCTATGGACTAATGGTTGCATTGAGTTGTACTTGTAGTGTTTGTCCATAGACCATGCTTGAACTCCATATGTTGGATTCAAGGTTGATGCCATGAATATATTGATATAATGAAGTATTTGGCATCAAGATCATCGAGGTGTATGGATATATACTTGATATGATCAAGAAGAAGAGTATGTGATGACCAAGTTGGTATTCGAGGAGTTATCCGATGTTTGATCATATGTGAGTTGAGCATATCGCAAGTATGTCTTGAAGAAAAGGATTATGTGATCATTCATGGTTATCTTCAAGACATGATCTATTGAAAAGAGAAGAAAAGATACAAGGTTGATCAACGTCAAGTGGTGTTCGTCATCAAGCTTGTGTTGTGCAAGTTCAAAAGAAGTATCTCGAAGATATCATATGCTTGAAGCTTGCCACCCATTTGGAGATAATGGTCAAGTGAAGATATGCCGATAAGAGGCTCTCCCATAGTGATGTATGGGGGAGAAATATGGTGTCGGGGATGTAACCCCGGATACCCCAAAGTTGGCGGTCTTACCGAGGTAACAAAAGAGAGAAACAGGAAATAGAAATGGTAAAAGATAAAGGAAAAGATAGAGAAAAACTAGTCTGGGCCGAGATTGGCTGTGCCCAGGCTGTTATACCAGATGCTAGGCTGAAACAGGCCTCAACCGACATACCCAGGCCTCGGATGGGCCGAGATTGAGCTGTCCCGGGCGGCAGTTATCATTTTATCTCGGTTTGGAGTTTGGACCGGGATTCATTTACCCAGAATGGGCCGGCAGGCCGAGACACCGATTGCCCCAGATGGGCCGTCGTCTCCTAGCTCGGTTGAGACGAGGTCAACGCATCCGACCGCCACCTCGACCTTGGCCGTGACCGGCACGCCGTGCCTCGGATGCGCACGCCACCGTCTCGCCTCAGCTCCACCTCGGCTGCCTCGCCTCTCCTCCACCTCGGCCTCCGGCAGGGCCGCACCCTCCTAGACCTCTGCCCCGGTCGCCTCCGACATGGCCGTCTCCGGTATCCCGCACCTCTCCTCGACCACCGCCTACGGCGCCGTCCCGGCATGGCACCCCCAACCTCGGGCTCAGGAGCTCCGGCTTCTCCCTGACCGGCGCCTCGCCCCGGCCTCGTCCCGCCGCCTCCGGTGCCATCTCGGATGGCAGCGCCCGCGTCCAGCCTCGGTGGGTCGCGCTCTCACGCTCCCCTGATGGGCCGAGATACCTCCCACCTCGGCTGGGCCTCGTCCTCGGTATCCCGAAGTGGGCCAACTTCCCCAGTAGCTTGGCTGGGCCGAGATCAGAAGCAGGCCGAGATTCCCAGCGACCGGCGTATCCTCACGTTCGTGGGATCGTGCCCGAGGTTGGGAGCAGATCGTTCCCAGGACCGAGACAAGTTACCTGTTCGTGATATTCAAGCGGCAAGGCCAGCATAGGATGCTCCCTGCCATCCCAGGAGAAATATCTACGAGAGGATAAGGGTGCTGACTAGGAGATTCCCAGGACAAGCACTAGAAGACAAGTATAGTGGACTGACGAGACATGTGATGTGACTAGAATACAAGTGGGACCCATGCATAGTGTTGTTTGTCCCCTGCATGTCCCCTGGGCTCTCTCTATATAAAGAGCACCAGGGGAAGATGAGGAGGGCACGGCCACTCACGGGCACAAGAGGCCCCTGGGTTCATTTTCCCCCGCGGGAGCTCTCCTCTCTGGAGATTAGCAGTGATTAGCAGCTTAATTAGCAGTGATTAGAGGCACACTTAGAGGCATTGAGAGGTATCCAGCTCGAGGAGCATTTGTACACACTGCATATACAGAAGGAAATACACCAAACTAGGATAGATGCTGCAGTAGGGGTTTTACCTCCTCACGAGGGTCCCGAAGCAGGGTAGATCTTTGTGTTTGCAGTGTTCTTCGTGTGCGACTCCATCGCGCAATCCCTCCCCGAATCCTCAAGCGTACGTTCGGCCCCAGATTAAGCCTACCCCTAGGCATCTGCGTGTTCCCACCACGACAGTTGGCGCCCACCGTGGGGCTGATTGTGGCGCTTGCTGGATTAATTCGGATGGGACCTTCGTCATCAACGCGGGGACTCAACTTCGACATCGTCCCCGTGTGTTGACTCATTTTTCGAGTTGGCTACAATGGGAATCCGAGCTGATTCTGGAATCCGAGGTGTTCTGGAATCCGAGGTGTTCTGGAATCCGAGCTGATTCTGCAATCCGAGGTGTTCTGGAATCCGAGCTGATTCTGGAATCCGAGGTGTTCTGAAATCCGAGTTGATTCTGGAATCCGAGGTGTTCTGGAATCCGAGCTGTTCTGAATCCGAGGTGTTCTGAAGTCCGAGGTATCCTGGGAGAATCCGAGTTAAGACTTGGAAATCCGAGTTAAGACTTCTCCTACAACCTGACCGTGTAAGTATCATTTATATGTCTGCTCATGCTTCTAGATAGTCTCAAACAGTACTCGGGGACTGGCCCCTCGTTTCTACCTTGCTTTGATTAGTTGTTCTGCCCGGGACAAGATGCCTTGACCCGGGGACTGGATAGCCAGTCTGTTTTGCACCTTCTCCTAGATAAGAAAAGTAACTCGGGGACTCGGTTGAAACCGAGTCTAGTTCTTTGTGCTTGGTAAATGTTGTTAGATTCGTTTTCTGTTAAGTGCTATATCTGGTTTGCCTCGGTTGGTATAATTGTTATTCCCGTCAAATATTCTTCATGATATGTATGTTGGACTAACGTTGAAAGGTGACATCGGTTTTGTTGAGAATGTTCGTTACTGAGGTATCCTGGAAAATCCGAGGTACATTGGAAATCCGGATCATATTCGTAATCCGAGGTATATTGGAAATCCGGGTCATATTGGTAATCCGAGGTATATTGGAAATCCGGGTCATATTGGTAATCCGAGGTACATTGGAAATCCGGGTCATATTCGTAATCCGAGGTATATTGGAAATCCGGGTCATATTGGTAATCCGAGGTATATTGGAAATCCGGGTCATATTGGTAATCCGAGGTACATTGGAAATCCGGGTCATATTCGTAATCCGAGGTATATTGGAAATCCGGGTCATAGTGTAAATCCGGGTTATAACGGAATTCCGAGGTGTAATGGAATTCCGAGGTATGGTGGAAATCCGAGGTATAGTGGAAACCCGAGTTATAATGGAAATCCGAGGTATAATGGAAATCTGAGGTATCATGGTTATGTTGGTTATCTCAAATTACCCAAGGTACCCTGGCATTATCAGTATTCTCTAGATCGCCGTTTGTTTCGGTTTGCCATAGTATCACGGCATCATTTCATATCCCTAATCACTATTTATTCCGGTTTGTCACAATATCCTGGCATCATTCCATATCCCAAATCATCGTTTATTCTGTTTGCCAGTGTATCATGGCATTACCTGTGTACCTGATCAGTGTCTATGTTGGTTAATCAGAGGCAACCTTTGAGATATGTTTTTGCAGGTTGTATGTCAAACCAGCAGTGGCTGGAGACATCTATGTCGGTAAACGCCCGAAGTGGCTAAAACCGGCATTCGAGATATGCTTATGTCAAACCAGCAGTGGCTGGAGACATCTATGTCGGTAAGCGCCCAGAGTGGCTACCAGACATCCGAGGTACCGAGACATATGAGTTATGCCCAGAGTGGCCGAGGTACCGAGACATATGTGAAATGCCCAGAGGGGCCGAGGTACCGAGACATGTGTGATATGCCCAGAGTGGCCGAGGTACCGAGACATATGAGTTATGCCCAGAGTGGCCGAGGTACCGAGACATATGTGAAATGCCCAGAGGGGCCGAGGTACCGAGACATGTGTGATATGCCCAGAGGGGCCAAGGTACCGAGACATATGAGATACATACTTGCAGGTTTATGTCGGTCCAGCTTACGCTGGCGGCATCCGAGTTCGGTGAAAGCCAGGAGGGCTAACCAACGCTGGCGGCATCCCTATTCGGTAAAAGCCAGGAGGGCTAACCGACGCTGGCGGCATCCGAGTTCGGTGAAAGCCAGGAGGGCTAACCAACGCTGGCGGCATCCCTATTCGGTAAAAGCCAGGAGGGCTAACTGACGCCGGCGGCATCTCAATTCGGTAAAAGCCAGGAGGGCTAACCGACACCGGCGGCATCCGAGTTCGGTAAAAGCCAGGAGGGCTAACCGACGCTGGCGGCATCCCTATTCGGTAAAAGCCAGGAGGGCTAACCGACGCTGGCGGCATCCGAGTTCGGTGAAAGCCAGGAGGGCTAACCAACGCTGGCGGCATCCCTATTCGGTAAAAGCCAGGAGGGCTAACCGACGCCAGCGGCATCTCAATTCGGTAAAAGCCAGGAGGGCTAACCGACGCCGGCGGCATCTCAATTCGGTAAAAGCCAGGAGGGCTAACCGACGCTGGCGGCATCCGAGTTCGGTAAAGGCCAGGAGGGCTAAGAACCGGCATATAATGGTGACCATTCAGGCAACATATTTCCAGTACAAATTGTCCATCTCGTTGTTGATTCGGGTGAGCTCGGGCAACCGGATGTCGCATTTGGCCTGGAAGGCAAGGCTGTACAGTGCAGGAGTTTTTTGGTACAGTTATTTGTTTATGTAAGTCTGTGCGTGACTCTGCGAGTCCCCCACAGCCTCGGGGACTAATGTCGGGGATGTAACCCCGGATACCCCAAAGTTGGCGGTCTTACCGAGGTAACAAAAGAGAGAAACAGGAAATAGAAATGGTAAAAGATAAAGGAAAAGACAGAGAAAAACTAGTCTGGGCCGAGATTGGCTGTGCCCAGGCTGTTATACCAGATGCTAGGCTGAAACAGGCCTCAACCGACATACCCAGGCCTCGGATGGGCCGAGATTGAGCTGTCCCGGGCGGAAGTTATCATTTTATCTCGGTTTGGAGTTTGGACCGGGATTCATTTACCCAGAATGGGCCGGCAGGCCGAGACACCGATTGCCCCGGATGGGCCGTCGTCTCCTAGCTCGGTTGAGACGAGGTCAACGCATCCCGACCGCCACCTCGACCTTGGCCGCGACCGGCACGCCGTGCCTCGGATGCGCACGCCACCGTCTCGCCTCAGCTCCACCTCGGCTGCCTCGCCTCTCCTCCACCTCGGCCTCCGGCAGGGCCGCGCCCTCCTAGACCTCTGCCCCGGTCGCCTCCGACATGGCCGTCTCCGGTATCCCGTACATCTCCTCGACCACCGCCTACGGCGCCGTCCCGGCATGGCACCCCCAACCTCGGGCTCAGGAGCTCCGGCTTCTCCCTGACCGGCGCCTCGCCCCGGCCTCGTCCCGCCGCCTCCGGTGCCATCTCGGATGGCAGCGCCCGCGTCCAGCCTCGGTGGGTCGCGCTCTCACGCGCCCCTGATGGGCCGAGATACCTCCCACCTCAGCTGGGCCTCGTCCTCGGTATCCCGAAGTGGGCCAACTTCCCCAGCAGCTTGGCTGGGCCGAGATCAGAAGCAGGCCGAGATTCCCAGCGACCGGCGTATCCTCACGTTCGTGGGATCGTGCCCGATGTTGGGAGCAGATCTTTCCCAGGACCGAGACAAGTTACCTGTTCGTGATATTCAAGCGGCAAGGCCAGCATAGGATGCTCCCTGCCATCCCAGGAGAAATATCTACGAGAGGATAAGGGTGCTGACTAGGAGATTCCCAGGACAAGCACTAGAAGACAAGTATAGTGGACTGACGAGACATGTGATGTGACTAGAGTACAAGTGGGACCCATGCATAGTGTTGTTTGTCCCCTTGTCCCCTGCATGTCCCCTGGGCTCTCTCTATATAAAGAGCACCAGGGGAAGAGGAGGAGGGCACGGCCACTCACGGGCACAAGAGGCCCCTGGGTTCATTTTCCCCCGCGGGAGCTCTCCTCTCTGGAGATTAGCAGTGATTAGCAGCTTAATTAGCAGTGATTAGAGGCACACTTAGAGGCATTGAGAGGTATCCAGCTCGAGGAGCATTTGTACACACTGCATATACAGAAGGAAATACACCAAAGTAGGATAGATGCTGCAGTAGGGGTTTTACCTCCTCACGAGGGCCCCGAAGCAGGGTAGATCTTTGTGTTTGCAGTGTTCTTCGTGTGCGACTCCATCGCGCAATCCCTCCCCGAATCCTCAAGCGTACGTTCGGGCCCCAGATTAAGCCTACCCCTAGGCATCTGCGTGTTCCCACCACGACATATGGGGATCTTCACCAAGCGAAGCGCAATCAAGAAAGGTGGTCCACTTGAGAAGATCAAGATCGCCATCATCCAGTCAAGTGGAATGCGCAAGGCAAAGGTATGATCTTGATAGGGTTTCTATTTTACCGGTCTCATGTTGTTAGTCGGGAGACCAGGTTATTGGATAGACACCGTACTATCAAAAGGGGCTCTCGATTGAGCTTTAGCGTATCAGTTGGAGAGAGCTCAAACCTTTGCATACTTGCCTTCATCATCTTTCTTGGTTCTTATTTGGCTTTTATCTATGTGAGAACTTAGAGCTTGTGTTCATCCCTATACCAAGCTCTAGTTCATCAAAAACGGACTTCATATGAATATCTTGTTGTGTTTTTTATGTTGGAGTTTTTACCGGTTCGTCTTTTATATGAGAGGTCAAACTCTCTTCTTGTGGTTTCCTCCTCACATGAAGGACTATGATGTTTCTCTGCATAATCTTGGAGTCGTTGCGATTCCAACAAGCCCAAGATCATCGAAATCGGAGTCCGGATGAAAAAGATATTGCGGTTTTCGTTTTGCTGTTTCTGTCAGTTTTCAGACAATCGGATATTCCGACCCAAACTTGGATCGGAATATCCGACCCGGATATTTGCTGGACGCAAAAACGGCTAAGGACTTGTTTGATTGCTCTCTGGAGTTTATCGGATATTTCGACCCAAATTTGGATCGGAATATCCGACCCGGATATTTGCTGGACGCGAAAACGGCTAAGGACTTGTTTGGTTGCGCACTGGAGTTTATCGGATTATCCTATCCTAACTTGGATCGGATAATCCTATACCGTCGGATTATCCTATCTAACTTGAATCGGATAATCTTATAGAGTCGGATTATCCTATCTAACTTGAATCGGATAATCCTATGTTTTCTGGCTGCAACGACTCTTTTTCGTGGGGACCTATAAAAGGCCCCCCTTTTCCCCAAAGGGACTAACTCTTGCAGCTTGTGTTTTCCCCCATTGTTGACCTTCTTGAGGTTTGCTATCTCTCTATTCCTCCATGATTCTTGCTTCTAATTAGTGGAAAAAGAGAGAGGAGATCTAGATCTACTATTCCACCAATCAATCTCTCCTCTAAGTGAGGGGAAGCTTTTTGGATCTAGATCTTGGAGTGATTTGGTGTTCCTCTTTGTTCTTCCTCTCTTCTCCCCCCAATAGCATTAGTTGCTTTGGTGGGATTTGAGAGTGAAGGATTTTGAGCACTTCTTGTGTTCTTGCCCATTGCATCGGTTGCATCGGTTTGAGTTCTCCGCGGTGATACGTGGAAATCGAAGTTGAGAAGCTTGTTACTCTTGGGTACTTGGGGTGCCCTAGAGCTTATCCTCTTGGGTACTTGGAGTGCCCTAGACGGTCCTTGTTGATCTCGGGGTTTTGGTGGCTCGCGGGATAGTTGGGAGCCTCCAATTAAGTTGTGGAGTCGCGCCCCAACCTTGTGATTCTTGTGGCTTTGGGAGCCGCGGGAATTCGGTGAGAGCTTCCAATTAAGTTGTGGAGTGTGCCTCATCCTTGTACGGGTTCGGTGACCACCCTCAAGTGTCCCATAGTGGTTCGTGGCACTCCGCATTGGTGGAGGCACGAAGGAGATTACGGTGTGCCATTTGACGGCTATTCGGGGATCACTTTGTGACTCCGCACCGCTCCAACGGAGACTAGCTTCCATTGGGAAGTGAACTTCGGGATAAATCATCGTCTCCAAGTACCTCAGTATTTCTATACCCGAGCTTCTTACTTATGCAATTTACTTTGTGATAGTCATCGAGCTTGAAGTAATATATCTTGCTATCACATAGTTGTATATCTTGTTTAGCATAAGTTGTTGTTGCACATAGGTAAACCTAGCTTGTTTAGGTTTTGCGCTTGATAAATTAACCGCTAGTTGTATACCGCATTTATTCAAGCCTAAACCGTAAAGAATTTTAAATCGCCTATTCACCCCCCCCCCTCTAGGTGACATCTGTGTCCTTTCAATTGGTATCAGAGCGGGTTCTCTCCTTATTAGGCTTCACCGCCTAGAGAGTAAAGATGTCGTCTAGCGGATTAGTGCACAATGCTTCTTTTATATTAGATGGCACAAATTATGATGTTTGGAAAATTCGCATTCTTGATATTATTCGGGTCATTGACCCATACATAGAGCGAATTCTAGATAGGGGTTATTCTCCTCCAAGGAATCCCAAAAGATTATCTTTATTGGATGAGAACAATTCCTATCTAGATGCTCAAGCTTCTAATGTGATTTTCAATGCTTTGAGCGATGTAGTTATTATGTCGGTCTCCCCTTTTCGGAATGCTCATGAGCTTTGGACCAAACTTCAAGATAAATATGATGTGTCCAAGAATTGTGGAGATGATTGTTGTCCCTCCACTTCCGGTCGTGATGAGTTCTCAACTTCTTCTACTTCACCTACATGTGGCAAGCCACAAAGTAATGCAATTGTGAGTAGTGATAGATATTACAATAATGATAGTGAGCTTATTGTTGATGATACTTCACCTCTATCTTATTGCGATGATTTATCTTTGGACTTAAACGCATCTAGCACCAAAAATGATCTACATGCTTGTGTTGATAGTCCTTGCATATCGTGTACAAATTGCTTGATTAATCCTTGTGATGATATGCTCTCTATACCTTGTTGTCATGATAAAAATGCTTCCATTTCCTCTAGTATTTTGGCTAACAATGCAGAGGAAACCAAACACTCCATGGAACAAGATATGGATTTAAATGGTGACTCAAGTAATTCTTCATCGTCATCATCATGTACTCACTTTTGCCTTATGGCTAAAGCTTCCGAGGTATCTCCTACTTTGGATCCCAATATATCTCATGATGATATTGATGAGGAAAATGAACAAAATGATAATGATGCTTCCATACTCGAGAAGGGTAAAATGGTTATTCTTTCTCTTTCAAAGAATAAAAATGCTCGTGCTAACTTCTTAGAAATCATGTCTACCCTTGTTAAGCGCAAACTTACCATTGAGGAGTTGGAAGCTCGCATTGATGAAAGCCTTAACCGCGAATACAAGTATGCGTAAGAGATCGCCGATCTCAAGGAAGCTCTTGAAGAAGAACAATCCACCAAGAAGACTCTTGAGGAAACTTTTGCTCTTGAACTTTCTAGAGTAAAGGAATCCCATGATAGATCTCTTAAAGTGGCAGATGACTTCAAAATAACAAATGGTAAGCTTATAGATGCACATGTGATACGTCTCAAACGTATCTATAATTTTTGATGTTCCATGTTGATATTATACCAATTGTTACATGTTTTGCATCCACTTCATGTCACTTTTATACATTTTTTGGACTAACCTATTAACAAGATGCCACAGTGCCAGTTCCTGTTTTCTGATGTTTTTGTATTCCAGAAAATCTATTCTGGAAATATTCTCGGAATTGGACGAAAATCGACGGAGGTCCCTATTTCATCGAAACACACACGGAGTCCAAAGGGGAGACGGAGTCGAGCCACGAGGAGGCCACACAAGGGCTCGGCGCGGCCCCACCTCCTGCCACGCCGAGGGGTTGTGTAGGCCCCTCGGGTGCCCTCAGCCGCCGCCCTTTCGCCTACTTATTCCCCCGATGCAAAAACCCTAGATACCCGAGTCATATTCCATGAAAAGTTCCAGAGGCGCCGCCGTCGTCAACCCTAGCTCGGGAGGGTCCAGAACCTCTTCCCGGCACTCTGCCGGAGAGGGGAATCATCACTGAAGGGCTCTACATCGCCATGCCTGCCTCCGGAGTGATGCGTGAGTAGTTCATCCTTGAACTACGGGTCCATAGAAGTAGCTAGATGGTTGTCTCTCCACTTTATGCCATCATGTTTAGATCTTGTGAGCTGCCTAACATGATCAAGATCGTCTTATTGTAATGCTACATGTTGTGTTTGCTGGGATCCGATGAATATTGAATACTATGATCAAATTGATTATTAATCTATGATACATGTTATTTATGATCTTGCATGCTTTCCGTTACTAGTAGATGCTTTGGCCAAGTAGATGCTTGTAACTCCAAGAGGGAGTATTTATGCTAGATAGTGGGTTCAGTCTCCAGTAATCTGGGCGAGTGACAGCAACGCCTAAGGTTGTGGATGTGCTGTTGCTACTAGGGGTAACATAACAATGCTATGTCCACGGTCATATGTACTTGTTTACTTTACGCACATTGCTTAATGCGATTATCCGTTGCTTGCAACTTAATACCAACGGGGAACACGGAAGTCAACCTGAAGGTGGATTATTAATCATAGATGCGGTTGGATAACGGTCTATGTATTTTGTCGTAATGCCCAATTAAATATCATGGTAGTCATCTTGTCATATATATATGCATTGTCATGCGCTCACTATTTTATCAATTACCAGCTGTAATTTGTTTACCCAACATGTCATTTATCTTTATGGAGAGACACCACTAGTGAACTGTGGATCCCGGTCCATTCTTTTACATTGATAAAACCACCAACTTCAATCATTGTTCTCTTTTACTATCTGCAATTAAACACTGTTTTCCACACCATACATTTAGCCCTTTGTTTTCAGCAAGCCGGGGAGATTGACAACCTTCCTGTTTCGTTGGGGCAAAGTAGTTTGATTGTGTTGTGTGCAGGTTCCATGTCGGTGATCGAGTAACGGCGCCACTGACAACCTTCTGAAGTGCTACTACTCCTCCTGGATACGATAACCTTGGTTTCATACTGAGGGAAACTTGCTGCTGCACTGCTTCATACCTTCCTCTTGGGGTCTCCCAACGAACGTGTGTTTCACGTCATCAACATGCCAAACACCTTGAGGATTTTGAGCACCTAGATAATGGCTCTAGGGTTACTAAGGGTGAGCTCATCAAACTCACCGAGTCTCATGCGCAACTTAAACCTTCTCACTCTAAAGAGCTTGCCAAGTTACTTTCTACTATTGTCATAAATAATGATGCTTGTGCTACTAACTCTATCTCTTGTGAAGCATCCATATTAACGGAGAATGTTGAGCTAAGGGCTCAACTTGCATTGCTTTCTAGCAATTATGGGAAATTGGAAGAAAGACATGAAAAGCTTTCGAGCTCTCATGAGGATCTTGTAGTCTCCCATGATAAGCTAAAGTTAGCTCATGAGGCTATTATGTCTAAGGTAACATCATGTGAACCTCATGTGGACAATGGCACAACCTCTACTCAAAATACTTTATTGTCATGTGCTAGTCCTAGTAATTTATCCACTCAAACTATCGATAAATCTTGTGATGAATTACTTTCCATGCCTTGTTGCTCTAACAATGAAGCATCTACCTCCTCTAGTGTTTGTGTTGATACTAACCATGTAGAGGAATTAAAAGAGCTCAAGGCCCAAGTCACTTCTTTGAAGAAAGACTTGGAAAAGCGTCATGATGGGAAGCCCACACTTGACAACATGTTGAGTGTGCAAAGACGCCCAATGACAAGAGTGGACTTGGATTCAACTCAAATAGTAAGATCAAGTCCAAGTATAACAAGAATAAGAAGGGCCAAGAGCAAGTCAAGAATTCGGCCAAGATCACTTGTTTCAAGTGCAAAGTTGAAGGGCACCATGTTAGATCTTGCCCTTTGAAGAAGAAATCTCTTAGCAAGAAGCAACAAGGGAAGAGGCCTCAAGTTCAAACTCAAGTTCATCAAGATGAAGAACGGTCCCTTCCCAAGAAGAACCATGGCATGCCTCCTCATGATGAAGTTTCAACTAAGAAGAAAGGAGGAAGCAAATGTTGCTACATATGTCGTGAGAAGGGTCATTTTGCGTCTTCATGCACTAGTGGTAACTTATCCAACCCCATAATAATTGATAATGTTTATTCTATTAGGAAGGATAAGGTTGGTAATGTGTTTGCCAAATATGTTGGTACTCAAAGTGGTGTCAAGAAAAGGACCATTTGGGTTGCCAAGCCTATTGTGACTAACCTCTTAGGACCCAACTTGGTTGGGGACCAACAAGTTAAAACTTGATCAATAGGTGTTGTGGAGGGCATTGGAGACTTGGCTACATCATGAAGAATTAAGGGATCTTCATCAATTATATTCTCTCAAGCCAAGTCATTTGGATTATATTGTTCTATCTCATATCCAATGTTCCTCCTTGCGGTAACTTTTATTTAAATCATATATACATTGAAAGTTGCTTGCACCCTTGCATGTGTTAGGTTTTGTACCTTGCTAGTGTTGGTATGTGTTGTGCTCTCTACTTACTTATCTTGAGAATCAAGTATGTGTATGTTGGTGTGCACACCATGTATTTGTGTTGAGCCTTATTGCTTTTATTTGATATCTTAATTGTTGGCTCTCTTTTTGAGAGATTAATGGACTATCCCATTTTGGGGGAGTGATATGCTTGCGCACTTCACAATCCGAAAAATGTGTATACATGAGTACTACCACTTAGTGTTGATATATCAATTTTATCTAGTCTCTATATGGTATGTCATTCTCATGAGAAATTCAAATTCTATAATGTCCATTAATTATCTCTAGTTGAGTTCTATTTGCCTCTTGTGGAGAATGAATGTTTTATCACATTATGGGGGAGTAATAAGCTATGTGCATATTACAAGCCTAGAAAATGTGAACATGTGAGGTATTGCCGTAGAATTGATATTCTAGATTATCTTGTTCCTATGCGGCATGGTGCTCAAACAAGTTCCACTTTGCTTAAATGATTTTGTTTGCTCATAGTTTGGATCTTGTTTTAAAGAAATGTTCTTGGTATGGTTCTTCTCCAACATGATATTATATATATCCATTTGGGAAAACGATTGCTTCAAGCAACTCTTTATAGTTGCTTTGCTTGTTCGCGTGAATACTGGAAGCTATCAAGAACATATATCTACCTAAGCATTGCTCTTAAATCTTATCCTTTGCCTTATGCTTATTTGTTGTGAATATGATCTTGAATTTCACTCTAATATACCACCGAGAAATATCTCCATATACTCCTTGTCCTTGACAAGTGATACTCATAATTGTGGTGAAATTTGTAGATCGTCTTCATGTTGGCTCTTGATTTTATTGCCTTATTCCTTGCCAAAAATTAATGTGATTTAACTCCCGTTGTCTTCCTTGCCTCTTGTGGATCACTTTGCTTTACTCAAACTTTCCTAGTGTTTTATTTGGTGTCGGAGTGGCATTGATCCCATCATGGTGCACCTTGCATTCAAAGGCTACTTATAGATTATGCACTATTCTTGGGTGAGCTATCCTATATATATTGAGTACAACTTATATTTTCATTAGTATTGGATCTTATTGATTTTTCTTGATATATGACTAGTGCTTGAATAGATATTTGGAGAGCGATGATTCCATGTGTGTGCATTTTGTATTCAAATGCAAGATCATAAATAATGCACTTTTATTGGGAGAGCTATCATGTATCCTTTTAAACACTATTTATATTCTATTGGTATTTGATCCTTTCCATTGGTCTTTGATCCCGATGACATGTCTCATGGAGACAAACCTTTTCGGCTTGGTACTTTGTGCCATCATGAAAAGTGTAGAGGGTATGGTTTATTAGTTGGAACCCTGCTCTTTCTTTTTGAGAGTTAGTCTCAATTGACATCTCTCTTTTGGTATCTCTTTTGGAAATTTGATATCTAGTCCTTTTATATATTGATTAATTGGTATCTTATTTTCTTTTTGATATCTTTGTCCAATTGGTATCTTATCAATTATGTGTTGATTTGCTTTTAGTTTCAATTGGCTTCTCTAAATCAATTTTTGATTTGGATCTTTGATATAATTTGGACCTTCTTTGATCTCTTAATATTTGTCCAAATTGTATCTCCCTTTGGTTATTGAAGGTCTTAGGCATGCATATCTACTACATGTTTATTTTGTGGCATGCTTTCCTTCCTTGTACCAATATATAGGGGAATCTCCACGAAATCCTATTTCGGCTAAGATGTGCATGAAATTCAATTTCATATCTATATGCACATATTTATGTGGAGCTCCTCCTATGTATTGTAGTTTGACTAACTAATTTGGACCCAATTAGTTTGGGAACCATTTTGTACTTAAATGTGTTTTAGGTTCTTGAAGATGCATTGGATGCTTGTCTCATTTATAATGAAGGTGCCTCACCACATGCTTATTGGAGCCAAGCGAGGATGGTTGATGAAATTTTATCTACTACATCAACCCAATGTCATCTCGGTAACAAGTATTCACCCTCATGCATACTTTTCTAGCATCCAACCTTGTGTAGGTTGCATCATGGCATGAAACTTATTTATATGCCTTATTGTGGTTCTTGCAAATTTAAAAAAAAATCTTTTTATTGCAAATGAGAGTAAGTTGAGATGATTGCATATCAAGGGGATGATATAAAATCATTTTCATGATTCACCTATCCCATATATGTCAATCTAACAATTACATTGTATATCCTTTTCTCAAAATACTCTAAATGTGCAATATTGATGAATTTGCAAATTCTATTTGATTCTTATGATACTTGTTGCTTTGTCAAAGCATTCCAACTATCTCTTTTCCCTTAGTGATTTTTGTGATGCCTTTGTGGTGGTTGTATTTAAAGTTCATTATTATGCAATATGAAAATCTTGAGCTATGGGCTATGATCCTACACAAATATCATATGTGTATAATATATGAATTTATTTTGGATATCTTGTTTCTTTTCTTTAGTAACTAATTTTATGTGTACATGTTTCTTTGTGGATATATATCTTCATGATTGTTGTACACTTAGAAACTTATATACATGAGAGAAATTACATCTTTACTCGATATCCTAATTCTTCGGTGTCACCTCTTTTACTCCGTTTTTGATTCTTTGGCGTGACTCCGAAAAGAATTTGGTTTATGAGTGCATATCTTATTTTATCACATCTTGGTGCTCTCATCTTGGTGAATATCTGCTTGTCTTTACAAGCAATAATCTTCACCATGGGATATGTCACAAGTTTGTTTTTCATTTGCATCTTATTGAGCTTGTGAATTCATTTGTTTTTGTGTTTTAGAGGATACCGGAGGAGTGAGGATTCCATGTTTGTACACCTTGTATTCAAATACAATAATTCTAAATTGTGTACAAATATTGGGGAGCTCCTCTATTTTCTTTAAAACACTCTTTTGCTCAAATCATAATATCTTGTGTTTATTTGGTTAGTTGGATCTTTTTGATTGCTTACTTTTATTTGGAGAATTGTAAAAAGTTTTCCATATCATTCTTTTGCAATCTTTGGATCTCAATTTAGTTTGTGCTCTCTCCAACTATTCGTCATTGGATATGTGTATTTGATTTCACTCATATTTTGAGAAATGCACACGTTATGGGGGAGCTCATACTATATTGACCTTCTAAGATTTTTCGCCCATTTTGGAAATGGATGCCAATGGGGGAGAAGTTTTAGAGGGTTTAAGGGAATTTGGTTTTTATGCTTTTGTGTTGGTCATAAGCATTTACCTTTCATGCTCATGCATCCATGCTTGTTGCCTTGTAAAAGAGATTGTCATCAATTACCAAAATGGGGGAGATTGAAAGGGCATGGCACCCCCATGTGTGGTTTTGGTAATTAATGACAATCCCTATGGACTAATGGTTGCATTGAGTTGTACTTGTAGTGTTTGTCCATAGACCATGCTTGAACTCCATATGTTGGATTCAAGGTTGATGCCATGAATATATTGATATAATGAAATATTTGGCATCAAGATCATCGAGGTGTATGGATATATACTTGATATGATCAAGAAGAAGAGTATGTGACGACCAAGTTGGTATTCGAGGAGTTATCCGATGTTTGGTCATATGTGAGTTGAGCATATCGTAAGTATGTCTTGAAGAAAAGGATTATGTGATCATTCATGGTTATCTTCAAGACATCATCTATTGAAAAGAGAAGAAAAGATACAAGGTTGATCAACGTCAAGTGGTGTTCGTCATCAAGCTTGTGTTGTGCAAGTTCAAAAGAAGAATCTCGAAGATATCATATACTTGAAACTTGCCACCCATTTGGAGATAATGGTCAAGTGAAGATATACCGATAAGAGGCTCTCCCATAGTGATATATGGGGGAGAAATATGGGGATCTTCACCAAGCGAAGCGCAATCAAGAAAGGTGGTCCACTTGAGAAGATCAAGATCGCCATCATCCAGTCAAGTGGAATGCGCAAGGCAAAGGTATGAGCTTGATAGGGATTCTATTTTACCGGTCTCATGTTGTTAGTCGAGAGACCGGGTTATTGGATAGACACCGTACTATCCAGAGGGGCTCTCGATTGAGCTTTAGCGTATCAGTTGGAGAGAGCTCAAACCTTTGCATACTTGCCTTCATCATCTTTCTTGGTTCTTATTTAGCTTTTATCTATGTGAGAACTTAGAGCTTGTGTTCATCCCTATACCAAGCTCTAGTTCATCAAAAACGGACTTCATATGAATATCTTGTTGTGTTTTTTATGTTGGAGGTTTTACCGGTTCGTCTTTTATATGAGAGGTCAAACTCTCTTCTTGTGGTTTCCTCCTCGCATGATGGACTATGATGTTTCTCTGCATAATCTTGGAGAGCTCTTCGTTGCGATTCCAACGAGCCCAAGATCATCGAAATCGGAGTCCGGATGAAAAAGATATTGCGGTTTTTGTTTTGCTGTTTCTGTCAGTTTTCAGACAATCGGATATTCCGACCCAAACTTGGATCGGAATATCCGACCCAGAAATTTGTTGGACGCGAAAACGGCTAAGGACTTGTTTGATTGCTCTCTGGAGTTTATCGGATATTCCGACCCAAACTTGGATCGGAATATCCGACCCGGATATTTGCTGGATGCGAAAACGGCTAAGGACTTGTTTGGTTGCACACTGAAGTTTATTGGATTATCCTATCCTACCTTGGATCGGATAATCCTATACCGTCGGATTATCCTATCTAACTTGAATCGGATAATCCTATAGAGTCGGATTATCCTATCTAACTTGAATCGGATAATCCTATGTTTTATGGCTGCAACGACTCTTTTTCGTGGGGACCTATAAAAGGCCCCCCTTCTTCCCCAAAGGGACTAACTCTTGCAGCTCGTGTTTTCCCCATTGTTGACCTTCTTGAGCTTTGCTATCTCTCTATTCCTCCATGATTCTTGCTTGTAATTAGTGGGAAAAGAGAGAGGAGATCTAGATCTACTATTCCACCAATCAGTCTCTCCTCTAAGTGAGGGGAAGCTTTTTGGATCCAGATCTTGGAGGAATTTGGTGTACCTCTTTGTTCTTCCTCTCTTCTCCCCCCAATAGCATTAGTTGCTGTGGTGGGATTTGAGAGTGAAGGATTTTGAGCACTTCTTGTGTTCTTGCCCATTGCATCGGTTGCATCGGTTTGAGTTCTCCACGGTGATACGTGGAAATTGAAGTTGAGAAGCTTGTTACTCTTGGGTACTTGGGGTGCCCTAGAGCTTGTCCTCTTGGGTACTTGGAGTGCCCTAGACGGTCCTTGTTGATCTCGGGTTTTTGGTGGCTCGCGGGATAGTTGGGAGCCTCCAATTAAGTTGTGGAGTCGCGCCCCAACCTTGTGATTCTTGTGGCTTTGGGAGCTGCGGGAATTCGGTGAGAGCTTCCAATTAAGTTGTGGAGTGTGCCTCATCGTTGTATGGGTTCGGTGACCACCCTCAAGTGTCCCATAGTGGTTCGTGGCACTCCGCATTGGTCGAGGCACGAAGGAGATTACGGTGTGCCATTTGACGGCTATTTGGGGATCACTTTGCGACTCCGCACCGCTCCAACGGAGACTAGCTTCCATTGGGAAGTGAACTTCGGGATAAATCATCGTCTCCAAGTGCCTCGGTATTTCTATACCCGAGCTTCTTACTTATGCAATTTACTTTGTGATAGCCATCGAGCTTGAAGTAATATATCTTGCTATCACATAGTTGTATATCTTGTTTAGCATAAGTTGTTGTTGCACATAGGTAAACCTAGCTTGTTTAGGTTTTGCGCTAGATAAATTAACCGCTAGTTTTATACCGCATTTATTCAAGCCTAAACCGTAAAGAATTTTAAATCACCTATTCACCCCCCTCTAGGCGACATCCGTGTCCTTTCAGAAATTCTGCTCAAAGCTATTATTCAGGCTATACCGGTTTATGCCATGTCTGTTTTCAAAATTCCAAAGAAACTTTGCAAAGAAATGACAGACGCCATGGCTAGTTTTTGGTGGGGAGATTCACAAGTTCAGAAAAGGATGCATTGGTTGGCGTGGTGGAAAATGTGCATTCCGAAGAAGAACGGTGGCATGGGTTTCAGGGATTTACACTCCTTCAACTTGGCCATGTTGGCAAAGCAAGCTTGGAGATTGATTACTAATCCAGACTCACTTTGCGCAAGAGTGTTACGTGCTAAATACTATCCTAATGGAAATCTCATGAAGGCGGGACCGAAAAAGGGTTCTTCTTTTACTTGGCAAAGCATTATTCGGGTCTTAGTACTTTCAAACGAGGCCACATCTGGAGGGTTGGCTCGGGTACGATGATCAATATATGGGAGGATCATTGGGTGCCGGGCAGTCCGACACGCCAAGTAATTTCACCGAGAGGGGCAATCCTGCTGAAAACGGTTAATGAACTTATTAGCTCGGTGACAGGGAGTGGGATGTGACCTTGTTACGTGATAACTTCAGTCCAATTGATGTTGATAGGATTTTGAAGATCCCCTTGAGCAAAAACCTCGATGATGATTTTGTGGCTTGGCACATCACGAGATCTTACAAATTTTCTGTGCGGTCGGCATACTATGCTGAATGGGATCATCAGAATGGACATAGGTTAATTAGGATTGATGGTCAGGGAATGTCGGTGAACAATCCGGTGTGGGAAATCCTCTGGAAATTGCAAGTTCCTAGCAAAGTAAAGATTTTCTTATGGAAGGCATTGCATGGTGTGGTTCCTGTGATGAACATCCTTGCAAACAGGCACATTCCAATATTGGCTCAATGTCCTATTTGTTCCTTGGATGCGGAGGATATTGCTCACCTGATGTTCAAATGCAATAGGGCGAAGGAAGTGTGGAAAGCTCTCGGTTATAATTGTTGATAGATCAGGATCAGTGGTCTTGGAAGAAATACTACGAGCACAAATAGCAACACCACCAACTCTAAACTTCATTGGTATAAAGGAACTGATAGCGTTGGTTCTTGGTATATTTGGTGGCAGAGGAGGGAAGCAGTAAAAGGAGTATCGGTGGCTCCCATAGACCAAACAAGTTTTGCAATCCAGGCCCTTACTTTGAACTTTAAAGGAGCAGCAAAGGGGTCTAAACCACATGAAATATCGTGGTCTAAGCCCACGCCTGGTTCTTATAAAGTTAACGTTGATGCTTGTTTCTTTCCTAATGGTACAGGTGCTGCGAGAGCGGTTCTTAGAAACGAAAAAGGAGAAGCCATGGCTGGGACGGGAAACCTTCTACACAATTTATTCGATGCGGCTACAGCTGAAGCAAGAGCTTAGAGCTTGGGGTGCAGACCCGTGGTTGTGGAATCTGACTCTTCACAACTTGTTGAAGCTTTCAATGGTGAGATTGAAGTTTGGAGCCCGTACACAGCTGTTCTGGTGGATTGCTTCCAAATAGCAAGTAGGATTGGCCAAGTAAAAGTTTAGCATTGTCCTAGGAAGGCTAATGAGGTGGCGCATAAGATAGCTAGATATGTCTATGATTCAAATTCTGCTTTATATTGGGATAGTGAACACCCTAGATTTATTATGCCTAATGTAATGAATGATGTATCTGTATTTGGTTGATGCAGCAAGTTCCAGACGCGCTCTTTTCCTTCTGAGTTACCTAAGGGGACTGGAAGGTTTTTAATGAGTCGGCTTGCTGACCTTATATATGGTGGTTGAAAATTTCAAAAAAAAATACTAGGATGTTGCTGACGTAATAAAACTCCCAGGTTTCAGTGCAAAAAAAAAAGAGGACGACCCAAATCACACAATATACAATGGAAAAGGCCCCAGCCCAACCCAAGCGGCCAGGCCCATAAGCTGTGTTTCTGACCTCCGTGTACCATCACTCTCGAAACAGCAGCAGCAGCCAGCAGGAAGAAGAGATGGCGACGGCTACGGCGACGGCGGCGGCGCAGCCAGGAGCGGACGCGCGCGAGTGGGACGAGGCGGCGTACCGGCGGGGCATCCTGCGGGGCGGGACCTCTCCTGCCGCACCCTCTTCCGCGCCGTCTTCTTCGACCAGCGCGACGACTCCGACCCGGACGTCCTCCTCGCCGCCGCCTCCAGCGACGGCTCCCTCGCGTCCTTCTCCCTCTCATCCTGCATCGCATCCTCCGCCCACACCCACGCCTCTCCCCAGGTTTCCCCTCCCCGTCCTACTCTCCTCTCCCCGCCCGCGCCCCCCTCCCTACTCGGTTCCGTGTATGTAAGTACTCCATCTCTCCCTGATTTGATTCAGCCGGTTGCTGCGGCGCTCGTCGACCCCGTCTGCATCGTCCAAGCGCACAGCGGCCCCGCCTACGACGTCAAGTTCTACAACGATCCACACCAGCCGTTGCTCTTCAGGTAAATGCTTCTTCCCGACCAAATTTTCTTTTCTTCTGTTGGTGCCATGGGATTGGCGCTGAAGAGTGTTCTCAAGAAGGGGAATTTGCAACTTGATTCATTGCTTTTGACAGCTGCGGGGATGACGGACACATTCGGGGTTGGAGATGGCACGAGATGCAGAGCTGCCTTGTGCCACTCTCTTTGCAAGGTGATACAAGAGCTCCCTTTTGTGGCTTGGTTTGCTAGATCAGCTGGACATGTGCTTAACTAGGGGTTCTTCGGTAGATGCATTTTCAGTTAAGAGGAAAAAGAAAGTACATTGTTTTGCTAGCACAGATGCCAATCTTTGCACATTCAGCTTTCTATGCATAGTCCCATCTTGAAAGTCGATTTACAGCAGTTGAATAAAAAAAGAGGTACAGTCGTGTTATTTTAGAGCATGACTTGGAAGTAGAAATCCTAAATCAACAATTATCAAAATGCTCGATAGATGCACTCACTTTCTTCCATGAGACTGGAAGTGCTTTGCAGATCCTTTATGTTAATATTATCCCTTGCGGTCTGCACTGATGAAAAGGTTGATAATTTGTCAATGAGTTGAGTCAGTAGTATGAGATCTGCGTGCATAAGCTACCTAAGATATCTCTAATTGTTATTCATTAATAGGTAGATAACTTGTTTTCTCTTTCTCATAATATTTTACCATTGTTTTCTCCCCAGGGAATCATATTGAACCAGTACTTGACATGGTTAACCCTCAGCATGAGTAAGATTCCGTACTAAGACATGCATATCTTACAAACCTTTTTGTGTGCCATTTGTTCCTGAGGGATGCTTTATTTCTCTCGTCCTCCATGTTTTGATATATGATTCTGTCAATTTTGTAGAGGCCCTTGGGGTGCACGCTCTCCAATACCGGAAAATAATGCCATTGCAATAAGCAAACAGGTCAATACTTCGTATTTGCATATTTTCACTGTGTGTAGAAGACAAGAAGCATTATAACCTCTTATGTGCAGGCTGTCCTCATTGATATGTAGATTGCTCAATTTCTATTTCTTATTCTTGAGGGATTATGATTTTCTCCTCCATGTTTCTTTTCAAACAGGATGGATCTATTTTCGCAGCAGCGGGCGATGCATGTGCTTATTGCTGGGATGTGGTATGTATTTTCTTGAGGTAAAAAATACAATGTATCTAAGTCCTAAATTAATTGAAAGGAAATATGCTTCTGCCCTTCTGCCTAAACAACATCTGAGTCACAAGCTTCCACTAAATTAATGTTCAATGTGACTGCTTGAGGAGGAGGCATCTGACAGTAATTTTGATTTTGTCTGGTTGTCTCAGGAAAGTGGCAAGTGTAAAATGACCTTTAAGGGGCATACTGACTATTTGCACAGCATTGCAGTTCGTGAGGCAAACCACCAGGTTAGCTCATTACCGTACTGTAATATTATCTGATTTAGCAGCTGCTAGATTTTTCATAGCTTTTACTTAATGGACGTTTGTTTTTTTCCAGGTTGTAACAGGATCAGAGGATGGGACAGCCCGTATCTGGGGTGAGCGGTGCTCTCAATTTGAGGAAAATTTCCTATTTATCTTTGGTTTGGATATGGCTTATTCATGCTCTTTCGTTCCTAGTGATATTGAAAACAGTATTTACCTTTCTACTTCATACAAAGAAAAGACACCTAACAAGCTATAGCAACCTCTTCCTATTAGTTGTACTTCTCTGGTCATAAAACATGGTTTACAAATTTTATCATGTAGGTTCAGCTTTGGCAGGTTTTTAAAGGCTATGGTCCTCTAAGAAATTCTATTATCGTGCTTATCCAGATTGCAGAAGTGGAAAGTGTACGCAGACTATACATCCAGTACAGAACAATAAATTTGAGGGCTCATGGGTCGGTTGCATTGCCATTGATGCGAGTGAAAGTTGGCTGGTATCATGCACATCTAACTCATACAGATGCTAAGTATTTTGTTTGTTGTAGCTAACCGTTTTGGTATACACCATGTATCTTACCTTTTGTTCTGTTCCCAGGCTTGTGGTACTTCTAGTGGTATATCGGTCTGGAGTCTCCTTTCAAACGAGTGCATCTTTAACGCCAATTGTGGTGCTCCTGTTCAAGATCTGTTGTTTGACAAAAATCAAGTAAGTTCTCATCCGTTTATCTTCATTTGCACCTACCTAACGGGGGTTGTTTGGATCCAAGGTTTTAATAAACTATACTGTGTAAATTCATTTTGATCATTTTGGAGCCTATCCAACTAAGACCTTATTAAGGTACCTGGCTAGGTTAGGATAAAGTTGAATAATAAAACAGTTTTTTACAATGCTCATAATTATGAGTTTTTGTAAAAGAGCACTTCTTGTTTTTCACAGAACTCAATATATAAATAGGATAATAAACCCATAATACTTAAAATTAACTGAAAATATGTTTAGTGAAATTGGTCAACAAACCTTCCTTTATTAAAAAATGGTCAATTTAACTCATGATTCAGATGACCATCAAACGAGTGCCTAGGACCGGTGAGGTTACTCAAAGCTCATTGATAAGAGATGGCTCACCTCTAGTTTGGGAAGGGACAAGGAACAACCACTAGTGTCTAGCAAACTGGCAAGGTTATTCAACACTCATTGATCAAAATGGCTCATCTTTGGTTTAAAGATGGACAGGAAATAATACTTATGCAGATCATGCGTGTCTTTAAGGAGTTTAGGAAACACTTGGCTACAATGAACTAAACGCTGACTAATCCAATCGCTGCAATCATCTCCATGCATCTCATGTAGTTAAGGCGAACAACAGTTCCCACTAGTGCATGATTTATCACTAGTCTCTGGTTGACTGCCGAACAAAGACCAAGTAGGTCTTGAACAGTTGTATAAATATAGTTGTGCGGGTCCGAAAATTTCTAGTGGGTCTCCTCTCAAGATCCACCATACATATGTAGCTGAAAATATGCAATAATAAGGCTGGGTTGTTCTAATGCTTTGCAGTCTGTGCTCCGCCAAATTATAACTTGGTATGTTCTTTGATGAGAGAATCTGAGATAATAATGAAGGATGACACTTCGGTCTGAATAGATATTAAACAGTCCTCATTCTTCCGGGAAATACCATGGTTTCCACATTCTATTTTGATTGAAAGTTTACTGGATTGTTAATGTAAAGAAGGGAGATGGGTAGGATGAATGTCAGGTCACATGCATGATTTATCTCAACGCTTGTGCTTCCAGTAGCATGCTAACCGTTTCCCCATTTTCTGGGCAAACTTTGGCATCCATTCAGATTTTAGCAGTTGGTGCTGAACCTGCACTCTCCCGTTTTACAATCAACGGGGCTGTTCTTTCGCAAATAAAGTGTGCTCCTCCATCAGCATTTTCCATCTCCATGCATTCATCCGGGGTATGTATCCATGTCCCTTTCTGGTCCTCATTTGAGACCACTTGGATCTGCGTAATCCCCCAATTTCTGGGGCTGTACATTCTGTTCTCACCTGCTACCCACACGTTCAGATGGCTGCTGTTGCCGGGCATGGAGGTCTGGTGGATGTCATCTCTGGATTTGGGAGCCATCTCTGCGCATTTCGTTGTCGGGGCCTGGAGAAGTAACTAATTATCCAAGCGATGATCAAGCACCGATGTGCAAATGAATGCATTAGTCTGCGCAATGTGCAAACTGTATCTTTTTTTTTGTCTCTGTTGTAATTTTAGTTTCAGGAAATCATCCGTTGTATGTGTGCTACACCTGTAGTTTTTTTTTTGTTTTCTGCGAAAACCTTAAAACTATCATTTTTTTTTGCTGTATGAAATGTGGTACCAAAATGTGACCAGTTAGCGAACACGAAGCTGATACACTCATCTTACACTTCAGCAAAGAACCAAGTAAGACTTACAGTCCAGGTTCACACATTGTTGCTACCAAACCTGTGATAATTTTGTTAAAACCAAGCTTAGCAACACAACTATTCTATACCACGAAAAGAACCAAGTTTACAAACTTACAGCATAGATTATCTAAAAGAGCATCAAGCTTAGTACTCCCTCCGATCCATATTAGTGGGCATATCTTTATCTAAATTCATATGTATCTAGTTAAGTATTTAGACTAGATACGTGTGTATCTAGACAAAGTTGTGCCCATTAATATGGATCGGAGGTAGTAATACAATTGTTCTTACATTAAGAAAAGAACCAAGTTACATACTTACAGTACACATTATCTAAAAAACGTACTTACAGTACAGGTTTACACATTCGTTGAAGTCGACTGATTTTTAAGTTCCGCCACCACATGACCCATATGCACAATATTCACACATTCAACCCACTACCCATGGAACCTACAGGTGCACCAGAAGTACCCTATTCTGGCAATATGGGTACTAAATCCTCCTTATACACGAAGAGGCGTAGAGAGATATCATCAGCAAGGCTTCCAAATCATCATGCTTGTATGAGCGGTTGGAAGAATCTGATCATTCCATTACCCTACTTCACGCAGCACACATCTGCAGCTTGCCTTTACCCACCGCCTATACGTGGAATCGCACACTAGGTAGATGAACTTACAACCTGGGCAGCAGCCACCCGAGGGTCCAGCCGAGAAGCAATCCGGCGCCGACGATGCCTACACCAACCGCAAACATGATGGCCTTGCGGAAGCCACCTTCCTTGTTCTGCCTCCTGCCTTTCTTCTTTGACCTATCCTTTCGCTCCTCTTCTGGCGCTGCCTTCTCTTTCATCATCCCCCAGGGAAGTTCCGGGAACATAGCTGTGATCTGATGCTCTTTGAGCCTCAGCTGGAGGCATATGTTCTCTAGTTGAAGCATTTTCAGCCATTGCTTACACGCAAAGAGATGCGAGGCCTGACGAAACAATAGCTTGATGACGTGGTCTTTCTCATCATGAGCATTCTTGGCAGCCATCTCGGCTTCCCTGGCCCGTGTCTGTGAATGGCGGAGAGCATCCAATAGCTGGGCCCTCTCAGCGGCTTTCTGATTCTGATATGTTGGCTTGCTGCTTGGTGTATGATCATCAGTACTGTATGAATCTTGTGCACCCCTGCATATAAAATGTAATGATATCAACACACATAAATCAAGAAGATTGCATGAAGAAAAGATACCTGAGGTATTTCCAGTGATAAGTAAATAAAGAGGCATAAACCAGATTACAATGGACGTGATGCCATATTACTTTGAACTTATATGTAAAATCGATATGCAACATCTGTTCAGCTACATTTACCTTTATCGAAAATAAGTTTTTTGGCGAGACTTAAAAAACAAGTTTAACTGATTGTGATGAGGTACAAAGGACTGGGCAGGTATTACATACATATATACAAACTGGAATTAACAGCCTGTTGCTTCATTTTCAGCCTAACTGGGGTTGAGCGTAGCATGTAGTTGATAGAACTATAAAAGAATCCTTGTAGTGAAAAACTACATATTACAAATGACAGCATGTATTTGTGAAAATCTACAAAGGAGGACCCCTTGTTGTAGGTTTGATGGTTACGAAACAAGATAAGGAAAACCACATACCCATGCACATTTATCTGAGGTTGTTGCCAAGATCCACCATCAGATGATTTTGTCTCATTCGTGCTTGAGATGCTATAGCTGCACATCATAGTATCGTATAGTTCAGACTGTGACTCTTTACCAGAGGATGAATTCCCACAGCCATCCTTGTTTTCATGGCTGTTCGATTTCGCGCCATGAACACGGACTGTCTGAGTGGGTTTTGGCAGATCGTTGTTCTCAATGTGCTGCATTGCTCTCTCTGCAACAAGCGAAGCCAGCCCATCCTCATCAGCTACCTGCCACCACGGCTGAGACTTCCTGTCTTCTTCCCAAGGTGCATCCATCTCATAGCGTGCCTTCTGTGGTTTCTTGGGAAACAACGGATCGAAAGTTTTGAACTCCATAAACTCTTTATCCTCATGAAGGAAGTTGATGGAATTTCCTCTGCACTTGAGACTCACTTGAGAAGACCCAGAAAGAGTCTTGACCTCTTCAGAAGCTGTTTCAGATGTTTGCTTCATAAAAGCTGTCGAAACCATCCACGGCGGCTCAAAAGGATACTCATTCTTCTTAGCATAGATGTCCTCAAGTGTAGACACTGGGGAGAAAGTGTCCGCTTTCTTGGCAAGGACCTCCCCACCCATATAATTCAGATGTTCACCGGCAAGCGCCTTCTGGCACCCGAAATTGGGCTGCAACTGAAGGAACCACGCATCTATCGGCTGACTGGAGTTCATTGGGTTCCAGTTTAAATGCATAAAATTTGGGATGTGGTAATCTTGCGGGTTCGTGGGGTTCCCACTGTTTGCTTCATGCTGCTGCACTGACTGTGGACAGCAGGCCAGTTTTGGAGCTCTCTTGGCGTCCTCCTGAAATAAGCAACGGTTCCCAGCCCGTTGCCAAGCAGCTCTCGCTTCTGCCGCGGCCATCACTCTTGCATGTCAAGAAGCTGTCCATCAGAAAGTTTGTCATCAGCATTTGCTCCATAAGATGTTGCATAAAGTAAATTTGGTATCAGAAAAACCGCTCTATCAGTTGAGGGCCACAGCGTAACATGCATAATTCACAAACATTCACATAAATGTTGATAAACTTTAGCCATCTTGCGATGCAAAATGATCCACAAACGTTCATTGCTTGATGTAATAAGTAATACAGGCGCCACATACACGGTATTGACAGCACTATTTTGTTTCACCAAAGCAAGCAACATTGAAGTACACGAAATTTCCATAGCCAAGAAGAGAAGTAGTACTAAAAGATCCCGGGATTTGCCGACAGACTACCGGATCGAGGGGACAAACGAATCATGTCGGCTGGATCTGGCCAAGAAGCTACACAAAACATCCCGGATTTCTTCCCCTAAAAAAAAAGAAGAGCCCGAATTTCTTCCCCTAAAAAAAAAAAAAATAGCCCGAATTTGGCTCTTTAACTTCAGAGCTTGACTCGACCAAATAATTGTACGGACAATCATGTGCGAGATCCAAGAAAACTGTCAGGGGGAAGGTAATCCACCTCACCTCACTTGCAAGAACTGGAGCTGGGGCGAATGAGCCCTGCAAGATCAAGAAGATTCAAGCCAGGGGTCCTGGAAGACGAGACTTCAGCAGCAAGGATGGCGAAGACGGCGACGCCGAGCTCCTCCTCCGCCGTCCCCTGATCGGACCTCCGGCACCGAGCTTCTTCCTCACAGCGATCTAGCTAGCTTGGTATGTGACTGATCAAGAAGTGAACCCCTACTAAATGGAGAGAGGGGAAGACTGGAGAGAAGAGCGGCGTTGCAGGGGATCGGAGCTGTCCCGCTTGCTTGTCTACTCTACTGCCTCTGAAGATGACGTGAAAGCAAAGCAAGGAGAACAATCAAGCACACAGATATTTTAATTACTGGTAAATAAATAAAAGGATGTGTTTTTTCTTTCTTTCTGCGCGCGCCTATCTCTTACCTTGGCTGCTGACAGCGCCGTGCTCCTTCCTCAAGGATTGGATTTTTGCTCCTGTTCTTCTCCCCCGCGTCTCTGACCAGGAATTTCGATTTCGTGTCAGCTCATTTTTCTGCCGGATTTTCTTCGATTTTTCTATTTATTCGGTCTGTCTCTGGGGGGGGAAATGGGGAATGGAAGGGAAGAATCCGTGCCGTCTCGTGGCTTCTCCGATGGGAATCTTGGGGATCCTATCCATACGTTTCTCTCTCCTGAGCTTTCTGTTTGCCGGTCTTGTTTGCAGAGTACTGTGGAGGATGGACGACGTCTGGGCCGGCAGGTAGCGGTGTGGGGACAGCTGCGCCCTGCTGACGCCGCCACCTCACCTTCCACTCCAGCTAGGTGTACTTGTGCAGTTGTGACTCACTCCGCCACCCAAAACAATTGATTTTACATATGAACTCGAACGGAAAAATGAACTCCAAAAAACAGATTTTAGGGATGCACTCAAACAGCAAAAGTAAACAATACTACCTCTGTTTCTTAAAAGAAGATGTACGTACACCTTTTCTTTCGAAAGTCAAACCATCTGAAATTTGACCAAACTTTTAAAAAACACTATCAACCTTTAACCTTTGCAATGTCGAATGATATATTGTTATAGTACATCTATGGAATATTATAATTATAGATGGTTTTTTGGATTTGCTAATTCACAGTCGATTGTTTTTTCTTAAATCGTGGTCACTTCTAGAAAAGTACAACTCTATACAAGTTAGCTTAGAGAATGTGCAATTGCAGTTGCATTTTTCTGAGGTGATGGTACTTAAGGAAAAATAAGTCTGAGTGAGACATAGATACGTCCTAATTTTTTTGTAAGCTTGGTCAATATTTATATTGTTTGACTTCAAAAAAAAGTTATGCACCTTGTTTTCAGGCAGTATGTTTTATAGATACACTCAAACACCAAATATAAATCTCAAACAGGACTAAAGGAGTAGTAAGGTGGTTTTGACTGAAGTCTCCATAAGAGTTCCATTTCTATAAACAGCATCCGTGGCTTCGAAACGTATTTTCTGATCTTTACTATTATCGACAAATTACCATGCTAAATACTCGTAGGAGGCAAAACAGTCACTGCTAAGAAAAAAAATATCAACGACAAAGGAGACTTGTAGTAAAACTGTACATGACCACCCAGATAAGATCATCCCTTTACCCGCTCAACTAGCTTAATATATTCACAAAACTGCTGCTTTTGCCTGGTCTCTCGCCACCCATGAAGAATCAATCCCCAAAATCATGCGCGCTGTTTCGTTACAGTTTCCCCCAGATCATGCACGTTACCCTGCAAGCAAAGCAAAACTCAGCAAGCAAGCGAAGGAAGCCACAGGAGTCAACAGTTGATATTTTCGGTTTTGAAACCGTCTACACAAGTACACATGGATCTGGAACGGACTGTTGAGACCAATCGTTGTCTTGCGTGAGGCTGTGAGTGTTTTTACGTGGAAGGATTTTACACGTTCGAAAAGAAAACTTTCAGAACGTGGAAAAGCTCCGAACATCCTTTTTCACTAAGCAGAGAAGCGAACAGATGTGCAGCAGTTAAGCCTCCAGGTTGTCTTGTGTGAGACTTGGCAGCAACGCTCCATTGGACACATAGCAGCCAGTGGTTAAACCTAACCGCAGTGCATAGATCCAGCAGCTGTTGGTCGTCCACGACTAGGACGTACGCGGGTGGATCCTTTATTCCTTTTCACCACCACGTGCTGCAATGGCCAGCTTCCGTTCAGATGAAAGCGGCCGCAGAAGTTTCTACTGTGCTGCTACTGTGGAAGTATCGTTTTTTGTTACGTAGGTCAGTGTGATTCTGAGCCATGGAAGGCGACCGGTTCATGTCTTCAGAACCTTATCAGAACTGAAGTTTACTGTGATTGGAAGATATTTCAATAGAAAAGTTTACTTCAAACGTGGCTTTTGTGTGAAGCGTGCCTGGTGAGACAAGTTCAAATTATTTAAAAAGTACGGTAAGGAGATTTTACTGAGAGAACTGTAAACCAAAACAAATCAAGTCAAACTTCAGACATGCTTAACCATGTGCAAGATGTGTGGCAAGTGGCCCTATGTCATCTGATGGTACTAGCATAGCGTCCTCGCGTTGCAGCGAAATAAAAAAATACTACTGTAGTATCCAACGGGACAGGGGTGGGTAGCGTAAAACTAATAAAGGTGAGAGATTAGGGATGGTTCATATTATCCAATGGTGAACGGACTTGTATTAATAAAGATTATGGGGTACAAAATAGAGCTGTACCTTCCACTTCCATCAGAAGCCAAGATCAAAGGAAGGGCAGTCATCTATCAAATCCTGAATCCTGGGATCTATACACCTACGGCTACTTGGAGCCGGAAAAGAGATACTGCCACAGTTGGTGTCCACTGCTGTGTTATTTGCACCGAGCTGCAGACACATAGCAAGTCAAATGACTAACAAAGTATGCCCAAGAAAATATTAACGATGTAACAAGAGAAACTGGAACTTCCAGTCTGATCTTATGAGAACTGAATTGCAGCTGTGCGCAGTCAATACTATGCCTAAGGTGTTCAATGCAGCACTAACTATCAAATTCGCAATGGTAAAAAATTTCTCCTCAGGGAAAAGTTCCGCAGCTTAGGGTGCAAACCTGATCTGCAATTCCAGTTTTATCTTCTTGCAAGCCTGGGAGGCTAGTACCATTTGGAACTGGCGCAGAACCTGTCAAATAAAAACTAGGATAAGTCACATTTGTCGTTTATTCTCAAACAGCATGCATGTTTTTTTTTTAAATGTATAAGCTGGTTCAATGCAAAGCAATTCACTGAAGCAACTTACCTGTACCATTAGAGTTTCCAGTAAGAACATTGCCTAATGATTCTAGTTTCTGCTCGTTTGCATTGGACATCTCAGATGCTGGGATATCTACCATTGCCACTTCCGGACCATCAAAAGCTGCTGGTTTCCTACAAAAGCATCCTTCGTGTCAATATTCATTTGTTATTATGTTCCTCATGTTGGAGCTTCGCTTACTTTCAACTCACATAATGGCCTGACTATCGTAAGTTGGATAAGCATCCCCTGCTGATTCATTCCTATTAGGAGTGCTTACTGAGTTCTTTGCGTGTACAGTATCCAACTTCAAGCAAGATTGCACCGATGTACGGAGTTGAGTAGCGAAGTGAGACAATCCAGCTGGGGGCTTCATGATAGATAGTATTTGGGACGCTAAAGATCAAATTAATTTTTTGTTAATATAAAAGCACATGAATGTACATGATAAGAGTAGCTATGTGAGCAATGCAAGTTGGTCATATTCCACAAGGATCACAAACTTGGGAAAACATATTTCCTCCAAAACGAGCATTCTTTGTGAATAACTAGTGCAGGGACTCTTTGAGTATTTATCTCTAAATTATGATATTCAGAACTTTGATTGTCAAATAGTGTTCTGGCAGTAAGAAAGAACAAGTAGAGCAGAATGTCATGGAGGAATTGACCACAAGTCACGACTGTTGCAATTTTTCATAAAATCTAAACAAAAAACGTTAAATATGTCCTGTAATGTCTATAACATCATGTATCTAAATTGACTATTTACCTACACAGTGAATAAACCAGAATTGACTAAATTATTCACTTAAGAAAATAGGAAGAACCATCTTCCGTGTATCACAACTCTGCAACAGTTGCTTGACGATGCATGTAACAAAACACTTCAGGTGCATGCAATCAAACATGCTGAATCCTGAACTGCTAAGGTACACCTGTATCAAACTAATTCGGAGTTCATACTATGGAGTTACTCGGACCCATCCTAGCTGAGTATAATTCTCAAATAACAACCCTATTGTACAACACTAACCTTGACATTACATGTTATGTATGGAACTTTACAGAACATCAGCTGTAATTTGTTTAAAAAAAAGTAACAAGGTGTCTAATTGACAGAATAAGAGAATAAATGATAAGCCTTACACACTCTTTTGTAACAACTGATTTGTATTATCATATTTTAGGTGCTTATCCATGATCCTTGGGTAGTCAGAGGTATAACAGTAAATCTACCGCTCAGAAGACCACTCTGTCCTTGTGGCATTCACCAGGAACCACAGGTGCACAACAACTAACCTATTGTTCTTCCTAATTTCCTTGCCCGGAAGGAACCATGCAACAAATATCTAAGCTAGCAGGTTAGTAAAGGTGTACAAACCAGTCCGCAAAGAATCTTCTGTGTTGCCAAACGTTGATTTTCCAACCTCTGTCCCGACGAAACTACTGGGATGCACTAATTTACCATCCTGAAGGTCTGCAAATTGCGTAAATACATGGTTATTAGTTATTACTGCATTCCGACAGAGCCAGAAGTAGACTTATGGATGAAAGTTTGAGCATTAGGTCCAAGTACATCTCTCTTTCTCTCTATTTTCTTTGATGCAATTTAGAGAGAAAGAGCCACAAAATTCTCGTGGATCATCTGTTCTCTCAAGAATTGTTTGGCCAACTTCTGTCCGGTTATAGCTGGTAGCAAATCCTGATTTACCCCTTTGGATATCTGTAAAATCTGGAAACCATCAGCAGTCTCACTACATAAAAATAGATAAGGAGCTGCAGAAATAGCAATGATGTGTAACATTAGTCCCAACTACCATTAAATTTATGTGGATCATCCATGCCACTAAATGTTGATTGTCGCTTGTCACTAAATGTTGATTTGCTAAATTCTTGCCGGCTGTAGCTGGTAGAAAAATCTGATTTGCCGCTCTGAATATCTGCAAAATCTGGAAACCACCAGCAGTCTCACAACATACAAATATATAAGCCGCTGCAGAAATAGAAATGGTGTGTAAAATTAAGCCCAAGTACCATTGAACTCATGTGGATCATTCATGTCGCTAGATGTTGATTTTCCCAGGTATGTTCTTCTGTGACCAACAGTGCAATCTGGTCTACCCCTCTGAAAATCCGTAAATGCTGGAAATACACAGCGGTTTTACTACATTAAAATATACAGATAGTAGAAAATAGAACAAACTGACCATTGAATGAAGCACAGTTACCATGAAAGTTAAGTGGATCATCCACGCCACTAAATATTGATTTTCCAACCTGTGGCCAGTTAGAGCCAGTAGTGTATTTTGTTTTACTCTTTTGATGATCTGCTGATTGCGGAGACAGATGAATGATTGCAAATAAAAAATGTGGCTAGCAGGAAGGTACATCTAATGTGTGTGTAACATTGTGATCACATACCATTGAAAAGTGGACTAACAAACTTTGGAGATTTACTTTTGTCACTTTTCTTTTCACTTGTGTTTTCTCCATTCTTCGGTCCTGTGTGATTCAAAGACTCCCCAGAATCATGTTTAGGCCCTATATCTGCATATAAATTAGCGAACAAATAAGAAATACTTGCATGTTACCGAACAAAAAAAGGCATGTTTTCTAGAACCCACCTATTTGCTAATGCAGAATAAGAAGAGGAAGACTGGATACAAAAATGACAGTCCTTGGGCATGAACAAAACTAACCTTTATTTTGAGTTCTGAGTGCACCGACTTCAATTACATAATTAGGAAAGTGACATCTGGTCTCACTTTCGATAGATTCACCTGACTTGAGATATCTTCTGCCAAGCTCTCCACCATCTTCATCCATTAAAACAATCTGAAATATAGTTAATACAGCTATAACACCTTCTACAATCATCCCAGCATTTCGTCAGATATAACCTACTAGCACCCTCTGGTAAAGCTATTGTAAAACACCAACCTCGAATAGCATGGCCAATAAGAATTAAGAACTAGTTGCTAACCTCCTTTGCATATGGACCAACTTGCATGACCCTTATACTACCATCATGATACTTCTTTGACTTTTGAGTTAGTTGGGCTGTGTATAGGACGCCCCATTCTACAGAGGATAGACATTTTATATAAGCATCAGTATGTAATTAAAATAATAACTTATATGTACAAAGCCCAAGCATCCTTTACAGGAGAGAGGCTACAAATGAACCTTTGAAACTGAAGTCTGTTGAACTCATAAGGCTCCCTTCGCTGCCAGCAGCTTCAACTTCACTCTTTCCAAGCTCTGGCTTGTTAGAACTAGAAGTGACTTTTGATCTACTCTTGTCAAGATCTACAAATTGCAGAGACAAATGACTAAATGAGGTTCTCACTATGATATGCTGGACTGGAAGCATGTGAAACTAACTAATTGATGTGTAACTTTAAGTCCACGTACGGGGAACTTTTGTGGACTGATAAATTTCAGGGAACTTGGTGCGCCAATTCCCACTCTCGTTGGTCTTGTTTGGACCGTAGGTTCCTCTGAAGAGGTATGTCCTCCACCTTCACATTGATCAATGCAGAAACACATCCTTTCAGTGACAGCAAGGAAAATGTTCTCTATGAATTATTCTACAATTCACAAAACAAATCAGAAAGTCTCAAAAGGCACAGGCACATGCACATATTCAACACATAAGTCTATACTATAAAATGTACAAAACCAACCTTTGTTTGGGTTTTTGGCCTCGCCGATCTGAATCAGATAATTAGGTAAAGTGCATTTCTTCCCGGTTTCCAGACACTCCCCTGCCTTGAGGTACCTGGTGCCCAGTGGTTCACCCTCTTCATCCAGCAAAACGATCTGAAACATTTTAATCGACACAACCCTTTACAACATTCTATTTCCAGTCTACTGGATCGCATGCCAATCAACCTATGGCTACTCATTAGCATCCCCAATCTTCAAAATACGAATGGAGAACACTTGCAGAGTTGCATTGCATCCTTACCTGCTTCGAATGCGAATCCATTGGCCTGAGCTTCACGAATCCGTCGTGATACTTCTTAGCCTTCTGAGTCATCTGGGTGGTGTACATCGCGTACCACTCTACAACCAAACAAAAGCATCCTACTCAACCGACAGGGCAAAGCCAACCCCACGGGCCATTCGTAGAACAGGTGGCGCGCAAACCTGGGCACGTGGAATCCGCGGACTTCGCGCACCCAGAACCCGCGGCTTCAGCCTTGCCGCCGCCGCCGCTCTTCGGTGGGTTCACGAACGCGCGGGGAGAGGACGTGTGCGCCGACCTGGTGCCGCCGCGGTAGGCGGTTCTGGAGGCGGCGGGCTCGGTGGAGGACCTTCCGGTGGCGCCGCGCTGGGGCTCGCCGACGTCGACTAGGTGGCACGGGAACTCGATGGAGGCGCCTGCGGAGACGGACTCGCGGGCACGGAGGTACTTGGCGTCGATGGTGACGCCTGCGTCGTCGAGGAGGACGAGGCGGCGGGAGTCGGTGTAGTGGAGGAGGGCCCCGTCGTGGTAGGCTTTGCGCTTCTTCTTCAGCTGCGTCGTGTACGTCGCCGCCCACCGCTGCGGCTCCGGCTCCATGGGGACGGGAGATCGCGTCGCCGCCGCGGTGGAGTGGAATGGGGAATTGGAGAAATTCGACGGAGTTCAAAATTCGAAATGGTGAGAAGAGAAGGAAAGAGAGGGGAAGTGAAAGCGAGGGAAAGTAGCGGGCCTGAAATGGTAAGCCCGGCCCAGCGCATGGTGTTTGGAGGATTTTCAATCCTTATAAGCGTAGATTTTTTATTTGTTGGAATGCAATTCATAGGTATCCTTTTTTTTTTTTTTTTTTTTTGCGAAGAAAATAGGTATCCTTTGATGATTCATTTGCACAAGGAGTAGATTTCATACAGTGCGGGGCAATTGATGATAACCCCCCTAGTTCGTGCAAGTTCTATCATATGCCCCCTTGTGTCACTGACATGTGGGACCGGACCCCACATGTCAGTGACACAAAGGGGGGCATATGATAGAACCCACGTCAACTGGGGGGGTTATCATCAATTTTGCCCCTAAAATAGCATAGAGCAGACAGGATATTTACAGGAAAGTCGAACGAAAATGGTTCTCTCATGGTGAAGGGAAAGAGAGAGCAGTAGAGCACAGTAACTTCGAGCCAATGTTTCATTTCCCCCAATTTTTCTTGGGAACTTTCAGAACAACACAGGACAAAAAAATCTGTAATACAATTCCTCATTTCTACATGAAAACATATATTTTGATCCAAACACGCATGAATTTTGCAACAGTTTACGAAGGAATCATCACAGGTCAGCGCTGCAAAACTCCCAGAAACTAATGCTTTTCAGACATGTCCAACAACATCAGTAGAATCTGGAGAATAGGCCGAACATTACATACAGTAATTTACAGCTGCTGCAAAAAGAACGCACAGAAGACTCGTTCAGACTTCCTCTTGCAGACCTCGTCCTCCAAAGAAAGACCAGCTTGCGCTTGTCAGAGGAAACCTCGTTGAATCTGCAGAATTTGACAAAGGCATGGAGGTGTCCAGGGCAAATGCAAAATGATGCCAGTGAAGTTGCAGCCTTGTTGGTTTTGCAACTTCCTGTATCGGCGACAGGCTTCTCATTCTACCTGTTGGTAAGACGCTAGATGAGCCTCATGCTAGCAACACCCTTCAGTTCAGAACTACTACATGCTATCAGTTTGCTGTAGTAGTGCAGAAGTCGAAATCACATTGGCAAGCACCGTCTTAGAGATTGACTTTGCCTAGTTCTGAGCATGTGGGTATGTGAGGAAGAACACTGGCCTGAACTTTCATCGGTTAAAACTGCCACTACTCAGAGATACTCGTTGGAATCATTGTCGGCATCATCCTCATCGTCACTGATGTAGGTTTGCAGGTAAGCTTCATCTCCTTCCTCCTGCAATAGCAGAAGCTATCTATCAACCTATAGATTTTACAAAGCAATTGCCTCAAGCAGCGTATTAAAAAGAGTATCTGAGATATTGAGGCGAATCGCATGGACACTTCCACATTGTACTAGTAAAGAGTGCTTGCAAGGATCCCTCTAGCTTGCGGGGACGGTTATCTAGTCAAGTATTTTGCTATGCCAGCTAGCTGTTATGTATGCTTTACCTCTATACTATCATCATCTGAAGACAAATTGTCGTCAACCGTTTGGAGTAAATCTGCATCCTGTTTCTCCCCAGTAGCCCTCATCTGTACCTGATGATGATAGCAAATGTGTAGTTGCGTCATCAGGCAGAGTTAACATGGCAGTTCAAGAAAATTCAGATCCAACGAAATCAGACATAAATTGCTTACAAGTTGTGACTTCAACTTCCAGATCTTGTGTCGCAGAACTGAGATGTGATGATTTAATGCCTGAAAATGTCCAGCCATCCGATATATAAAAGGTAAGTACAAATTTTATACAAATAGAGGGAGATCAGAGTTCACGGTTAGGTTACCTCTCGCCTTTGGAGCTCAATAGACCGTGCCATTGCTCGTCTCCTTGTCAATAGGTTCCGTGGCTTTATAACTTCGGGCCTTTTATAGTTCTTACCACGGTAGAAAATGATCAAATATCCTTTTGTTGTCTTGTCGAGTGCAATGAGCACGCCTCCACTCTCAGCTTCTAGAGAGATAGCAATATGTTTCACTTGTTCAAAGGTCTTCCCCTTCACAACAATTTTGACCAATTCTCGATGCTTCCAATGAAAGTGCATGTTTTGCACAGTTCCATCAAAAACTTCGCGTCTGCCTACAATATTTTAACACAATGAGGTAAATCACGAGATGTTCAGCCTATGCATTCCATATTGCAACTGTTACGTGAAAACTGAGTTGTACCAAGCATCAAAAAGGCCTTCATTTTCAGGCCAATCCTGCGAAATAAGAAACGCTCCTCGTCTGTAACAGTTTCCAGATCAGTTGGAAGCTCTGCTGGAGACAGATATTCCTGAACTTTGGCCAAAGCCATCTCTGCTTTTGCAACTTTTGTTTTTGCCTGAAAGTACATGAGAGTTGTTATTTAACTTATAGTTATATCTTATATTATTATACAGAGACGGCGATCGTATATTTTCTAAACATGGGGACAAAAGGTGTAACATTCTCTAGGAAATGAACAATAAAAATACGAAAATATTGACTTTTTTTCAGCATGTATATTTTGAAGAACATACCAAAATCAGTTTCCTCTTCATGTTCCTCAAAAGAGAGGTATGTTTTGCCAAAATCAAGCGATTGTTCTCCTTTTTCCTCAGCTCGTCATTAAGCGAATCTCCCCATCGAGATGTGGCTTCTCTGGTTTCTGCAAGGGTGCCCGCAACTAGAGGATTCTTTAATGCACTGGAAATGGGAGTAATTGAGGCTGATGCTTTAAGCCGGGCCAGCTCTTCGTGATCCTGCTGACTGATTGCTTGTTGTTGCTGTTCCACCAAGACCTGCCTTACTTTAGGCGTTACGAAGTCATTTCCCCTATAGAAAATAATATACTCCTTGTTCCTCGAAACAAGTACTCCTCCTGTCAATTTCTGCAAGTGTTTTGTTACACAGATTCAAGACACATTCTCACAAAAAAATGCATATGCTGCAATCACAATGATCATATTTCAGAGTCCAAAACATACTTCAGAAGAAAGTCTGATTAATGAATTATAGAACCAATCCTAATGGGCAACGGGTAACATATTGCATTTTCTTAAGAAAGTAAGCAAAAGCAGAAAATCTGCACATATAAGCAATCTCAAGTGATTTAAAGCATTCAGATAATGTGGCATAATGATCTTTCAATATGTGTGCATTACCTTGATTTCTTCTGCCATTCTATCGTTAGATGTGTTTGGCACTCCCCTCTTGATGGCAATCTTAACAATAGAACTTTTCTCCCATACTTTAACAATAGCAGTAGCTAAACCTTGGTGTTCCCTGTTTCTCCCTGTCCACAAATATGTAAATAAAAAGTGTGAAAAGTAATTAAAGATTGAGTACAACTACGTACAACAAGCAAGCAATTCCACTGATGTACCTAGAGCGAAATGTGGAGTAGTTTGTCTTGCAAGTCTACGCAGAGCTGTCATTTCCTTATCTTTCAAACTAATTTTAGTCCTGTAAGGAAGTTGCCTAAATGGTGGCTTGTAACCAGGAACTAAACCGGGAAGCAAGTCAGCATCCACAGGGATGGGGTTTCGACCAGACCAATCCTTGTACCGTGGTCCCAACTGATCCAAGAAGCTATCAATATCAAACGTTTCCGTAGCTTCTTGAGAGGAATTCACAATAGATGTGGATCGATTCACACCGTCTGTACTTGACTTCTGCAAATTACGCTCCACAGAGCTGGGTACAGCACTAATGGCATTGCCAGCTTTTTCAGATGACTCAACTTCCACTGTTTTGGCATATGACTGCACACATCGAAGGTTGTAGTTCATTCCTCGGTATAAGACAATCGACCTCCCTGACCTCCATATCACAGTTCCTCCAGTCCTGTCCTGATTGACAAAAACAAGGCCAGAAAATGCCTATCAGATTCACTGAACTGAAAAAACCGTAGAAGAATAACACATGCTTTCGCTCAATCCACGGCTGCAGTGATAAGGCAAGTCAAAGAGGTAAAAAGGCCATAGCAATAGGTACCTCTAGTAACTCATGAGTTCTCTTCATGTTCAGGCTCGGAGGGCCTTCGAACCTCAACTTGACCACCTCATCCACCCTCCATTTACTGTGGATGGTCTCCACAATGGTCTGAGTAACCCCTCCTGGACCAACCCTCATCCTCTCCTTCATCCTCAATGCCGCATCTCTAAGCCTCCGCAGCTCGGGTTCTGGGATAGTCCTCTCTGCCAACTCGGCATTGCTATGCTTCCTTCGCCTCTCACCATCAATCACATTCCCCTCCTCCCTCTCCCATGGAAGGAGCACAGGACCTAGCTTCTGGACAAAATCTTTGGCATCGGAACGCCCATTGTGGCACTTAGGCCACTTTCCTCCATCGAATTCCTCAGTGTGTTGACGATTGAGCTGACACTGCTTCGCCTAGTGCTCCTTTCGAACCCAGCACCTGTAGAAGCTTGGTTCAGTACAGAGTCCAGCTGCAAAGAAGAATTTGCTGTCGGCGCAGCAGAATCCTCATACAATTCCCCTTCTAAGTCTCCAGTTGTTGGCTCTTCTTCCAGTACCTCACCATTGTCCACCCATTCCTCACCTTCATCTACCGAACCTAGCTCATCATCGAATACACCATCCCTGTCAACCTCTTCCTCTTCCTCTCCATCTTCATTCACCCAACCTAGCTCATCGTCGAACACAGCATTCCTGTCAACCTCTTCCTCTTCATCTTCTTCCACCGAACCTAACACAACATTCCTGTCAACATATTCCTCTTCCTCTTCATCCACCGAACCTAGCCCAGGACCTGAAACCAGCTGGTCGACGGCGGCGTGTCCTTGCCCGTGCATCCACGGCGCGGAGACCGGCCTGCTCCCGAGCAGATAACTCGGCTGGGAACGCGGCTCCTCGTCCCGGTCCTGGGCCGCTTCGACCAAGGCCACACTGTCCTTGCCCTTGCCCGCTCCTCCGTCGCCTCGTGCACCAACAGGTCGTCCAGCACTAACATCAACACCGCCGTCGCCATCACCCGAGGCGTCGTAGTCGAAGTACTCCACGATGGATCGAAGCGTGGCGCTGCTGGGCTCTTGGTCCTGCACGCCCTCGTTTTCCTGGTGAGCCGGCTGCCGCTGCCAGGGGAAGGAGGCGCGCTGGGAGGGCGCCCTCGCGGACCAGCGGCGGAGGGCCTGCTTCTCGAAGCTCGGCTTCAGGTTCCTCTTCTTCTTGTTCTTCCTTAGCTCCGCGCCACCGTCCGGCGCCGGCGCCGGCGCCTTGTACGGCGAGGAGGTGGACGGGGATGGCGCCGCGGCGGGAGGGTTGCTGATACAGATGCCGCGCCGAGTACGTGGTGCTCGGAGGGTCGAGGGGAATGGGGGTTTTGGGGAGAGGGCGGGGGCTGGGAGAAGCAGCGCCATTGGTGGGGAGGGCAGAGCTTGGGGAATGCAGGGTGTGAGGGCGACACGGTTGGGGAGATGAAGCGAGGAGATATCAGGGGTTTGGTTTGGGTAGGACTAAAGGTCACTCCGCGCACGATACGATACGACGACACGTGGACTGCTCGAAGCATAATCAAATATCGGCACGGTACCCTCCACGAACGATCTGGGCGTCTACGTGCTCGACGGAAGCAGCAGCGCCAGTGCGCACACCGCGGCAATCGCTGGTCCCGTGTGCGTGCGTCCGATGGCCACCGCTGTGGTCCCGCGCTGCTGCGTACAACCAGCAGGACGAAGCCCACCGCGTGTGTACGATGCCACCCGAGGCAGCGAGCAGGCCAACGATCAGCCGCGTGATCAGTCTCGTACAGGAGCTGGCTAGCGAGATGTACATCATCTGCTGCATAGAAATAACCAGGATGTACAGAATCTAAAATCTGTTGCGTAAAAAAAAGAAACCGGGATGTACAGAATCTGGTGCGTAAAAAAATAAAACTGAGATGTACAACTATACAGATATAAGTTTACAACTATACATCACAAGTTGTACAACTAAAAAGACGCAGGTTGTACAACTACACAGATTCAGATTGTACAACTACATAACACATTTTGTACAATTAGACAGACACAAGTGGTACAGACATAGATTGTACAACTATACAGTCACAGGTTGTATAACTATACAGACAAGTTGTACAACAACAGAGACACATGTTATACAACAACAGGTTGTACAACAACAGAGACACGAGTTGTACAACTACATAACATATGTTGTACAACTAGCAGACACAGTTTGTACAGACACAGTTTATACAACTACACAGAACAGGTTGTACAACTATACATAACCGGAAGTACATAAAAAAAGTTCGTCGAAACCTATCAACATGGAATCTAGTTTTGAAGAATTCGACGCGAGAAGCTCAAAAATGAAAACGGTTCGTAATTTGGATAAACGGTTCTCGAGATATTTCATTTCAAAAATTCGGTTTAGAAAAATAAAAGGGAAACAGCTGCCCTCCCACCTCACTATCACTTCTCTCTCATCATACAAAACTATAAAAAACAGGAAGTACAAAGTACAGAAAAGTTGGAGTACAACTACACATAACAGGTTGTACAACTAAACATAACCGGAAGTACAAAAAAAAAGTTCGTCGAAACCTATCAACATGGGATCTAGTTTTGAAGATCTCGACACGAGCAGCTCAAAAGTGAAAACGGTTCGTAATTTGGATAAACGGTTCTCAAGATATTTCATTTTTTGAAAACGAATATCAAAATAAATGCACGTACAACCCTCCGCACGGAGAAACAGAAATCCCACCAAAACTCTCTCGTGCTGCCACTTGTCACATATTTAAGCACCCACAGTGTACCGCGTAAATGGAGAAGCTGACACTTGTCATCACGCCACGGTTCGCTGGGTTCCCTTCGCAAAGGGTACCCTTTTTCTAGTGATTTACCAGGGGTTTATTACCTTGTGGACCTTCGGCCCATAAGTCGTATATGTTGGCCCATCTTCCTATCGAAACACGCAAAAAGCCCGCTACCGAATCCGACTCGACTTCAATTCTTCCGCCGCACCGACCCCATAAAACTCCCTGCTCAGCATCACAGAAGCGAACACAAATGGGTAGGACTAAAAAAAGGGTTCCCTCTGGGAAGGTCACTCCGCGCACGATACGACGACACGTGGACAACTCGTAGGAGAAGCAAATTTCGGCACGGTACCCTCCACGAACGATCGTACTTACGCGCCTGGGCGCCTGCGTGCGTGCTCGACGGAAGCAGCAGCGCTAGTGCGTGCGTCCGATGGCCACCGCTGTGGTCCCGCGCTGCTGCGTACAACCAGCAGGATGAAGCCCACCGTGTGTGTACGATGCCACCCGAGGCAGCGAGCAGGCCAACGATCAGCCGCGTGATCAGCCTCGTACAGGAGCTGGCTAGCGAGATGTACAACATCTGCTGCATAGAAATAATCAGGATGTACAAAATCTAAAATCTGCTGCGTAAAAAAAAAGAAACCGGGATGTACAGAATCTGATGCGTAAAAAAATAAAACTGAGATGTACAACTATACAGATACAAGTTGTACAACTATACAGGCACAAATTGTACAATTAAAGAGACGCAGGTTGTACAACTACACAGATTCAGATTGTACAACTACATAACACATTTTGTACAACTAGACAGACACAAGTGGTACAGACACAGGTTGTATAACTACACAGACACAGGGTGTACAACTACAGGTTGTACAACAATAGACACATGTTATACAACAACAGGTTGTACAACAACAGAGATACGAGTTGTACAACTACATAACACATGTTGTACAACTAGCAGACATAGTTTGTACATACACAGTTTGTACAACTATACATACCAGGTTGTACAACTATACATAACCGGAAGTATAGAAAAAAAGTTCGTCGAAACCTATCAACATGGGATCTAGTTTTGAAGATCTCGACGCGAGGAGCTCAAAAATGAAAACGGTTCGTAATTTGAATAAACAGTTCTCGAGATATTTCATTTCAAAAATTTGGTTTAGAAAAATAAAAGGAAAAAAGCTGCCCTCCCACCTCACTATCTCTTATCTCTCATCATACAAAACTATAAAAAACAGGAAGTACAAATTACAGAGAAGTTGGAGTACAACTACACATAACAGGTTATACAACTATACATAACCGGAAGTACAAAAAAAAAGTTCGTCGAAACCTATCAACATGGGACCTAGTTTTGAAGATCTCGACGTGAGGAGCTCAAAAATGAAAACGGTTAGTAATTTGGATAAACGGTTCTCAAGATATTTCATTTTTTAAAAACGAATCTCAAAATAAATGCATGTACAACCCTCCGCACGGAGAAGCAGAAATCCAACCAAAACTCTCTCGTGCTGCCACTTGTCACATATTTAAGCACCCACGGTGTACCGCGTAAAGGGAGAAGCTGACACTTGTCATCACGCCACGGTTCGCTGAGTTCCCTTCGCAAAGGGAACCCTTTTTCTAGTGATTTCCTAGGGGTTTATTACCTTGTGGACCTTCGGCCCATAAGTCGTCGATGTCGGCCCATCTTCCTATCGAAACACGCAAAAAGCCCGCTACCGAATCCGACTCGACTTCAATTCTCCCGCCGCACCGACCCCATAAAACTCCCTGCTCAGCATCACAGAAGCGAACACAAATGGGTAGGACTAAAAAAGGGTTCCCTCTGGAAAGGTCACTCCGCGCACGATACGACGACACGTGGACAGCTCGTAGCAGAAGCAAATTTCGGCACGGTACCCTCCACGAACAATCGTACGTACGTGCATGGGCGCCTGCGTGCGTGCTTGACGGAAGCAGCAGCGCCAGTGCGCACACCGCGGCAATCGCTGGTCCCGTGTGCGTGCGTCCGATGGCCACCGCTGTGGTCCCGCGCTGCTGCGTACAACCAGCAGGACGAAGCCCACCGCGTGTGTACGATGCCACCCGAGGCAGTGAGCAGGCCAACGATCAGCCTCGTACAGGAGCTGGCTAGCGAGATGTGCAGCATCTGCCGCATAGAAATAACCAGGATGTACAGAATTTAAAATCAGCTGCGTAAAAAAAAAGAAACCGGGATGTACAGAATCTGGTGCGTAAAAAAATAAAACTGAGATATACAACTATACAGATACAAGTTGTACAACTATACAGGCACAAGTTGTACAACTAAAGAGACGCAGGTTGTACAACCACACAGATTCAGATTGTACAACTACATAACACATTTTGTACAACTAGACAGACACAGGTTGTACAACTATACAGTCACAGGTTATACAACTACACAGACACAGGTTGTACAACTACAGGTTGTACAACAACAGGGACACGAGTTGTACAACTACATCACACATGTTGTACAACTAGCAGACACAGTTTGTACAGACACAGTTTGTACAACTACACAGAACATGTTGTACAACTATATATAACCGGAAGTACAGAAAAAAGTTCGTCGAAACCTATCAACATGGGATCTAGTTTTGAAGATCTCGACGCGAGGAGCTCAAAAATGAATACGGTTCGTAATTTGGATAAATGGTTCTCGAGGTATTTCATTTCAAAAATTCGGTTTAGAAAAATAAAAGTGAAAAAGCTGTCCTCCCACCTCACTATCTCTTCTCTCTCATCATACAAAACTATAAAAAACAGGAAGTACAAAGTACAGAGAAGTTGGATTACAACTACACATAACAGGTTGTACAATTATACATAACCGGAAGTACAAAAAAAAAGTTCGTCGAAACCTATCAACATGGGATCTAGTTTTAAAGATCTCGACGCGAGGAGCTCAAAAGTGAAAACGGTTCGTAATTTGGATAAAGGTTCTCAAGATATTTCATTTTTAAAAACGAATCTCAAAATAAATGCACGTACAACCCTCCGCACGGAGAAGCAGAAATCCCACCAAAACTCTCTCGTGCTGCCACTTGTGACATATTTAAGCACCCACGGTGTACCGCGTAAAGGGAGAAGCTGACACATGTCATCACACCACGGTTCGCTGGGTTCCCTTCGCAAAGGGAACCCTTTTTCTTGTGATTTCCCAGGGGTTTATTACCTTGTGGACCTTCGGCCCATAGGTCGTAGATGCCGGCCCATCTTCCTATCGAAACACGCAAAAAGCCCGCTACCGAATCCGACTCGACTTCAATTCTCCCGCCGCACCGACCCCATAAAACTCCCTGCTCAGCATCACAGAAGCGAACACAAATGGGTAGGACTAAAAAAGGGTTCCCTCTGGGAAGGTCACTCCGCGCACGATACGACGACACGTGGACAGCTCGTAGCAGAAGCAAATTTCGGCACGGTACCCTCCACGAACGATCGTACGTACGCGCCTGGGCGCCTGCGTGCGTGCTCGACGGAAGCAGCAGCGCCAGTGCGCACACCGCGGCAATCGCTGGTCCCGTGTGCGTGCGTCCGATGGCCACCGCTGTGGTCCCGCGCTGCTCCGTACAACCAGCAGGACGAAGCCCACCGCGTGTGTACGATGCCACCCGAGGCAGCAAGCAGGCCAACGATCAGCCGCGTGATCAGCCTCGTACAGGAGCTGGCTAACGAGATGTGCAGCATCTGCTGCATAGAAATAACCAGGATGTACAGAATCTCAAATCTGCTGCGTAAAAAAAAGTAACCGGGATGTACAGAATCTGGTGCGTAAAAAAATAAAACTGAGATGTACAACTATACAGATACAAGTTGTACAACTATACAGGCACAAGTTGTACAACTAAAGAGACGCATGTTGTACAACTACACAGATTCAGATTGTACAGCTACATAACACATTTTGTACAATTAGACAGACACAAGTGGTATAGACACAGGTTGTACAAATACACAGACACAGGTTGTACAACTACAGGTTGTACAACAACAAAGACACATGTTATACAACAACAGGTTGTACAACAACAGAGACACGAGTTGTAAAACTACATAACACATGTTGTACAACTAGCAGACATAGTTTGTACAGACACAGTTTGTACAACTACACAGAACAGGTTGTACAACTATACATAACCGGAAGTACAGAAAAAAAGTTTGTCGAAGTCTATCAACATGGGATCTAGTTTTGAAGATCTCGACGCGAGGAGTTCAAAAATGAAAACGGTTCGTAATTTGGATAAACGGTTCTCGAGATATTTCATTTCAAAAATTCGGTTTAGAAAAATAAAAGGGAAAAAGCTGCCCTCCCACCTCACTATCCCTTCTCTCTCATCATACAAAATTATAAAAAACAGGAAGTACAAAGTACAAAGAAGTTGGAGTACAACTACACATAACAGGTTGTACAATTATATATAACTAGAAGTACAAAAAAAAGTTCGTCGAAACCTATCAACATGGGATCTAGTTTTGAAGATCTCGACGCGAGGAGCTCAAAAGTGAAAACGGTTCGTAATTTGGATAAACGGTTCTCGAGATATTTCATTTTTTAAAAACAAATCTCAAAATAAATGCATGTACAACCCTCCGCACGGAGAAGCAGAAATCCCACCAAAACTCTCTCGTGCTACCACTTGTCACATATTTAAGCACCCACGATGTACCGCGTAAAGGGAGAAGCTGACGCTTGTCATCACGCCACGGTTCGCTGGGTTCCCTTCGCAAAGGGAACCCTTTTTCTAGTGATTTCCCAGGGGTTTATTACCTTGTGGACCTTCGGCCCATAAGTCGTAGATGTCGGCCCATCTTCCTATCGAAACACGCAAAAAGCCCGCTACCGAATCCGACTCAACTTCAAATCTCCCATCGCACCGACCCCATAAAACTCCCTGCTCAGCATCACAGAAGCGAACACAAATGGGTAGGACTAAAAAAAGGGTTCCCTCTGGGAAGGTCACTCCGCGCATGATACGACGACACGTGGACAGCTCGTAGCAGAAGCAAATTTCGGCACGGTACCCTCCACGAACAATCGTACGTACGCGCCTAGGCGCCTGCGTGCGTGCTCGACGGAAGCAGCAGCGCGAGTGCGCACACCGCGGCAATCGCTGGTCCCGTGTATGTGCGTCCGATGGCCACCGCTGTGGTCCCGCGCTGCTGCGTACAACCAGCAGGACGAAGCCCACCGCGTGTGTACGATGCCACCTGAGGCAGCGAGCAGGCCAACGATCAGCTGCGTGATCAGCCTCGTACAGGAGCTGGCTAGCGAGATGTGCAGCATCTGCTGCATAGAAATAATCAGGATGTACAAAATCTAAAATCTGCTGCGTAAAAAAAAGAAACCGGGATGTACAGAATCTGGTGCGTAAAAAAATAAAACTGAGATATACAACTATACAGATACAAGTTGTACAACTATACAGGCACAAGTTGTACAACTAAAGAGACGCAGTTGTATAACTATACAGATTCAGATTGTACAACTACATAACACATTTTGTACAACTAGACAGACACAAGTGGTACAGACACAGATTGTTCAACTATACAGTCACAGGTTGTACAACTACACAAACACATGTTATACAACAACAGGTTGTACAACAACAGAGACACGAGTTGTACAACTACATAACACATGTTGTACAACTAGCAGACACAGTTTGTACAGACACAGTTTATACAACTACACAGAACAGGTTGTACAACTATACATGACCGGAAGTACAGAAAAAAGTTCGTTGAAACCTATCAACATTGGATCTAGTTTTGAAGATCTCGACGCGAGGAGCTCAAAAATGAAAACGGTTCGTAATTTGGATAAATGGTTCTCGAGATATTTCATTTCAAAAATTCGGTTTAGAAAAATAAAAAGGGAAAACCGCCCTCCCACCTCACTATCCCTTCTCTCTCATCATACAAAATTATAAAAAACAGGAAGTACAAAGTACAGAGAAGTTGGAGTACAACTACACATAACAGGTTGTACAACTATACATAACCGGAAGTACAAAAAAAAAGTTCGTCGAAACCTATCAACATGGGATCTAGTTTTGAACATCTCGACGCGAAGAGCTCAAAAGTGAAAACGGTTCGTAATTTGGATAAACGGTTCTCAAGATATTTCATTTTTCAAAAACGAATCTCAAAATAAATGCACATACAACCCTCCGCACGGAGAAGCAGAAATCCCACCAAAACTCTCTCGTACTGCCACTTGTCACATATTTAAGCACCCACGGTGTACAGTGTAAAGGGAGAAACTGACACTTGTCATCACGCCACGGTTCGCTGGGTTCCCTTCGCAAAGGGAACCCTTTTTCTAGTGATTTCCAACACAAATCAGATCTGCACCTCTGCCGATAACAATGAGAGGATTCTGTTCAACAATCACTGGCTCCTCGAACCCACAGGCCATAACGGAGTTAGACGCATACGAGGGACTTCCCTCCTCCATCCTCCTCGAGACAAGGGTGTACTTTGCTGACCGCAAGAATTCCACCACGGCTAAAGCCAATACAACCAAAGGCCACGACATCCAGGTCTCGATCTGCTTCGCCGACCCACCGGCCCTCTCCTACGTGTGCATCCACTGCCCTGCCTATCCAGAGGCCGACTTCTCCGGCTGGCCACGCGTTGTCCGCTCAGAGATACAATTTCTTCTCCTGTATTTGCCACTGTGGAACACCCGATTCAAGGATCAACTTGATGAGTACTACATGTATCAGGTTGTTCGGGGGGAACCCAGGCTCTTTCGGATTCCAGATCCGGGTCCAAGTCATAGTTTATTTTTCAACATAGATGATTACGGCATATACTGTTGTGGCAACGGGGAGTATATCCTGGCTGGGCTGACATACGGTGGTTCAGGATACTCACTCTACTCGTACTCATTTGTGTTGAAAGCTTGGAGATGGAGACATGCCAACTTGGAGGTGGAGACACGACTGAGTGAGGAGCAGATGCCTGTCGCAACGTACAAGGTGATCCAGCTTGGAGGAAGCCTGCTAGGCTGGGTGGATCTTTGGAAGGGTATTCTGGTCTGTGATGTGCTCTGCCAGGGTCCCCATGTTGAGCTGGGGTACATCCCACTCCCTTTGACTGGGAGCACATACTACCATCATCTCAGCCCGTGGATCCTTCGGGACGTCACATGCACCGATGGATCTCTTATGCTCATCGAGATCGAACATCTTTCCGAACCGGCAGATGAGATGTGTGATGAACCCTACTTTGAGAATCCGCTCGATATTTTGGAAACGGGGCCATGTATGTTTGTCGATTGGAGGGCCACCATATGGAATACTAGGCTTTCTGACGACGGTTGGCATCTCATATGGAATGACAATTGTTGGTGCGTGGCTTTTGAGGTTCATGGTAATGATATATTATTGGTTGAGGAGCTGGGAGACGGCACGGTTGGAGTCTCAACAATAAGTGACATGTTACCATCTTTTCCCACCTTGAGCATCCATGCTGACCATAGTGTTCACATGAGTACCTCCATGAGGTTGGACATGGACAAGAAGCATATGATCTCTATTGACTTGAGTAATAATACACTCAAGGCACTGGCACCGTATCCTCCTACTGAGCCGGATGGCAACTGCCCCTACTTCACCTGTGAGTTTTCAAGCTATCTGAGGCCCTGAGCAACACTCAGGTGATTAAGCAGCTAGGTTTGCATTAGCCTCTTTTCAAAATCTGGTAGGAACAAAGTTTTGGTGCTTGTTTCCAAGAAAGAAAAAAGTGGACCTTTGGGTGCCGGTCGAGGGTGTGGCTCGATGCTAGTAGAATGGTCCTTTTGAGTGAAATTAACGACATGACTTGTTATTTTTCATGGAGAATATGTGCTCCACACCTTATTGAGTATGCAAGACTTTGTGAGCTTATGTATTATGACCTTTTGTAATGATAATGAATATTTTTCAAGTCGTGACTCTGGACCTTTCAAATTTAAAATAGGAAGGAGATCTCCTGCATTTGAGACTGTGGTCCACCCGACGGTGCGGCGAGCTCGTTGATGAGTTATACATGTACCAGGCCATTCGGGGGAACCCTAGGCTCTTCCGGATTCCGAATCTTGGTTCTAGTCTTGGCAGTTCTATCATGGAAGATGATTTTGACATATACTCTTGTGACAACGGGGATTACATCCTAGCTGGGCTGACATACGGTAATGGATATGAACTCCACTTGTACTCATCTGCGTTGAGAGCTTGGACTGAGAGACCTGCTTATTTGTGGAGATTACTAACTGAGGAGTGTGCGCCTGTCGCGCCGCACAAGGTGATCGTGCTTGGACGAAGCCTGCTAGGATGGGTCGATCTCTGGAGGGGTATTCTGGTGTGTGATGTGCTCTCCCATGATCCCCAGCTTGAGCTGGGGTTCATCCCGTTACCTCTGACTGGGAGCACGTACCATCATATATGCCCATGGATTGTTCGGGACGTCACCTGCACCAATGGATCGCTTGAGCTCATCGAAATCGAACATCTTTCGGTGTCGGTACCGGCTATGGCTGACGAATGGTTGGTGATGTGTGTTGATGAACCCTACTTGTGTGATGATTTGGAAAGGGGGCCATTTTGGTTTGTCGACTGGAGGGCCACCATATGGAATAGCATGATTCCTGACATCTTTTGGCGTTCCATGGGGAATAGTGTGATTTCTGACAATTGTTGGCGCAAGGCTCGCGAGGTCCATGGTAATGACATATTATTGGTCGAGGAGCTGGGGGACAGCATGGTTGGAGTCTCAACAGCAAGGAACTTATTAACATCTTTCCCCACCTTGAGCATCTGTGGTGACGACGTTGTCCACATGAGTTACTCCATGAGGTTGGATAACGACAAGACGCAGATGATCTCTGTTGACTTGAGTAATAATACACTCAAGACATTGGCATTGTGTCATCCTGTTGAAACGGATGGCGCCTGCCCCTACTTTCCCTGTGAGTTGTCAAGTTATACCAGAGGCTCTGATCAGGTTGCATTAGGCATTGTTTAAAATCTAGTAGGCATAAAGCTGTGATGCCTGTTCCTATAAAAAAATGGACCTTTGGGTCCCGGATCGAGGGTGTGGTTGAATGTTGGCAGAATGGTCCTTTTGAGGGAAATTAATGACAAGACTTGTTAACTTTAATGGCAAATATGTGCTCCACACCTTGTTGCGTACGCAAGACTTCATGATTATGTTTGTAACGATAAGTCTGGAGCATCTTTTGAGCATCATTGTAAACAAACCTTGTATTGAAGTAATACAAAATGGGTTTGTCATGTCAATTCTCACTCGAGGGTGTGAATGTCACCCATGTCTAGTTCGTCTTCTGCACGCCTAGGTGTCTTCTGCGCTTGTGAGTTGTGAGAACCTTGAAGCAAAATCTCCTCTTCAAATCTTCTCATTAGGATTGAAACTATTTGGCCTTCTTCGTGGAGGGGCGAATATTAGGCATGAGCCGATGTGGGCTTGACGAGGCCGTCGATGTGAGGTTTTCATAGTTGGTCGTTCTTCAGTGAAATCTGAGTCACTAGCTCGTGAAGGAGTGATTACGATGACACCGTTGGGAAACCACGACGACGGCCCTCGTTTTCGGTAGGGTGTGCAGTTTGTGTTGGTAACCAGGTAGGTTGTGTGTGACCTCGGTTTTGTTTCCACCTAATCAACATTTAATTCTCTCTTTTACTTCTGTGGGTGTGTCTTTCGTGATTTCACAATGTTGAAGTGTTGTGAGGCACCAACATCGCACATCATTTGAGGACTATTGCCTTGTAACCGAGCAAAAGTGGTGTCGATTTTCCTCGTGGATGTCAAATTATCATACGTGTTGATTGCATAAGTTCTGAATCAGTACAAAACCAATTTTACTGAGATTCTCACTCGCCGTTTTATTTTGCACAAGAGTATACGTATTTAACTGAGTTTTTTCAAAAGTAGAGGGCCCACAGACATACTTCATTGAGTAAATACGATTTGTAGAGTTAGGTGGTTCTAAGAGCAAGTATAAAAAAGTTGGCCATAAACGAGTTACACGATTTTAAATAATATATTTATACTGAGTTGGATGTGAGTTGAAAGAGAGAAGAGCTGAGGGAAATAAGCCGACAGTATATTGAGCACGTGCTTATAGACATTTAATGAGAATGTGAGGCGGTTCCGGTAAAAAAAGAACTACTCCCTGTATCCCGGTTCAAAGTGCATGCATGTCAATTCTCTCGCTTCTAGATATGTAATAATTGGGTCTGAAATTTTGCATACATCGAAGTGGAGAGGCAACGTCGCGCTAATTGAAAGGAAACTAGATGACCGGTTGCGCCACTGGCGCACGTGCCGAAATCAATACTGTAGGGTCGCCTTAAGTTTAATATATTTAGGTCAATTGTTTAGATGACCGGCTGTGGCCCTGGTGCAGGTATCGAAGGTGACACCGTAATGTAGCCTTAAGTTTATATATCTTGAGCCAATAGTTTTTTAGTGGATACCTCTTTCTCACTGCAAAATCTGCATCCGTTAAAACATTGAATTGATGTGGAAATCAAATATATTGATTTAAAATTATTAGTAATGCAATACCATTTTCATATTCCGATAAGTTGGAACAATTAAATCAACCGTGAAGATCTAACTTCCATGCTCCATCTTACACATATTTATAGTGTAGCTATAGCGTCACAAAGTAGTGTGCTAATTCCAAATATGTCTGTTAGTGGCACGTGTTTTTTTTATTTATCGTATATCTGTTAGGCCATTGGCGCATGTGAGGAAAGCAAGACTGTAATATATTCTTAAGTTATATATATATTTTACGTATATTGTTGTCACGGTTATCATACTCGAGGCCATCCATAAGAGCCGTCGCGGCAAGCCACCCTTTGGAATCCGGCTAGTGTATGGCCTCCAACTGCTCGCCCTACACCACCAGCGCACATGTGTGCACTTAGATTGAATGCCATTAATCAAGCTTATGATCATTTTACTGCTCTGCACTGTTCAAAAAAAGAAACCTTCAGTACATACGGGCTTATGAAGTATAGTTTGTAACATATAGAAGATATGCAATACCAGTAAACGGTAACTCATGCAGCTTTGCTTTCTCTAATCAAACATATTTCAGCCGTTCAGCAAACATGCATCTAATATACTTGTTGAATGATTTCGAAGGATACAATGCTGATGCAGATGAAATACCAGTAGATTTCTAAACATATTTAGTTCCAGCCGTGTTTACAATTTCTAAATAGAGGTAGAATTAATTTTCAATACAAAATTAATGAAGAAAGGAACTAACTATCAGTATGGTCTGAATCAACCTGTGAAATTTACTGCAGTTCACTCCCAAGGAAATGCCACTCAAAGACCAATGAATGGAACCTCCCAGTCTCCTATATTATCTAAAAAGCAATCCTACAGAATCAAAACACCGAGTCAGAAATTCTTTGAGAGCAGTTTGCTACTTCGCAGTTCTATGCTTCTACTTCTCCTTTTTCTTTGAGACCACTGTAAGTCACACTTTTTCTTCAAGATAAAAAATAACTCATTTCAGCAAGTTGGAAAGTAAATCAAAATAGCAGTGGTGATTGATGGCAACTTAGGATATAAATTTTCTTATAGCAATGCTAGGGTACAAAACCACTGACTTTCACCTGGAACAAATGTTTTCAGTTGTAATTAATCATAAGCAGGAAGAATATAGGACACCATACGATCAGATCTACGATAGCCAGAGAAAAGCACCTTATATGAGCATGCATTAGAGAGGACATTAAGAATAACACTCAATTGTCCAACGGAACTTACTGCCCTTTCATCTGATTTCTGAACATACAGGGAATAAAGTTCCAGACAGTTCGTAAAAAAATCGATATGCCTTATATTTCTGAACATACAGGTAACAATGAATCTACTTGAGTCGTAAGAAATGAAGAGAGGAACAAGCTCTGATCACCACTTGCCCAAAAGCGAACTAAAATCTGTAGAGTATATACAATATATATATATATATATACGTACAGTGAGTTAGTAAACTTGGACACCGTGTCTCCTTATTAGATAAACCTGGCTACTTTGTATTCCTGATCATAAAGTTTTGCTTGAAAAGAAGAGCAATGTTGCAGCTTATATATACCTGAATGATAATGTTGAGACTGCTCAAAATTGTGAAGAGATCGAATAGATAAAATCAAACGCTCAATGAAATCTTGAGGGCACTCCTCATAAGTAGCTGCCGCACTACCAACAGGGCATTTCCCAGGTTCACCTACAAACCATACAAAAGGGAAAAACCATTCATACACTCAACATATTAGAAGAAACATACAAAAATAATATTGAGTTTTAATATCACCTACTTTCTGTAAATAGCCCCATGAGGCCCATGTATATGCAGTTGTATGTATAGCAAAGAAGAGAGACAAGGGTGTAGTGATTGCAGAAATTTCTTTAACTACCACAGGTAAGTAACAACAAAGTACCAGATGTGGGAGAAACCAAGTCTTAAAATAATCAGTAGGATAAATAACACATGAACTTGGCCTATGATATGCTAACTCAGGTTAACGTGTTAAAGTGCTTACCAAGCACAGACAAGGATGGAATGGCCAGCATCTCATAAATCACACACTGACTATCTTTTGGTCTTACATACAGAGTTCTTTAAACTATCTGAGCAACATATGAATTCAGGCCATGCTCAAGTCGAACTGTCGAAGTATGTACTGTAATATCATATTATAACCTGGATTATTAATTTTCAATTTGACACTGCAGTAGATCATTCATCACACATTCAATGATCACTGATCTTAAGACTTATTTTTGCAATTTGGCACTGCAGGAGCTCACTGAGAAAATTCTCCAACCGAGTTTGACACTAAATAAACTAAAAATGAAGCCTCGAACATAAGGCACCCAAGAATCATCTAAAGTTGGTCAATCTAAAAAATGGAGTGTAAACAAATAGGAGATGATATTGTTCGAAAACAGAAGTTGGAGGAGATGGGCATAATACCACAAGTAGCAGCGATGACCGCATGCCCTCTCTGCCTCCTCATGACTCAGCGAATGGAATTTCGAGATATAGTGCCGTCGCCTACTGCTGCATTACTCCTGGACATAAAATGAGGTATGAATATTGTCACCCTGAAATTTTGGAAGTGGCTGGAAACTCAAGACATGACGCACAACAGGACACTAATTATTTTTCAATGAATAACATATATACATGCACTCTAAAATGACCACCAGACAAGCAAACAAGGAAAAGCTAGTGAACTGCAAAATACTCTACCTCCAAAAGAAGACTAATGGATATGATTAGCAAGAGCAGAGTCCAAAGTAAAATAAAATAAAAGAAAGAACAAAATGAGACTATCTAAAGGAAATTCAAGTGGAATTTCAGGCACTGTACCTGATCATTTCATAAGGAAGTGGGCTCAGCTTGCAATCTGCATTTTGGCATCTATGTGGAAATTATATCAAGTAGCTGGAAGCAAGAAAGTAGCTGGCTGCTAGCTCCAAATTTCTGCATTCAGGCGAAGTTGGCTGCTAGCTCCAAATTTCTGCAAAAAAAAGGGCCACAATACACAATTTTTACCGACTATAATAGCCTACTTCTTCTGTAAAAGATTCTTCTTAATCCTTAGCAGGAGGGGATTTAGAGGTACTGTAAGGAGGAAAATAAACCTTACCTCGACCTGGTCCAGTGGCGCTTGGGCGAGTTCCCCTTCAAGGTTCAGAGTTCAGATGCAATGCACCCGCTTGGGTCGGTGCCCTTTCGAGCTTCAGACGTCCTGATAGCCTGCTGAATAAAGACACCCTGCTTTTCATAACTGTAGCCTGAAGTGGTCTTAGCAACATAAACGCTAAATCAGTTAACAAAAGCGTTCCTCTAGACGCTTATACAAAATATGCTCCACGCGTTCATTGAAGCATCAAACACATGAACTCCAGGCAGCTTGAAGTGGGAGGAGCATAAAAGCTATATTGAAACCTAATTAGCCTCCACTTACATCTGATTGAAACATAGAACCGCACGAACTAATGTCTAGCAAAAGCACCAATGACAAACACAGATACATACGCAGAAATAGATAGATGTAAGGGAGCCTAGTAGTCCATACCATATAAACAGAGATAAAATGCAGCTACAGCTGAAGCACTGGAGTGTGCTGAGACCAGTTTAGTAGGTCTTTTTCCCTACCGGCATTGGTTTCCATCTAGCAGGTTCTTTTTCCTACTGTCATTAGTTTCTAATTACAAAAGCATGCTTCAGCACAAGCACACGCTTACACAAAATACCCTCCACATGTGCACTTAAGCAGCAATCACATGAGGTCTATGCCGCAGCATTAAAGATACATCTAACAGCAGTGTGGAGGCAAACAGCAAGGCCATTACATCCCGCCGATAGCGGTAGACAGGTCATGCAGATGCAAAAGTCGCTCGATAAGGCGATAAGGCTGTCTTCAAGGCTCGACGATGTACGGGGAAGACACGCTGGGGACCAGCGGACGTCGAGGCTCTGAGCAGCAGAGAACCATCTAAAAACCCTTTACCTGTTTCTTGTGAGCTAATCTCATAACAAGAACCATACAGGAAGCAAGGGTTGTACGGAATATAACCTGGTCACCACAGAAAATAAGAAAAAATTAGGCAAACAGATTTCTACTGAAGAGTAGAAAGAACATACATAGTGCAGTCATCAGTCACCTTATTTACAAACGACGCCTGCAAGCACGGCAGGCAAAGAACTACTTCTGTTTCTTCACTGCTCCAGACCCCTTGCCACCTGACGGCGGCTTGCTGCACGAGGAAACAGTCCACTAAATATATCTCCAACAGATGAAATAGGTAGGGGCTGGCATGTGCACAGCATGAAAAGGGAAAATATGATCCCTGGAGCTGAACTAATATATCAGAAACATCGCAGTAATCATAACCACTTAAAACTTACTTCTTGGTCTTAAGGGGCAGGTCATGAGCATCTTTCTCTTCAACGGTTTTGGAAGGATCATCCACCACAGTCTTTATGGGCTCAGGGGTCACCACATCAGCACCTTTCTCTCCAACGGTCGAGGAAGGATCAACAACCATAGCTTCCACAGCACTCTAAATGATTTACCAAGCGAAAACAAGTCAGAGGAAGAGCAGCGAGGGTTTACAGAGATAATCAGTATATAGGAAAACAAACACCCAGCACCTGGGCAGATGAAGTACCATCCTCTAGAACAGCGTCATTGTTTCTTTTGGAAGATTTACCAAACAAAGAGCGCTTTGCGCCACGCCTCGGGGCAACAGCGCTGCTGCAATAAATGATAGGATGGCAAGAGAATGAAGAAAACAAATGGAAAAGAACTATACAATTCCACAACACTTCAGAATTCAGTACCATGGAGATGGAGTTGAGGGGGTGATCTTGCCAGTAGAAGGAGGTGTGTGTATCTGAGGACAAATAAATGATCATTTAGAAAAAGGGCATAAAACGTGTCAATCAACCCAACAGGCAAAGAATGTATTGTATGAGCTATACCTGAGAGGCAGGAGAACCAACTGCACGACTCGCAGCAGGAGACATGTTTAATCCAGGCAATAGCACCGGTGGTAAGACAGGAAGCTTTTCACCAGAAATACGAGTGATTGATGTATCCTTGCCAGACCCAGAAGCAAGAGCAGTAACAAAGGCAGGCAACTCAGGTTTGTAGGTTTCTTCAATTCTATTGACCTGGAAAGACAACTCCTCTGCATTTTTAACCTTCCATTTTTTGGATATGGAGACCATGAGCTTGTATTTCTGGCCAACGAGATGAGTTATCTGAGGCGGAATATTGACATCATGCCTGGCAAGGTTGGCCATTTCATCGACAGTAGCACAACCAGGATACCTCTGACGAAGTATACTAATCAATGGTTTCCCGATAGCACCAGCCGCGACCTTGTCAAACATCACAAATTCAGCTTCCGACGTGCCATCAGACGCGAAGACAGAAACACAGTACCTGAAAATTAAGAGGAAATTAAGTTATCACCTCAGAAGCAGCAGCAAGCAATAAATCAAAGGAATAAATGTTGAAGGTTCTAACGTTGGGTCGGCATCAACAGAGGAGCAGGTATCGTCTGAGCATCTATACTGATAGCCAGTATGTTTAGATGACTTGCGGCAGGTGGTGCATGAAGGGAACCACCAACGCTGATCAGGACCGAGCCTGTCAATAGTCACAGTACAGAGAAAGCGCTTGTCCTAGAGAAAAGAAACAGCCCAGATGAATGATACGCTGTACTACAAAAGACCATGTGCTGAACCAGAAAAACAGCAAGCGCTTACCATGTCAACAAAAGGATCAAGGTCGGTGAGTTCTTTGACGGTCTTATCAGTCGGCTTCTCCTGAGCCCTAGACACGAGAGCACCTGGCCCTGTAGGAACATAGGAAGCCAGGGGAATGAACTGCTCTCCAAGACTGCAGAAATAAAATACCAAACGACATCAGAAAGCTGGATAAAATCAACATAAAACAAAGACAAAATCGTCAGGCTATGTAATATAAACCTTGCACGGAAGGAGTTAATGTCAGGGATATCTTCATCGATGTACCAGCGGCAGGGAGCACTCCCACTGAGGCCTTTAACACCTACAGCAACATAATAGAATGAGAAACAACCAATATCTAATCAATTAGGCATGGGCATAGCGATAAGACAGATTTGAACAGAGGCAGCAAATAGAGAATAACCAAACAGCTAAGCAGCAAGAAAACACATAGCAGTTGAGCAACAGAAATAGTTATCGAAGGCCATAAAGAAGAAAGGATCCTAGCAATTACCTTTAGCCACTTTAGGGAGCAAGCCCACGAATATAGCTATAACTGGTTCTTTAGCACCCATCGCACAGACTGCTTCTCCGTCAAATTCAACAGCACGGTCACCCCAGAGAATGATCCTCATTCCTGGCCTCTGTATAACGACACCCACAATAACAGTAAAAACGCTGATGAGCGGCACTTACAACGGGCAGAAAGCAAAGTCGATAGCAAGCAGAAGAACTCACAGCAGGTCAGCCAACATGATAGTCCTTGTGTTTGAAGATGCCGTCTGATACATGGACTGAACAGATATCACATCAGAAACCATAGTAATCCTGCCTATAACATCTGCAATAGAACAAATCAGAAAACACAAGTTAACCACATAAGCTGAAATCGAGCTATAGAAACCACAACTAAGGAAGACATAGGTTTAGATGGATAACTGAATGGAAGAAGTATAAGTCAGAATATAGAACTAACCAACGAAACGTTCAGGGTACTGGCTGGGCTTTGGGATATCTCCGAAAGCAGTCAAGCTGTATGTGCAGAAAGGAAAAGAGTCTTCCAACCCAGGTTTTGGTTCAACCATGGTATATCTTGTAAACTGCACCATTACAGGTCCCTCCACAGGCCTATAGGTTGTCTTTGATTCTTTACCTAAGAACTTCTTAACAACATAGACCTTGCCTTCCTGAATCACATCTTTGAGGCGCTCTGCCGTGCCTCTAATCGAAGGGACCTGAGCATGCATGTAAGTTCCCTGAAGAAACACCAGCTGCATTAGACTGAGCAAAAACAAAGGCATAGTCCCAAATGCGGTGACAGAACACAATGCTTGTCGTGTCTAAAACTATAGGACCCACCTCACTATCAATCAGGACAAGATCAGTATGGATGATGGGTCCTTCATCAGTTCCGCCACGGAAATGCGAGCGGCGAGAAACAAGGACGCAAATGGTACTCTGGTCATCACCAATGGTAAGCTCAGAAAGCTTGTTGATCGCCATCTACAAAAAACATGACAAGCACGATTAAAAAGACAAGGATTGTCAATGGATAGGCAAACTGAATGGAAGGAACACCAATCTATACCTGGGAGGAAACGATAGCACTACATGTATTAAACAGAGCAAGATAACAAAATCAACCAGTGATTCAAAAGCAAATGTATAAAAGATAAGTAGACAGCAGCATGCACCCAAAAGTAATCATCCAAAAGACATAGGTCAAAAGGCAGAAGTAACTGTCCAAAAGACATAGGTCAAAAGCCTGCAGTAGACAAAAGTACGTAACATACATAGTTATGTAATTAGAATAGTGAGCAGTACTATTTATCTACAAGAGATTCGAAAATCTCAGAGAACACAATATTTCTAGTCTCAGAACCGCAGGTACCATCTTCATTCTCAACTAATATATGGAGTGCCTTTTTAGAGGTAACGCGCGAGACAGCGACGTAAAACTGGCCATGGGTGAAGACAGGAGTTTTCAGATAAAGACCAACGGACGAAAGAGTTGTCCCTGGCTTTTGTTAATTGTCATGGCATATGAAATCCTAATGGGAAACTGTCGCCGGTGCAAAGTAAAAGGCCACTTAGGATCTCTAACAGTCAAGCATATCCTTGGTATATAAACTATATCTCCGATATTGGAACCAGTCATCACAACAGCCTCAATGAGCTTTTGAGCAAGCCTAGTAACAATAAGCCTTGTGCCGTTACATAGACCAGTTGCCTGGCTTATGTTCCTAAGTAGCATAATTGGCACACCTTTTTTAAGAACCAGCTTATGATAAGGAAAGTTATTTACTTTTATGGTATTTAAAACCTCAACAGGATAAAAAATATCTATGTTACGAGCTCCATCTGATGAGTTTCCCGTCGAGTCACAGCTTAAGTATTCCCTTTCCTCACCAGGTACCATAGAAAGAACATGATCATTGATGGTCATAGCCTGATCATTCGTCGGTGTTAAAATCGCTCTCTCTTTCAAATACTTTGGATCAGCGAAACGCTTTAGGAAATCTACATAAACAGCATCGACAATAGCTGGGATTGTGGGGCCATCAGTCTGAACCAAATGTTCGCTGGGAATGCTTATCCAAGTAGGGGCAGACTCCCCCTCCCTTGCAACAGCAGGAATGGTGCCATTGCCAATGTTTAACACCCACTGATCAAAAGCTTTTGCCTCAGCCTGCACATTAGGATCCTCAGTCTGGACAGCTAGACGCATGTTAATTGTAAGGTGAAGAACCGTCACATGATTCCACAGAGGAGAATTTGTAATGGCAGAATTGACAACCTGAGACCGGGTTCCCCCCTCAATAACAGGTAAAATTTGTCTAAGATCGCCACCCAAGACGACTATCTTACCACCAAACGGAACATCGGCTAGTGAAGGATCATGATCAGATAAGATATCACGCAAGGTTCGATCAAGTGCCTCAAAACATTTCCTATGTGTCATCAAAGCTTCATCCCAAATAATAAGAGATGCTGACTGAATCAAATTCGCTAGCTTAGTAGACCTCCGAATGTCACACACTCCGTTATCATCCAGATCAATAGGAATTTTAAACCTAGAATGTGCTGTTCTACCTCCAGGAAGCAGCAGTGATGCAACTCCTGAAGAAGCGACAGCTAAAACAATTCTTTTGAACCCTCGAAGATACGCAGCAAGAGTATTCCAAAGGAAAGTTTTTCCAGTACCACCATGTCCTGAAACAAAAAATAACCCAGGTTTGTTCTCCCTCACAAGATCTATTATCGATTTAAAAGCCTTTTCCTGGTCTACATTAAATTTTTTCAGCATAGATTCAGCAGTTTCAATAAGCGATTCAAAATCCTGACAAAGCTCATCACTAATCATGTTGCCGTCACACGAACTGCTATCGTAGACAGATTTTAGAGGCAGTTATGATCCAAAATATTAGAACCATTCTTAGCAAAAACAAGACTCAACTCATCTAACAGCAAGTTTTTGAGCTGATCAGCAGGAACACTATATGAAGGATCATGACGATCATTACAGATCCTATACTGGATGTCGTCAGCCATATGAACCCAGTATTTTTCGAAAAAAGCATTTTCATCAATGATTCCACAAAAAAGAATCATAGTAACAAATAGCTGACGCAGCTGGTTTCCCATACCCCAATTCAAAGCCTCGTCAAATGCTTCAAACCACTCATTATCGTCACCAAGTAAACCCCTAGCATTACAAGCATCTTTAAATGTCTCATACACAACCCCATTATAACTCCTAACATCAGCATAAGACTTTGCGCCTTTCACAATCATTAGCAGCATTCGAAGAAAATAAAGTTCAGTAGTTGAAGGATGCACATAATAAATTCTACCAATCTTCTTGCCCCGTTTTCGTTTCCTCCATTTCTTACCCTGTGCATTCCAAGACCATTTACTGGGAAAGTCACAGTAGGTCAAGGATCTGGCACTTCTGTATTTAGCATTAGCAACAAACCATTCTGTTAACATGGTCTTCTTAAGCATGGGATCAGCAACAATAGTCCTAAGCTTAGTCATTGCACGAAATCGAACAATGTGTTTATTTAGCAAATGAACAGCAAGTCTTTCTACAGAAGGGGTTTTGCTGTGTATGTCGTACCCATAACATCTCCAGAAAGAATCATAGGAACATACATAACGACATGCTCTATACTCTTCAATTTCATCTATTCCCTCATCACTTGGATCATCAGAATTTCTAATCCTATCAAACAGAGCTTTCGAAAAGTCAGGGCCCTTGGTAACATACTTATAAAGATATTTTATGACATGTGTTTTGTTACACCACTCAACATTTAAATGAGCTTGATATTTTTTCAACATTGCCATGTTATAGGGTACAACATGCCTGTTATCAAGCCTAACCTTGTTTTTCATGATAAATCGGCCATTATCTGGACGCCTATAGATAGGGAAACCTTTTTCATCAATGGATGTTTCTTCCTGAAATTCTTTAGGGAATTTTTTCGAGCAGAAGCCATCTTGCATACATGGACACTTAGGGTTGTCCTCCCCACATGGTCCATGCATCATGAACTCAGCAACAAGGGCATACCCAAGAGGATCTACCACGGGGTCAGGTATTTCAGCACACACGAACGAATCAATCAAAGCAGGGCTAAGCTCGCCTCGCTCGTCTTTGTCTTGCCAAGTAAGTATATGTGCATGCGGCAACCCCCTTTTCTGAAATTCCACAGTGTGCAACACTGTGAAAGGGAAGTGAAGTTAAAAAACAAAGAGCAAATAGGACTTTAAAAAGAAAGGCAGCAATAAGCTGTATCACCTGCAACAATCTTGCCGTATGCCTTTCCAGATCTAATGTCACGAAGGTAATCGTTAAGCTTCATATGGTAAACCCTAACTGAAATATCAGCCCTATTGTGTGGTTTTTGTCCAGGTTCAACAGAAAGGGCTTCTATTATCTCAGGCCACTTGGGATTACACGTGAATGTAGAAAAAATATCAGGACAGCCATGCACACGAGAGATAGCCACCGCATCTTGAAAATTTTCGATCATATAACGGCGGCCACCATTAAAAGAAGAGGGCAATATATTTTTTCTGCCAACTGAACTTCCATCCATACGGCCTGCTCCAACCGCATCCACAAGTCCTTGCAAATTCTCAGCCCTCAAATCATTGTTCGATAGCAAAATAAATTTTAATCTTGCCTCATCTATGCATACACGAGAATCTACAATCGCTTGATCAGACAACAGACCACAAGACAAATATGGATTATGCTGGCCTTCTTTATAGTGTGAACAAAAACAATAGTAATCCTGCATTGTCATGTTCTTTCTTTTTTTAGGGTCCGAAGGATCTACTGCCCTATAAGGTACACCAAGCTGAAACCCACGTTCACCAAACGGAAAGAGTAGAGGGTATTGTAAAGCCATATAAGCAGGGTGTAATGATGAAATTCGCTGCAAATGAGCTCCTCTACCACGGACTATTATATCACGACAAGGAGTCTCCAATGTTAACTCGCCAACAACTAAGCATGCAAGCTCATCTGTAGAAGGAAGACTAAACTGTGGGCCATCATCTTTGCCAGGAGCAACTAAACGAATAGAAACTTCAGCAAATTTATTTTCAAGCAAAATCTCTTTAGCCATGCGAAACTTTTTTACAAGAGAATTATGAGCGTCTAGCATCAGCATCAGACCATCAACAATATCTCTATCTAATGACCCCAGAATTTTATCTTCCCTGCTCAAAGCCTGAATTCGATTGTCAATTTCATCTCCACCATGAAAACAATAAAGCTCAGCGAATTTTGGAGTATCTCCTTCCTCAGGCAAAAGAGATCCCAACCGATGACATATAGCGCCAGAGATTTTAAAAATGTTTGGACCGCCACCATTATTTATCGATCGATCTATGGTTGCCCCCATCGAAGTAAAAGCAAATAGACAGTTATACTGACGAATTTTTGCAATGAATGCTTTGGCCTGTGGGGGGCCATCAAATTTTAAGAGGTCAAGAAGAAACTGAGGAGGTTTTTTGAAAGGATCAATGAACACTTTTCCACCCTTGCAGCAAAGATTGTAAACAAAGCGTTCCTCCGGAACCGCAGACTTGGACCGCGACCGCACCCTTTCACCGCACCAGTAGGTTGACTTACAGTGACGGCACATAAAAGCTGGTCCTCCATAGAAAGACCTTCCTACATAAGCAGCTAGAGCAAAGTTTGTTCTTAGACGTACACGTAAGACAACAGACTCTCCTAAGATGAGAGAAGCGCAAACAAATCATCCCTTGTATTACCTTTTAAAATATCAACCTCCTCGTCTGTGAAACCAACCCATGAAGGTTCTAAGGGAGAGGCAAATAGGGTATCTGTAAAAAACAGTAACCCAAACCACAAACGGCGTCGTGAACACAAGATAAGCCTAAGAAAACAAACAAAAGCAAAGGAACTAAATGGAACTAAATAAGCACCTGCCGTACGACCACACCACCTATCATGTATGATCTTGCGTTTTTTTCGATTGGTGGCTGTAACTTCCGAGCTAAAAACAGGTAAGAAACCATTGTCTGCAGCAATAACAAATACAGCAGACAAGCAAACACATCAATAAGGCAGTATATATAAAAAACCGGGTCACCGCAAAAGTGAAAAGCAGCAGGGGCATACATTTTCTCTTGGGAAGACCCGAAGCAATGTACCCACCAAAGTCCGGTGGAGGTGGCTTCTTACAGGGAAATGGACTTCCAACAGGCAACCTAGCACCCCCCCTCCGAGGCACAAGTGGGCGTCCCGGTGACACTACAGGTTTCTTAGAGCGAGAAGCACGAGGCAGAAGAGGAGGGCATTCAGGTGACTCCACAGGTTTCTTAGAGCGAGAAGCACGAGGCGAGGGCAGAAGAGGCACACCACCAACCGCCTTGCGTGGCGGCCGACAGGACGACGACCATCCATAGCGCTTGCGCTAGAATATAGACGTGAGAGAATTCATATCCAAAGCACTCGCATATACACCTACATCATAGGACGATGAAGACTGAGCAAATCTAAAGAACCACCGATAAGTTCATGGGCAACTCTAAAAGACTGGGCCATAGAAATACCTGACACAGCAGTAAACCTAGAGTAAGAAATAACCAAAACACCCTTAGCTGGAACAATAAGAACCATAAGAACACTGTGCCGGCAAAATGAAGCAGAAGACTATCCATTGTATTAGGTATGTTTTATAAAATTCCAAAAAGAAAACAAAGTTCAACCTGAGAAAGCAGAAAATAGCAAAATCCAAAAGAACAAAAGAAAACTATACTAATTATCTAAACCGCACTAAAAAAACTCCAACAAGAAAGGTGAGCTAACAAGAAGCAAAAGAGCCTATCTAATGAAAGCCCAAGAAGAAAACAAAGCTTATAGTTCTCTTCAAAGGCTGGGCCATAGTAAGTTGACAGGCCTCTTTAAAGGCTGGGCCTCTTTAAAGCGGGTTCAGATCCATAAATCTTACAAGAAAGCCCACGGGCCTTTTAAAAGGCAAGACCACCAAAAAGCCTGGGCGAGCCTGGGACATTTAAAAAATACCTTTGTGTATAAAACACAACATGCCTCTACACAAACTGAAGCACTGCAAGAACACGGCAGGAAAAAAATGACTGCACGCACGATGACAATTAACATTTTATACAAGGAGGCAACACAGCACCAAAAAATTCAATGTCTGGCACGTAAAGCATTTGAACACACCCCAGAAGTCACTATACAAAAACTACTAACAGCAATAACACCGTTTTGAATACAAGAAATAATTACAGAGTCTACACATTACTCATGGACGCCATGAGGTAAGAACACAATAAACTCCAGTCTAACGTACCCTGGCCAACGGGTGTCACAGCGGCCTCTCTCTCTAATCTTTCAGCGTACCTAGCAGCACAAACAGCAACAAGAATAGCAGAACGCATAGTCTGCCTATAAACCCTCATGCTTGCATAATTGTAGTCTCGGACAACGAACCCATATATCCCCTGCAAAAACCTTATCGCCTGCATGGCAGCGTGATCGTAAGCACCGGCGCAGCCACGAGAAGAATTGCTCCAAAAAAACTGCCTCCGCGGCACTGTGCCGGCACCTTCCGAAGGAAGTTCAAGCTCTACACCAGCTAAAACCGAACCATCCTCGGTCACCTCACGCAAGTAGAACAACGCCGGCAAAGCACAGCGAACTGCAAGCGTCTCTAAAATAGGGACGACGAACGACACGACAGCACACATCCTGTAGAGCATCGTAGAACACAGAAACACAACGCACGGACATAAGCCGTATGAAGAAAAGAACCATAAGTAACAATATATAACGCCCGAACATAGGCATACATCACATATATATGCACAGTATAACTTTGGTGCCCAAGAAGTTCACCTCGAGATGAGCAGCCGACAGAGGAGAACACCCTGAACCTCTTCAAAGGCTGGGCCAAAGTTCACCACTATCCAGCAAGACCCTTTTATATCTGCATTAAGTACAAACAAGAGCTTAGTAACGTTATCCATCAATTCGACTTTCATATCAGCCTGTAGTAAAAATAAGCTTAAGAATAGCACTGTCATTTCTAGGTGACAAGATGGTAATGACAGTAATGACCATTTGTCTGGGAAGAAATACATTAGGCTATTAGAGAAATGCAAAATCATTGATACACAGATATTTGCAATAAACGTACCACATATAAGTGGCCTAGTTAATAGCAGACACCACCAAGAAAACACATCAAGCTCAAGTGTTGAATTAATCGTAGTGTTGTAGCACCTCTACCTGGTTACAAAACCGGAAAAGCTATCGTTGCAATATATAAGTACAGAAACTCTTATAGAAAGGTTGTAGTTTACTGACATAGTATGGCTAGAAAGCTAGGGAACACTAATCTTAACGCCAATGTGTGATGACATGGGTCCCTTGCTTATAAACAATAAATTGAGAGAGGGCACCTGAACGTTGAACTAAATTAGCAAAAATCTATTGGCCAACTATCGACAACCAATGTCAAACACAACAATCTATTGAAGAACAAGCATCAGTCATCCACTCCCAGGAGCCCAGCAATCTTCCCCAACTCCACAAGGCACCAGAGAGCAGCTACAAGTACCTATCATCAATCTATTGAACACCAGAGAAGTGCAGCAGGGGCTACAAACAGTCCCGCTTCAAATCCTTCCTACCATGGAGAAGAACAGCAGGCGGCAAAGAAAAGAGCAGCACACAGACATTTAATCAAACAATTCACGCGCAGGACGAACAAAGACTGTAGAAGTCACGGAGAGAAAGCGGAGCACCTCACCTACTGCTTTGGACCGAGGGGACGGAGAGGCTGAGGCTTGGAGGAGGGCGCGTGGTGGAGGAGGCTGGAGAGCTGGAGTAGGCAGTGGGCTGGAGCAGGGCCCCCTCGAGCGGGAGCCTGGCCGCCGGGCGCCAGTTGCACGGCTTCTTGAAAAGCAAAATATCCTGGATCAGCGCACCAGATCGACGAAATCCCTAGAAAACAGATGCACCAACAACCTCAAATCAGAGCAAGATCCGATATTGCACGGCCAGAATGCTTGGGTTGACAGGAGTTGGGGTTTCTTGATTTTGGAAGAGGAGAGAGCTTCCTTGTGGGAGCTAGGGGAGGACGAGATACGCTTACCCGTGGAGAAGGAGTCTGCCGGCGCCGAAATCGGTGGTCTAGCCCGAGGCGGCTTCGATGGACGACGGCGACAGCAGCGGCGCCGGCGGCGCGAGACGAGCAGGTGGAGGAGGAGGAGGAGGAGATGCGGGAGGGGATCGGAGGAGGAGAGACGAAGCACGATTGGGCTAGGGTTCGACCGCGTGCGCTGGTTTTGTCCTCTCGCGGAAAAGCGAGGGCGGCTCGCGAGGGCGGCTCGCGATGGGCGGAAAAGCGAGAGCGACGCGAGCGACGCGCTGCGCGTGGGCCCGGGACGCCGGAGGTCCCGCACGTCATCGAGCTCGTGTGTCCGCCAGCGAGTGCGAAACGTAAAGCGACGACGATCCAACGGCCCGGAGCGACTGGAGAGTGGAACGGACGGCCGATATATTCTGCCCCGGATTGCACAGTGCCAGGCCGAGGACACGCCCCAGAAGTGCCGGCAGTTTATAGGTAGAATTAATGCAAAGGTGCCTAAGAGGGGGCGAATTTTGACACTGCATGATTTTTGAAGTATGGACCGATACAGAGAAAACTATACGGGGCCGTTCGGGACGGAGGAAAATCGTAGGAAAAGTACAGGAACGCTGTTCCAGAGGAATTGCTGCCTTTCCGGCCGTTCGGAACGAAGGAATCAGCGCTTACCAATCCTGTGCAAAGTTTCACAAACCTGCGATTTCACGGGAAAGCAAACATCCACTCGTTTCCCTTGTTTTGGCGGAGGCCCGAGGCGAAGGGAGAGAAAAAACTGCCGCGGCATGCAAATTAGGACTGTGGTGAGCTCACACTGGTCGCTTTATGCATGACATACACAAGAATCCAAACAATCGCTGAGTTGCTAACATTTAAAAATTACTGATGAGACCCACATACAGTTGATTTCCTGGGTTCTTTTATCCTGCGTCCCGAACAGCAGCTGTGTAGTTTTGTACTGTGTTTTCCGTTCCTATGTTTTGCACCTCTCTTCCTTTCTATTTCCTTTGTTTTGCTCAAAACCTATGGTTTTCTTCCCTTTGTTCCGAACAGGGCCTACATTTTTTTTGAGAGTTTTACCACCTACATTACATACTAACTAGCATCGGAATACATAGCCCCGCGGGCAGATTAAGAAACCAAACTTGTCGACCCTGGTCCTCCGAGACGACGCTCCGGGCCAGGTTGTGAGCCTCCTTATTCAACCTTCGGCGTTCATGGCAGAAGGTTAGCGCTTCGAACTCGACCGCGGCCTCCTGAATCTCCCGGACAACATGGGCATAGACTCCCATGCTGCCCTCCTCTATGCTTCGGACTGCATTCATGCAGTCGCTCGCCACACGCACACGGCGTGCATCGATATCCTTTGCTAGCGATATCGCCTCCCTGCACGCCAATACCTCTAGGGTCTCAGCTTCAGTCCGTCCCGGGAACACAACGGCTGACGCACCCAAATACATGCATGTCTCCGACCTGGCGATCGCAGCCACCGTCCCTCTTCCCGTATTCTTACTCACAGCCGCATCAACATTAATTTTAATCATTCCAGCGGGTGGGGCGATCCATGTCCGCGAGGAAAGAACCGGGACGCTCGCCTGTCTTCTATCCACCGTCTCGCTGACCTGATTCAGATCAGCGATAAAACTCTCCACAAAGCAGTGCACTGACAGCGGGCTCTGAAAAATCTGCTCGTGTATCGCCTTCCTCCGTGCATGCCAAATAGCCCATAGTGTCACAAACACCCGAACTTGATCAGCCTCCTTCAACGTTTCAATCATCGTAGCCAGCCACAACCTGGCATCACCTGTAGTAGTGCTGCTCAAGTGTTCCGAGATGTTTTCATCAGCCAATGCCCACACACATCGGGACATTGTACAGTCTAGTAGTGCATGCCTCCAAGAATCATGTGCACCACACATGTGACAAGCACTGCCCTCCGACATCCTTCTTTGTTGTCGTACCTCGTTTGTTGGTATAGATTGTTTCGCAAGCCTCCACAAAAATACCTTAACCTTAGATGGGACCTTCGTGCGCCACAAGTTGCTCCATTGCTTCTGCACTTGTGTACTGTCGGAGGAAGAGGCTCGATGATCTAGCCATGCCTCTCTTCTATCCCTCGTTGTCACTAGCATATTGTATGCTGATCGAACAGAGAAGACTCCCTTCCTGTCGTGATGCCAAGCCCAGAAGTCCTCCGATCTCCTCGTGCTAAGCGGGATTTGCATGATTGCCTCGACATCCATCGGCAAGAAACACTGCTTCAGCTTCCCTTCGTCCCACGTCGCCGACGTAGCATCGATGAACGCTGCCACTCGGGTAGGAGGTTCAGTCGTCCGGCAAGTTACAGGACACAACAATCCATCTCGTGGTATCCACTGATCGTTAACCGGATCAGTATGTTCCCCAGTACCAATACGTCGTATGAGGCCTTGTTTGAGGACCTGCAAACCCTCATGAACGGCACGCCAGACCTGCGAGGGAGCCGCCCCCAGCTCGGACTGTAGTAGACTCGTTTCAGGATAGTAGCGAGCCTTTAGAATCCTTGCACTCAGAGTGTCTGGCTTCTGCAAAAGGCGCCACCCTGCCTTGCGAGGAGGGCTAGATTGAACAACTCAATATCTCTAAACCCTAGCCCACCCATATATTTCGGCTTGCACATTTCCTTCCAAGAAACCCAGCACGGTTTCGTCTCCCCTTCTTTGCTTCCCCACCAAAACTTCCGCAATAAGGAATTTATATGGAGACACAAACCTCTTGGCAGCTTGAAACACGCCATAGAGAAAATTGGGATGGCCTGTGCAACGGATTTGATCAAAATATCCTTCCCTCCCGCTGACAGCAGATTCTCCAGCCACCCTTGTATCTTAGCCCAAACCCTATCCTTCAAATATTTGAAGGCACCATTCTTCGACCGTCCTACATCTGACGGCATTCCCAAATATTTCTCACAGAGTGTCTCCGATATCACCTGCAGGATATTTTTGACACCCTCTTTGACCCCATGTGGGCATTTCTTGCTGAAAAAGATCAACGATTTGTCCCGATTTATCCGCTGGCCACTAGCCATACAATACAAGTCCAAAATTTCCTGAACTCTCCCTGCAATCTCCGTCTCGGCCTTGAATAGCAGCAGGCTGTCAACAGCAAAAAGGAGGTGGCTAACCGCCGGGGCCGTTGGCGCCACCTTTAGTCCATGGAGCTCCGATGAAAATCTGTGTTTTAAGAGGCACGAAAGGCCCTCTGCTGCTAACAAGAACAAATAAGGAGATATGGGGTCACCTTGTCGAATCCCTCGCGAGGGTATAAACTGATCCAGCTTGCTTCCATTAAAAAGAACTTGGAAGGAAACCGTATTTACCAGCCGCATCACCATTTGCACCCAGCGTCGGTGGAAACCCAACTTGAGCATAATGGCCTCAAGGTAGCCCCACTCCAGCCGGTCATAAGCTTTCCTCATGTCCAATTTGAGCGCACAAAATCGATTTTTCTTCGCCCTGTTCCGCTTCATAAAGTGTAGGCACTCATAAGCGGCAATGATGTTGTCCGTGATTAACCTCCCCAGTACAAAAGCGGACTGCTCTTCTGAGATGATCTCGGGCAAACATACTTTCAATCTATTGGCCATCACCTTTGAAGCTATCTTATATATGACATTGCAAAGGCTTATTGGCCGGAATTGACCAAGTTCCTCTGGACTGGCCACCTTCGGAATCAAAATGATGAAGGTTTGGTTGATCTCCCTCATGTCCTCCTCTCCCTTGAGTGCTCGCAACACTGCCAAGGTCACCTCCTCGGAAGTATTTCTGCTGCTGAGGACTGCATGCTGAGAGCTCGCTGTGGCACGAGAGGATGAGGAGAGCGAGAGAGGAGAGCCCCCGCGCCGCCGGCCACCCGGCCCCGGCGCCCACCCACCCCTGCGTCGGCCGCCACTCCGGCACCGGCGCCCACCCACCTACCTCGGCGCCCTTGGGGTATGTCTCCCCACCGCCGGGGTTCCCCCTCCGGGGAAGGTACGCTCCGGCGAGCCCGCCATCGGTGAACTCGTCTGCCGGCACGGGGCGCGACCATGTCTCCGGACTCGGGATCTCGTCCGGTTCGGAGCGTTCGGCCAGTGTGGAGGGCGCGAGGCGGCCAGAGAGGGCGGCTCCAGGATCTGCGGCCATGGAACGCGAGAAGGACCAGCGGGGCTTGGAGCAACCGAGGCCTTCGAAGAAGGCGATGTGGAGGCGGCGTGTGGCAGACCGGAGGCAGGACGGGCCGTCGAGGCCTGTGGCGGCGGAGATGTGGGGAAGGTGCTTCAAGTGCTTGCAAGAGGGTCACCCCAAGTGGATGTGCGAGAACCAAGTTGTCTGCATCAGATGCGGCGAGGAGGGGCATGAGTCGTACAAGTGCTCAAGGCCGAGGAGCCCGTCGTCGGAGGACGAGCTGCGCAGGGCGGCGCTGGCCAAGAGGGCGCGGCGGGAGTCACCGCCACCGCGTCAAGGTGGGAGTTTGCAGGGCAGGCCGGCTTGGCCGCCGCTGCAGGAGGCCCAGGGACATCGTCGGGCAGAGAGGCGCGGCCCCAGGAGGCGGCGCTGCCGGTGCAGGATCAAGTCCGCGAACGTCATGGCGCGGCGCCGCCGTTGCGCGACGCGCATGGGCGTGCGCAGGCGAACGGGGCGAGGCCAAGTGGTGCTGCGCAACCAGCAAGGGATGCTCCTGGCAGGGGCCGTGAGAGGGAGGTGCGGCCGGGGGGTGCTGCTCCCCCGCTGCGGGAGTGGCGTGCGGTGGTACGGACGGACGCGCCTGAGGTGGATTTGCAGGATCGGCAGGCGACGGCGCAGGTTAACACGCTTGAGGAGGAGGCGCCGGTGTGTGTGGTTCGGCGCTCGGCGAACATTGTGGACCTGGAGAGCAGGCTCCGGTTCGCCATGGTGGCCTACGTGGGCGGCAACAGGCCGGAGGTTAGCAAGGACCAGGTGCTGGCGGCGCTTTGGCGCTATGAGCAGGTGCCAGAGGGTGCGGCTACGGTCCACGACTACGCGCCGGAAGACTTCCTGGTGGTGTTCTCGTCGGCGGAGCACAGGAATAGTGTGGCGGCGCTGCCTTTCATCGAGCACGCCGGATTCAAGCTATACTTCAGGCAGTGGATCAGACAGGCGCAGGCGACGCGCGGCTGCCTGAAAACCAAGGTCAATCTGGTCATAGAAGGTATTCCGCCTCATGCTTGGGACTTGGAGGTGGCGGAAGCAATCCTGGGGAGGTCGTGCGCCGTGGTGGAGGTGGCGCCGGAGATGAGGTCGAGGGAGGATCTGTCCCTGTTCAAGCTGGCGGCGTGGACGTCAAACCTGGAGGAGATTCCGGTGGCGAGAACTCTGGTCGTGCCGGAGCCGGAAGAACCAAACATTCCCTCGCCTGCACGTGAGTTCTCCGATGAGTCACGAGGTTCGCCGCCGGCGAGGCAATCTGGGGAGATCGGCACGCTCAAGTACAAGACGTTGGTCCACGTGGCGAGGGTGGAGGAAGATGAGGCCTCAGAAGATTACTGGGTGTGGCCGGGCGCCTCCTCGGGCTCGGGCCAAAGTGGCTTGCCGGAGCCTGATTCAGACAACGGCGGCGTCGGCGGTGGACGCTGCCATGTGTCCAGGATGGTGAGCTGGACAAGGGGTGTCCCTGACAGCAGGGGCCAGGGTCAGACTGGCCCGCGACGCGGTCAACAGCTGATCCGGTCGCCAACGGACTGGAGGCTTCCAGAGATGCGGGGCCCAGGTGGCGGTGGGCGTCGGTTGGTGCACGAGAAAGAAATTGGCCCGTTGGTAATGGAACCTGCAACGGCGATGGGAACTGATAAAGCTGCTACGCCTGCTCGTCCAGTTGTGGCGGAAACGGTGGTGGAGGCAGGAAGGAGTCAAAAAGAAGCTCAGACTGGAGATGGGCGGGAAGAGGCGGCCAATGAGAGTTTGTCACCGCATAGGGAGGTGGCAGGTGTGAGCCAAATAGAGACCCAGGTGGGGCCCGGGCTTGGGCCTGTGGCCAACGAGAGCTCTCCAATTCAAAAGGAGCCTGCTGGAACAGCAGAAGGCGCTGGAGATCCGTCCAAGAAGAAAGCAGAGGATCCCAAGGAGGGGGAACAGAGCACGGAGGATCCGCTTGTGGGCGATTTGCCTCGGATCGAGTGCGGGTCAATCTCTGAGCCATGCTCTCAAAACTTGGTCAGCACGGAAGAAAACTACGTGCATGTTTCCTTGTCTAGCATAGGTGAGGAAGTGGAGTGCCAGGGTGTGAGCGCCAGCAGGAACGAGGAGGAAGTTGAGAGTGTGGCCCAGGATAGCCTTCCGCAGGGGTCCACCTGTCAGTCCTACACGGGACCCAATAGTCACATGCAGATGGTGGTGCGTGACAGGGTGGTGGCTGACAGAGAGCCGACGGTCGCTGTGGAGGCCGGTGGGGAATCCAGGGAGGCAGTGGGCATGAAGCCACAAGAAGAGGTGGCGTTTGGCAAGTTGAAGGCTTTTTGCGCTTCCAATGAGAAAACCCTTGCCCCACCGCTGCTTAGAGAGGTTGAAGCAGCCAACAAGCTACGGGCCGAGGCGTAGCCTTTCACGCCTAGAAGAATTACCAGAAATGCAGGGCAAACACCTGGGGCAAAACCCATCGGGGAGACGCGCAGCAAGAAAGCTTCGGCTGCGGATTCTGTGCTGCTAAAGGCATTGGGCATTGTCCCTACGAGCTGGCGGTCAATGAGGAAGACCTTCAGGTGTTCAAAGGGATTTTCGACTCCCCACTCCGAGAGAAACACCTACGGGTGGTCGCTTCCATCTTCGGGAAGGTGGTTCCATCTAGCTTCGAGCCTCGGGAGGTGTGCCAGCTGGCTGGTGCAGCATGATTTTCATGCTGTTGGTGTATAACATTTAGTTTCTATGGATCTACAACTAGAGGTGTTGGATTGGAACGTTCGGGGATTGAACGATCCAGCAAAACGGAGTGCGGTGAGGGAGTTTATCGCTACTCTCCGTGTGAGCATTGTTTGCTTGCAAGAGACCAAGGTGGATGTAATGGACCTCTATTTTGTAATGCAATGTCTTGGGCCGTCGTTTGATTGCTTCGTGTATTTGCCGGCTTTGGAAACGCGTGGTGGCATTTTGCTTGCTTGGGATACTTCGGTGGTGGATGTGGGCAATGTTAGCTTTGACACTTATGCTATCACGGGAGAGGTCTCGACAAGAGACAACAACAAATGGTGGATCACGACGGTGTATGGGCCTCAAGCAAACGAGGATAAGATTGCTTTTCTTACGGAGTTAAGGGAGCGTCGATCGCTTTGCCCAGGCCCGTGGATGGTGTTGGGAGATTTTAACATGATTCTCAACGCACGTGAGAAGAATAACAACAACCTGGATCGTAATATGATGGCAAGATTTAGGAGTTTCGTGCAAGAGCAGGAGCTAAAGGACCTTTACATGCATGGTAGGATCTACACGTGGAGTAATGGAAGAGATACGCCTACGATGTCAAGAATTGACAGAGCCCTAGTTTCGGTTGATTGGGATCTGCTGATGCCGGATGCGGTGATGCAGGCGATCTCATCATCCGTCTCTGATCACGCACCCCTGCACATAGCGATGAATGCGGCATCCTGCCCAAAGAAATGTTTCAAGTTCGAATCCTTCTGGCTGAAACTAGACGGGTTTCCTGAAGCTATTAAGGAGGCTTGGGTGTGCGATGATAGAATCGTGGAGCCGTTCCGGAGATTGGATGCGCTGTTTCGTAATGCAGCCGAGTACCTGCAGGCTTGGGGACAGAGGAAGGTGGGGAACGTCAAACTGAAGATCGCCATCGCGAATATTATGATATTCAGACTGGATGTAGCGCAGGAGAGCAGGAGTCTTTCCCCTGGGGAGCTGTGGTTGCGGAGAGAGCTGAAACTTTCAGTGCTTGGCTTGGCGTCGCTGGAAAGAACAATTGCCAGGCAGAGGTCCCGGATCAGATGGATCAAGGAGGGCGATGCGAACACACGCCTTTTCCATGCGGTGGCCAACGGACGGAGAATCAAAAACTTTATTCCGGCCATCCGAGTTGGAGACGAGACGGTCACAAGTCACGAGAGGAAAGTAGAGGTCTTCTCGGAGGCGTACGAGAACCTGTTGGGGAGAATTCAGACGAGGGAACACGGCATCAATCTGGATGAACTTGAGCTGCCGCACCTTGATTTAGCAGAGTTAGACAATCTGTTCACGGAGGAGGAAATCTGGGCGGTTATCAGGGAGTTGCCATCTGATCGCGCACCTGGACCGGATGGGTTCACGGGTGGGTTCTACCAAGCGGCATGGCCGGTGATTAAGGGGGGCATTATGAGGGGCCTGCTGAAACTCGCGGTGGGAGACGGCCGGGGTTTTGCTCGCCTAAATAGAGCTTTGATCACACTGATTCCTAAGAAGCAAGATGCGAGTGAGATCGGAGATTTCAGGCCGATTAGCTTGGTACATAGTTTCGCAAAACTGTTCTCCAAGGTAATTGCAAACAGGCTCAGGCCGAAGATGGGGGAGCTTATAAGCACAAATCAATCGGCGTTTGTGAAGGGTAGAAACTTGCATGATAATTTTATGCTAGTGAGGCAGGTGGCCCGGAAGATTCATCAGAGGAAAATCAAAGGAGTGCTGCTGAAGCTGGACATATCCCGCGCGTTCGACGCGATGTCCTGGAGTTTCCTGTTCGAAGTGTTGGCCAAGTTGGGGTTCAGCAACGTTTTTCTGAAGTGGATCATGGTGTTGCTGTCCACCGCGAACACGCGGGTGATTGTCAATGGTACGCCTGGGAAACGTATTGTACATGTGCGAGGTTTAAGGCAGGGCGACCCCACATCGCCGCTGCTCTTTGTCATGGGGATGGAGGTCCTGACGGCTGCAATTGTGAAGGCGGTTGAAGCGCAACTGCTTCAGAATTTAGCTGGGATTTCGCCGCTGCACCGTGCGTCCATTTACACGGACGATGTGGTCGTGTTCGTCAGATTGGAGGAGCAGGAGTTGTTAGCCATGAAAGAAATCCTGGGCATCTTTGGAGAGGCGTCGGGCCTGAAAGTCAATTACCGGAAAACCACGGCCACCGTCATTCGTGCAGAGGAAGGAGATGAAGACAGAGTGCGCGCGCTATGGGCTGCGATACAACACGTTTCCCAATTAGGTACCTGGGCCTTCCACTAGCTTTGCGGCCTCTAACTAGAGATGAATGGCAACCCTGGATCGATAGGGTGATCGAATTCGTGCCTGGTTGGCAGCGAGGCCTCATAGAACGTGCTGGACGTCTGATGATAATCAAAACCGTAATCACGGCTAAGCCTATACACCAGCTGTTGGTCGCGGATGCACCAGTCTGGGCTCTGGAGGAAATTGAGAAGTGGCTTAAGGCCTTCTTCTGGGCTGGGAAGAAAGCAGTCACAGGTGGGCAATGTCTCGTGGCATGGGACGCCATTTGCAAACCGATCGAGTTTGGGGGTCTAGGAGTGAAAGATCTGAGATTTCAAGGTCTGGCCTTGCGTACGAGATGGGAGTGGCTCAGAAGGACAGACCCAAGTAGGCCTTGGCAAGGCCTCCCGAGACTAAGAGACACTGAGGCAGCTGCGGTCTTCGAGAGCTTGGTCAAAATTGTGGCCGGACAGGGGAGTGAGGTGAGGTTCTGGACAGATAGATGGATTGATGGTCTCGCGGCTGCAGACATTGCGCCGATGGTGGTTGCGGCCGTGCCAACGAGGAGAAAGAACAAGCGATCAGTGCGAGATGCGATGGAAAATCAGAATTGGACCCTGGATATTACTGTGGACCTGAGCGAAGAAGGCTATAGGCAGCTGGTTAATTTGTGGCTGGCTGTTAGAGCTGTGGAGCGAGATGTTCAGGCCCAGGACAAATTCGTCTGGACGGCGGCAGCATCGGGTGTTTACTCTGCGAAGTCCACCTACGCAAGACTGCTACAAGGCCGCATTAGAGATGGGATGGCTGGCCCAATCTGGAAATCGTATGCGACACCGAAGTGCAAAATCTTCTGTTGGTTGGCGATCAGAAGACGACTCTGGACTGCAGATAGAAGGACGCGACATGGTCTCCAGGAGCACACAGATCCTTGCTTCACGTGCTTGCAAGAGGAGGATACGGTCGATCATATTTTCATGCAGTGCACGTATGCGAAGGAAGTTTGGTGGGGATGCCTGCAAGCCGTTGGAATCCAGCTTGCAGAGCCACAGAACACCAACAGCCTACAGGAGTGGTGGACGGAGGCGAGAGGTCAAGTCCAGAGAGGTGATAGGAGACGGTTTGACACACTCGTCATCCTGACAACATGGAGGCTGTGGAAACAGCGAAACGCTCGGGTGTTTGATAAGCCAGAGGAGCAGGTGGGCTCTTTGGTCTTGGTCCAGCAGGTGAGAGAGGAGTACTTGTTGTGGGAGAGAGCTAGAATAGGTACAGGTGTCGGTGTAACCCATGTCGCGAGAGAGTAGGCGTTGAGTGGGTGTGTGGGTGTAATCTGGAGCGGTTGTTCGCAACCGCACTAGACTCTTGTAAATTTGTGGCTCTCTTCTTCTATAAGAATAAGGTATGCCTTTGGCATACTCTAGAAAAAAAAAGGTCACCTCCTCCCCACACATGTCCCAATGAGTTTGGAAAAAATGCGCCGGAAAACCGAGCCTTGGTGGGAAACATCTGGAAAAGCGCCTCCTTCACCTCTTTTTCGGCAAAAGGTTTCATCAGTTTGCTATTCATCTCTGCTGTAACTTTAGTCGGCACCACATTGATGACCTCATCCATGTGTTCAACTCCTTCCGATCTGTATAGGTGGTCATAAAACCCCCTAGTCATCTCGGCCATCTCCTAATCAGCTTCTGTAAATTCTCCATCTGCACGCTTCAGCCTTCCTATGCGGTTCCTCTTCTTCCTCTTGCTAGCACGCAAGTGAAAGAAACGAGTATTTTTATCACCTTCTGCTAACCATCGCACTCTCGAGCGCTGGCGCCACATCACCTCCTCCCGCTGATATAATTCCAGCAGTCGTTGGTGTACTTTAGTCTCTTCATACGACGGCCCTTGACGCATGGTCTCTGATCGCAGCACAGCCAAACGATCTTCAAGCTGTTTTATCTCCCTCCGTACATGTCCGAAGGTATTTGTCCCCCAACTCTCCAACGAGCCCGAGACACGAGCTAACTTATCACGCAACTGTCCCATTGAGCTCGCCTTGCCTTCAGCCTGCCACGCTTCAGCAAATTGTTCCAGGCCACTTATCACTTTTGCATCTGTTTTCTTGAACTCGGAGAGTTATTTTATATCTGATCTTTTCCATCATAGAAATAATTGGATAGAACCTAGATCTTCTTGCCGCCGTCAAAGTCTCCGCCGCCGGCGAGTGGCGAGTCGCCTCCGCCGCCACAAATCAGGGACGGCTAGGACTTGATCTTCTTGCCGCCACAGCGATCACCTGCGGGTCGCCATGGCCGCCGCGTCTGAATTGGAAAGAAGGGGACAAACCGAAACTGAAACCCCGCGCTTCCGCGGAGATATCCTTCCGGAACGAAGTGTTGTGCATCGCGTTATGGGCCTTCCTTTACATGCTCGACCAGCCCAACCTGGCGTCAAATCCCACTTAACCCATGTATCACCCTGATCCCTGCCAGGTCAGCTAATCCTACTGCACAAACGAGACTTTGGCGAGAAAACATCCAGGAAGACTGGGATCGGAGAGGTGAGGGTTCGAAATCAGGGATTTAAACTTGAGGGTTCGTTTCAGACTTCGACTACGAAATCAAGGTTTGCTACAGACTTTTGCCCGATATTAATCATCAACAAATTTTAGGATTTAGGAAAACAAACAAATACAGAATAACACATATGTATGTAGAAATCATTTTTCACTATAAGATGGTTATAATCCACTGCATTTTACCAAAAAGAAACTCAAACAGCTGTGTAATATTTAGCCTGAACTTGCAAAGGTCTCATATGACATGGTCCTATAATTGCGCAAAATTATGTGAAACCTCCCTAGCAAGTTCATCTGAAAATTTACAGCTTTTGACCCACAACGGTCACTTCAAGACAAAAAAGGATGGAGATTTGAATCCGCATCTTCAGTCGCCAGCTTGCTACAGCCTTGTGATCCACAATTGAGCAAAATGATGCGGGCAGTCCTTATGCAGACGCATTTCACAGCAAATTATCATGAAGTCTGTCCCAGACATCGCAAGAGCGGATCCAGCGCATTCTGAACAATTTTGGCTATCATCTTTCCTACTAGTTTGGTGCAAAACTTAACCTAAAAGAAAATTCAGTTTAAAGCTCCAACAAGCTAATCATTGCACATTTGTATCCTCCAGATTCATGCAAAGATTTCGTCGGGAGAATGTGCAAGGCCAAAATGCTTGATTCTGCAAAATTCATCACAAAAAAGAAAAACGTCAAACCTCATGTTATACACAATACAGTTTCTTGTCGACACAGAGAGAACAGTGAAAACATACCTGGGCACTTCAACTTATCTTTTGAAGTCTCCTTATAGATAAAAGGGTGAGCTACTCTAGCTCACATGCTTTTCAAAATGCAGTAACGAATAAGAGTTCGAGGGAACAGAAATAGAAACTACATTCATCAGCGACTGCAAATGACCAGAAGGGTAAAACGAATGAGCACTGCATGATAGGGGACCCCTTTCTATGAATATGAACATTACCATCACCAGTCACCAAACAACTTAGTAAAGCCTGTGACAGCATTCAGACGAACCACACAAGCACTTTTATTTTCCTCGCCATTTTGTCACGGACTTGACCTATTGTATAATTGTAGTGGTAAGTCAGTTCTTGCAGCGGAGGAATGTTCTCGGCAGCGAAAAACTAATGTGCGGCATCCTCTTGTCATCATGGTCCCAGAGGACATTTTGTGCATACAGGTTTGGTGAACAGCTATGGTTGATGAACCTTCCAACGTTACCAAAACTTTGCAGCATCTATTGTGAAGCCGACAGTTTCCTCAATTGTCTCAGGGGTAGAAGATTCTAAACCTGGAATCATTGATGGAAGACCCTTCCAAAGTTCTTCATCGTCATAGTTATGACCAATATCAAACAGGTACTCATCATTTTCTGTCTTTTCAGCTTCCGTATCTTGCAATAGCTCACCTCCATACTCACATATGAAACTGCCTGAAGGATAGAACTGAGAGATCTTACACCCAGCCTGTCTCTCCTGTCTTGAATATTTCCAGTGGAATTTTCACCATGCTGGCTCACCTATTGTGGCATGTTGGAGGGCACACTGCATGTAATTACCAGCATTTGGTTAGCTCACTAATTACAAAGAACTTTGTGATTTCATTTTAACAAGTTTTCCAAAGTAAAAGAACATTTTTCTGTCAAAACCAACTTCTTCTATTTCAATGACATCTGGAACTGAACCTACGCGTTAGACTGAGTTAAGATTGCCTAGAAGTTTTTTTTTACAGGGATTGCATAGAAGTTTTGGTGGCACTAAGAAACCTTTCCAACTTCTACAAATTTATTTGGCGATCTGAAAAACAACTAAACTAAACTCAAATGGTTATTCTCATCTAGTTAGGTTATGTTAACTTAAGAAAATTAACATCCTACCTGCATGATGGACCACACTCATATATGAGGGCTTTGCATGAACAATTGCACCATTGAAATTGAATGGGATTTCACCTCCATTCTTCACTGCACAAGCACATTTATTAGAGTCTGAGCAGCCGTTAGTGCAGTCACAACCTTCCGGAGGTTCTTTTGCATACGAAGGTGGATATATGATTTGGTGGTATACTGAAATGGTGCTGGCTGCATGTCATCAATTGTGTTGACCACACATACGGGAATCCTCTCTTTTCCTTGAGATATATCAGGACACACAAAGACCTGCCCGAACTTTGGATTCCTTGTCTCCCTGACTATGTGTAAAGCTAATTCAGGTTGACCTGGTATCCTTTTCAAACTTGTACTTGAAGACCATCGAGCCCTGTTCTCCTTCTTGCCAACAGTCCACCACACATACAACCCATCATAAGTGTATGTTGATACTTGCTTGGATTTAGATTGCCCGGCCTCTCCACCTTTACTTTGACCTTTGAACCCATGAGTCACTCGGACCGGCGTCTTAGTTTCGATGCAATTCTTCAAGGCAAGATTACCACGCTTAAGTTCTTGATCTTCCGCCTCCTTCTTGCCGCTGGCCTTACCTCCCGAGCCCGTATATATCAACTCGTCGGAGCTAGACAATTCGTCGGGATACCCACCGGAAGCGACAATGCTTATTGCAATGGGGACACCATTCAACTTGGTAGTGTCAATACCTCTTGGTACGGCCGATGTAGTCCAACCATCGACAACTCAACTCGAAAGTTAAATTCATCGCCAACATCAACACGGGAACATTGCCCACAATAGGCCCGGTCTTAGTATATCCTTCATAGCTCCTTTTGACAACGTTGATGGCCTCGATGTCAATTCTTCCGACATTACGTTTCCGTTGTTCCTCGGCTTGCATAAGCTTACGACATATCAACTGGAACACTTTAAGCAACTTCTTGACTTTGCTTCGGTCATCAACGCTTTGGTCGCCCGAAGGAGCACAAGGAGGGAGGGTGACACACAATTCTTCCTTTCTTTCATGCACAACTAATGCTTTAGAGGCATCGGCATCTTCCGAGCAAGAAGTTCTTGCTCCTCGATTGTCTCGTTGAGAGTCGATGTGGAAGGGGTTGGTTTGGGGGGCAACTCTTTTCTTGGAGTAGCATCCTTTTTTTATTAATCCTACGAGGAAGAGACTTGCTCCTAGGAGGAAGAGAACTAGAGCGCTATTAATAGGCTTCCTTCCTTTTGTCCATGGGCATTGGTTTGCAGCCATCAATGCTTGTACAATTAGCTTGTCGGTAACGAAGTTCAAATCCTCATTTTCTTCATTTTGATCAGTCACATCATGATTTCCACACTTAGGTTCCTTAGATTGCCTATTCAAAGAGCCCTTGCCTATGCCATCGCTCTTCAACTTAGCAACCACACCTTGCTTCACGTCACTATTTGAGTGCATGTTGCCTCTCTGAGTGTCTGAAGTCTTGTTTCTCTCGGCGTACCATCTCCAGAGACCTCTATCTCATCTGGCAATGTGTCATTCATCGTGACATTCTTTGGCCGTTTGCCCTGTGTCTTTGCATCAACAACAAGACCTCTCCCGTTACTCTTGTAGTACCTTCCTGCAAACTTCCTTCACCTTTGCGTACATGCTTCCTTTCATATATGACTTCTTCCCATTTATATTTTCAAAGAAACCATGTCTAGGTGAAACTTGTGCAACAGCATTCGGTGGGCAGCCACCATGGTCATCATGCTGGCTGCCTGCAAAATGACTTGAAACAAGACCACGGAAACATGAGATTCTTGGATCTTAGTGTGCCTTGTTAGTTCCTTCAACACTGCTCTGTTGCCTTCCGCCTCCTTATTAGAGCATCTTGGATTAACACTGGAGAAGCAACATGATCTGAAGCTGGAATCGTCTGCAAGGTATCTGCTACGGAGGCAGCCCCGGTAGCAAAACTGATGGGCGTGGCATCCAGTACTAACCCTTCCTCGCCTCTGCTGCCAGTTCCAGTAACAGCAGACCTCCCACAGCCAGGTGGAAATTTGCGCATGGCTGAGACGGCTCTCCTCTTGGGAGGCGGTTCACGACAGACGTCAACCACCTCTTCTGTCTGTGCATCATGCCCATCGTCCTCCCTCTCCAATTCACCATCATGCACTCTGCTTCCCCACACCGCCACCTACATGCCAGTCAGTCATCCTCCTAACAAGTTGACCATTCCCCAGGCCTCCCTTGCTCTCCATCAGCGACGACTCGGCCCCATGTCCCCCAATCTCGACAAAACATTGACAGCAGCAACAGCAAAATTGTGCGGGCAGCTACGCCAGGGGCATCACCTCGATCGCCATGCTCTCTGCCAGGCATCAGATGAGCGCACATCGCCATCATCCAGCAATTGTTCCTCCTCCACACGTCCTTTATCTCCTCCACCCCTCCTTCTCCGGCACAGGCAGGGCTTGCGGGGAGGCTGCCATTGCACGCCGCAGAAGAAACGGCACTGGTGGCAATGTCCGCTTCTCCATGATCCTTCTTCCCTCCACCAAACCCTCAGTTGACTGGGACGTAGCGGGATGGGGATCGCCGTTGCACGCCAAGGAAGAAACAGACGCGGCGGCGATGTCCACTCTTCCACCATCTTCTTCTCCTCACCAACCCCTCAGTCTCTGGCTGGGACGGGGCGGGCTGGGGTTCGGCGTTGCAAGCCGCGGAAGAAACAGCCACAGTTGCGATGTCCGCTCCTCCACCATCCTCCACTAACCCCACAGTCTCTGCCTGCGGTAGAGCAGGCGGGAGGTCGCCGTTGCATACGGGAGGACACGACGGCGAGGCCGGCCGTCTCCTATCTGCCCACGATGACGCCACGCGGCGGCGCCCTTCACACCGTCGCCGGCCTCGGGGGCAGGCGCGGCAGGGGGGAAGCGGCCGCAGCCGGGCGGCCAGGAGCGCCTGGCGGAGACCTTCCTCGGCCTCACCCCACGGGCCGCCAGCCGCGCCCCAATCGGAGTCCGCGCGGGCGGCGCCGGCGGCTCCACACCCACCATCCGTAGACTAGCCCTACAAATCAGATTAAAAAAAAGGCACCTTTAATCGATTCCCAACAGAAAAGATAAGAACCAAACCCTAAATTCCGATTCCGCCGCATACCCCGCGACGGGACGGTCCGACGAACCGCCGTACAATGAGGGACGATGCACTCACCTTGCAACAGACGTCAGGCGGGCCACGCGGCGGTGTCGGCGGTTAGGATGTCGCGGAGAGCGAAGGGGACAGGTCGAGTGGTGGAGGAAGTGGAGGAGGTCCCCGATTCCGACGAACTGGGGCTAGGCGGCCATCACGCCGACGGATGTCTGTTCTGGAAGGGCCAGTCTCCTAAATCCTAAAATCGGGGGCCACCAGATGATTTGCTGTGCATATCTATGTTTGGAAGTGATATATTTATAGGGGTAATTGTGCGTAGTTATGACTTTTTAAGCAATTAAATGTGCCAAGATTTGATCTCTATTCTTTTTAAATGAAAAGTTATGGTAATTTTAAAGACTGGCCTAACCGACCTGACCAGATGGATACGGCCAGATCGTACACAACTTAGAATCTTCCCAAACAAAGCTTTGATTCTTGGTTGTTTCCTTGTTGGGATATTTGGTTTTGCAAACTTTATCTCTTCAAAAACAATGGTTCTGAGGCCAATTGTGACAAAACCTGGTTTTTTTTTGTTGCACAAGGAAAAACTTTTATATTTAGCTTGAGAATTATTCTCTAGATCATAACCATAAAATTGTACTCTTTTGTTTCTAAATACAAGACGTCTTGTATTAAAAAAATATGTTTTGGCAGTTCAAATTGAGCTATTGAATACGTCTTACATTGGAATAGAGGTAAGTAATTCATAATTTTCTCGTGAAGATATATCTTTTTATGCCATAAGTCGTTATTATATCGAGCAACAACTAGACCTACTCCGTGTGTTCTTTTCTACCATAAGTCTCCAAACTGGCTGGCCCCTTTCCTTCCAATGTTTTGTTTGTTGACAAAAAAATAAGAATTAACTACGCAACATATTTTGGCTCTAGGTTTTCCGCGATCACATGTTTTGCGGATATTTTCACAAAATCATGGGTTATTGTCTAATTTTTTTACAATAAGAAATCACCTGTTGAGAATGTTTCGAAAGAAAAGTGACGCTAGGGATGGCACCCACAGGGTATGGGTAAGGTGGAGCACCCATACCCTTACCCGCCCCCCTCAGCCTTGCCCGTCACCCGTACAAATACCCTTGTGAGGGTACAACTTTTCCCCATACCCATTCACCCGACAGGTAAAGGGGTACCGCGGGTAAAATAACCGTATTTACAACACAACAGATTGAGTAGAAAATAGTCATAAAACAACATCATATATATCATAACTTTACCAGGAGCACATTTAAAACCGCAACATATACTTATGAATAGCAGCACTTTTTCAACAAAAGCACATTGTAAAAAGCAGCACAAATTATATAACATCAACACTTGCGCATAATCAACACACAGTGAACAGCAGCACTTGTGCATAAACAACAACACACTTTAATGAAACAACATCACATAGTCATAAAAATTATTAGGTAATAGGTTATTATTGGGAGACCCCACTTGTCACAGATATAGAAGGGTACATGGGTACGCGGGTATGGGTTATACGAACCCATACCCATACCGTACCTCTATGCCCGATGGGTACGAAAATTTTCCCCATTTACATATCCATGATATTTTTCTCCCCAAACCCTTACCCTAATAGGGTTTTTACCCGCTGGGTACGCGGGTAAATGGGTACCCATTGCCATCCCTGACGCTTGGTCCACCTATCAACATCTCTGCATGAGTCACTCTGTTGGTTGCTTGCTACGTTATATCAGTCCAATAATGCTTCGAAATCATTTGACAAAAATCATGATGGTGTGTCCATCTGGTATGCTATTGCATCTTGTTTTGTCTTACCATAGTTTCAGCTTGTAAGTAAAACTATGAAGGCGGAAGGGGGGGAGGGGATGATTACTACATAAGGTGTAGCGGCTGTTTCACAAGGCAGTATTGACACGGCACATGTTGCACCGGTTCACGACGTCGATTGTTCTAGTTCTCACAAAAAGAAATTTATGTGACACTTCGGTTGATGTCTCTTTTTTATATCAAGCCTATGATGCTTTCGAAATTCTCTGATAACGAACATTGTGACGTGCTCGCTGGTATGTTTTTGTAACTTGTTCGATCTCTTAGTTTCAGGCTGCAAATAAATATTTACGAAGACGTAATTGAGGACCTCTACAGCAAGTTTAGAGGTTGCTTCATAAAGCAGCAATTATATTGGCACATGCTTGCATCGGTCCACGACGTTCACTGTTTAGTTATTCCAACAGAAACAAATGTTGCCGATGCATTTTAAAATGCAATTGATTTAATTGGACAAGAAACAGAGTAAAAAATGCAATGATTACCATAAACAAGCCAAGAGATAGAGGCATCGAAACTAGGCAAGTTGCGACTGACCATCTACCGAAGAATCTCCTCTGCAACTCTCATGTTAAGACAATTGTTACTTGTCTGTCCATGCATGCTCCATAAATAAAAACCATGTTGAATTATTGATTATGTACATGAATAGAGTGAAACTCTCTAATGGGACTCTAAGCTTGTTTTAACTGTTGAATTAGTCGATTTTATGTAATAATTTTCAAAACTATCGAGTTGATGTAATATTTGATTAGTTTGTCTAGATTATTTGTGTGTATTCAAGTTCTGATCGTCAGTTTCTTCATCTTAGCGCTGGCTTCAAAGGAGCCAGCGGTTCTGTATGTAGTTGGCTATGTTTTTATTGGGCATTAATAATGATTTACTATTTGATGGTATTGCAATGACTTGAAAGGTAAGCTTGCAAAGTTAAATCATGTTTATACTAAATGGCCTGTAATGTGTCAGTCCGCTAAGGATTTTCATTATTAGTTAGCTTGGCATATAGGCCTAAAAATGGGCCGTCCGGATTACACTATGAAGCACTTCAGGGTCGTTGTTAATAGGTATTAACTAGTTTGTGTTCGGCCTACTTTATTGGGCTATAAGGCTAAATTGGACGAAATCTAAAGTTGGATCTTGTAAGTCCAAAACAATATTTGGCCGCGATAGGCCTCAAACAAACCGGTTCTGGAATGTTGCGTGAATATATGGGTCTCCGATGGTTAGCACTTTAAATGCTGAGACAATAGGGTGTCACTAGCAAAAGGGTACCTTTGCAAAGTGAACTCCATGCTAGGGAGCACGCCACGTGTTGGCCCTCCAACAGAGACAAAATCAAATTTGTTGACTGAGGCGACTAGGGGAAATCCAAATTCGTCACATCACCTATTCGCTTTGATCGTTCGAGCTGGCGCGGAAACGCCTCGCGCGTGTGATGCCCACAAGTATAGGGGATCGTTGAAATCTTCGTTGGGAAGTATTACCCAAATTTATAGTTCGACTCAAGGGGAACACAAGAATACCAATAAGACTTTAGCAATTGAGGCGTCACTCTCAACCACACCTGTTATCAATAAACTTGCAGCAGTGATAGTTATGGCAGTAGGATGATTCAAGCAAGCAAAATAAAACAGCAGTAGTAAACAAGGGTTTCCCAGTTTTCACCGAAAAAGTGAAAGTGTAACTCAGAGATTTAAAACGTAGGCATGAGGTGATAGCGGGGTGTTGCATGAATAAGATTGATCATATAATAAGATACAAACAGCAATGGGACTTTCTCTAACTCCGATATATGTAGGTATGTGTTTCGAAAATAGTTGTGCGTACTAACCAAGAGAATTTGCACAACATCTATTGTCCTACCTGCCCATTTCACCGGGGCCAACTTGGAACTACAGGTAATTAAGGTCTACCCTTTCGAATAGCCCGGATCAACGCATTAACACTTCATGAACACATAGAATCCTCAAACTAAAACATCTCCCCCTTGTTTTCCCTATATGTCACTTTTAGGGTTCGCAGGTTCAACATAATAGCAGGTGATACACTTTGCAGATAAATACCAAACTCAAATATATGATGGGGCAAAATAAGTTCAGTACTGAAATCATGCCACTCGGGCCCTAGTAGCAAGCATTAAACATAGCATAAGTGCATCAACACAATACAAAAATATCCTCAAGATAAACCCCTAAGATCTCGGACAATGGGTATCATTACATGATCAATCTCATCCAATCCCCATCCACCTCATATGCCTACAGTGGACTACTCACACATGGTGATGGTGAAGGAGCTCATGGTCGATGGAGATGAAGGCGGTGAAGATGGCGTGAAGACGGCCTCCGGACCCTCCTCCGGGGGAGAAATCCTGGATCAATCTGTCTCCGAAAACGAAGATCGTGGTGGCGGCGCTCTGTTTCGCGAAAGCTCCCCCTCTATGTCAGCCACTTTTTCGTATATATGAGGGGGTACGCGAAAGCCGAAGGAGAGGCGGTGCCCGAGGCCCAGATGGGTGGGCCCACGCGGCTAAGGAATCTGGCCGCGTGGGGCCCACTCTTTGGCCCTCGGACGCTTCCTCGTGTCCATCTTTTGCACGATGCCCTTCTTTTTCATAAAAATTGACGTGGTATTTTTCTCGATTTAATTTCCTGCAAAAACAACCCGAAAAGAGACTTTGCTAAAAACAGCATCAGATTCAGCAGTTTTATTCAAATATGGGAAGATTCCGGAGCAAATTATGAAGCAAAGTGCTTGGAAAAGTAGATGCATTTTAGGTGCATCAACTCCCCCAAGCTTAGCTCGTTGTTTGTCCTCGAACAACTCAAACATAGTGCAGAAGCGATAAAAAGACTTTGACAAGAACTTTGCATTGCATATGTAACACCGTTTAATACCAACAAGTATTCAAAACATAACTTCCATAACAAATAACAAAATGCTAGCAAAGGTGCATCTAATCAGTGTTAAAGCTTTTATATTTGTTGCAAGAGAAATAACATGAAGTGTCAGCACTTGGATGAGTTTGCCCAACTGTAGAAATAGACAAAGGTTCTTGCATCGCTTTTGATTGAATCATGTCAAGATTTTTGAGATCTTTCGATTCTTTCTTTTATTGACTAGTGAACTCATTGTGCTTACATCCTTGCTCTCAGTTTTATCAAACCATTTAGTATTCCCTATTATGACTCATAGGCTTGACCAACTAGAGGTTGAAAGTCTCATGCCCCGTGAATACGAGTACCTACACCACGGTGTTACTCAACTCGGGTCACAAAGCAAGTTCAAGTTAAAGTCATCGTAAGTAATATAATAGCGTCATCAAGAGCGTCAACTGGGGTACCTCTTGCCTCATGACATGGAAACTAGCCCATGTCAAAATGACAAGACAAACAGACAATGAACAATCTCAGCACTCTTTTATTTACTATTTTTTAGCTTTTTATTATGACGTGCATCACCGAATGTTCACTATGGCGCGCTGTAAATTTCCACCATGAATGATGCATGGCTTAGGTTAGCGGCCCAGGCATCTCTCTAGCCAATTTTACAAACTCCTCAAACTCACTAAGTTTCCGCATTTATTTGGCACCATGATAAGCATCCATAAACAAAAGTACATGATATCAACTAAATATAATTGAGAGCACGTTGAAAGCTTGCCATGTGTCAGCACATATGAGCTAACTCTCAACCCTAAGCTTGTCAAGCATATGACTTCATGTTTAACATTTAAAAAAAACTCTTTTACTTTCTCTTTGGTTGGCAAGTTTAGCAAGCACAATGGGATGCGTAAACCTTTGTTTAGAACCACAGTTACTCAATCCACAGCCAAGTGTTGTCACTAAATAATATCTCTCTTGCATCATAATATAACATACTAGATCACGGAAAAGATAAACATTTGCTACCACTTCCCTAGATGTTAAAGAAACTATGATATGCGCACTTGCTGTTATTAAAGAGTCCACATAAGCACGGCAAAGGTGTCATACCTTTCATCCACTTCATGCACATCAACTCATCATCGTTGTTCTCCTCTCACAACTTGAACTGCGCAATAAAAACTCAAATCTGCCATAAAATGTCACTGCATACAGTACTGTTTTTACCCTACCTAAACACCTCAGAATAATCTCATATTTTACGGGTGCGTAGGTTATGTAAGTTGCAGTAGTGGTTAAAATTTTAGCTCATTCAGAGTTACAGAAAAAATATGAAAAATAAAACAGTGAGCAGATTTCAGCAATTCCTGCACCTCCGTGCGTTGGATTCAAGAAAACGAAAAATATTTTTGTTCTTTTTAATTTTAGATGCATAAAGTAAATGACCAGAAGTAAATAAGCAAAAGAAACAAATAAAATCTTTTTGTGTTTTTGTGATTTTCAGAACAAGAAACTAAAACATAACAAGATAAAAGTGATATAAAACAACGAATGGAAAGGGAGAGAGTACTCCCCAAGCTTGCGATCAAGCTAGTATCCTGGGTGGTAACCGTATCCACCACTTCCACTTCCTGGGATGAAACCATACTGATAGCTTTGCATTTCTGGATTTTGGGGCTCCTCTTGAGGTTGCACTTCCTCCACGGTCCACTTCCCGATAGTCCTGTCAAAAAGGTCAGCACGAGGGAGCCTAACGGACACACTTTGCCCATTAGAACTCTTATAGCTATATATAATGATTCCCATGCCTCTCACTCATTTCCATGCGAGAAAGTAAAGTAAAATCAAGTAAATTAGACTCTCTCACAAGCGTGCCCATGTTATCACCAAATCCTCTTTCGTCCTTAATGTGCTCATATACTAAAGTAGCAATGGCACCAGCATAAATAGGTGTTTCATCAGTATTATTTCTACTCACAGCAAAGTGCAAAGTCCTAGCAAGGATTACTCCCAAGTTATACTCACATGGCGTGTTCTCTTTTGCACATTTAAGTAAATAAATCATGGGTCCAGTGCAAGCAGAAGTGTTATCTCTAGCAAGAAATCCTCTCGCAAGGAACAAAGCAAAGTATCTCAATCCTGGGTGCTGTATGTGAGTGAATTTACCCCTATTAAGTCTTTCAGGAATGTTCACAGAAATACTATGCCAAAAGGTAACAAGTTCTTGATTAGAATCAGCTCGAGTCTCATCCCAACTACCCGTGTTCTCTACTCGAATAGCTTTGCAAAACTCATCTAATGACATAACGAAACGCTGTTCTCTCATAGTAAATTTTATGACAAAGGTGGGAGGCGGTGGCTTACTCTTCTTACTGTGTTTGTAGTTCTCAGGGCCCTCGAACCGGAATGTGGAGAGGAATTCTCGCGAGAGTTCTTCGTATGTATTCCGTGGATGACGGGAAAACTCAAGTAACCAGCTGCATCGGCGAAGGCGTTGAAGTCATCCGTTATCCCCCAATGATCAAGAACAAAGGGGTCTTGCCATTTGGTTGCATGAATCCGAAGCCTCTCCCCTGCAGACATACACCATCCTCCCATAGATGGTTGTCATCATAATTCTCGGAGACTCTAGATTGTCTTCTCCTTGGTCTCGAAGTCATTTCAAGCAATCCCTTACCCTTGTTCATCATGAAACCTTGCTGTCCAAAAATAATATCCAACAAAAGTTAAGATGTAACACTCTAAAACAACATTGAGCCATCCATAACTAGTCTCCACATCAATATCATGCACCAATATCAACTAGAAAACTTAAATCCATGGATCTCTCAAGCATATAGGTTACACTTAATGCAGCAAAATACTTCATACATAAAGCATAAGAACAAAAAGTAATTGGATGGGTGGAGGAGTCACATACCAAGGAGCAATCCCACCAAACAGATTTGAAAAATCTGCCCTAAACTTGGAGATCCAAGGATAGCAGGAAGAATGAGCTCGGGAAAATTTGGGGAAAATACCTGGAGTTGGTTTTCTGTCGAGGGGGGAGATGGGCACAGATCACTCACCTACTCCACCTGTGGCCAAAGTTAGTGGGTCCCACGCGGCCAAGGAATCTGGCCGCGTGGGACACTCTCTTTTGGTCCCTGGTGGCCTCCTGGTGTCCCACTTCTGGCTGTTGGTTCCCCTGGTAAAATAACTTACCTCCAAATTTTTCTGGAATTTTTCGAGAAACATTTCTGAAGAGAATTTTTCAAACTTCATATTCTGGAATTTCTGAACTCTGTAATAATTATGTTTATGCATATACTCTAAAATTCTAGGATAAGTAAAATTAAAATGCAATACAAATTTTTATGGGAATCAAGTTTTCATCATTTCCACATTAATAATGAGGTTGATCAGTCTCATTAATAATATGTAAAAGATATAATAAATGATTCTTATTTTATATATATAAAGAAGAAGTTCAGGATACCTCAATTTTGATTGGAATGGTTCCAATCATCAAGGTACATATTTTGGTGCAGGAGGTGGTAGTGCAAATTCAAAGCTTCCAACTATAAGAGTACTTCTTTGAATAGAATTCACACTCTTGTTTATCATTGTAACAGGATTCTTCTTGGGAAAATAAATAGTATGTTCATTTCTTTGACATTAAATGTCACTTTGCTCTCAGTGCAATTTATCACAGCTCCTGCAGTGTTTAAAAAGGGTCTTCCAAGAATAATAGATAGATTATCATCCTCAGGCATTTCTAATATAACAAAGTCTGTAGGAATTAATACATTAGCAATAGAAATAGGAACATCCTCACATATACCTATAGGCTTAGCAGTTGATTTATCAGCCATTTGCAATGATACTTCAGTTGGAACTAATTTGTTTAGGTTAAGTTTTTATATAAAGAAAAAGGCATAACACTAACACCAGCTCCTAAATCACATAATGCATATTTCACATAAGTTTCTTTGATATGACAAGGAATAGTTGGAATACCAGGATCTCCACGCTTTTCAGGCAATTTCCCTTCAAATGAATATTCAGCAACAGCAAGCATAGCAGTAATTGCATCATTAGGTATCTTTCTTTTATTAGTGACAATATCTTTCATATATTTTGAATATGGAGGAATTTTAATAGCATCAACAAGAGGATTTGCAAACATAAAGTTTTAATCAACTCAAGAAATTTCTCAAACCTAGCATCATCCAAAGATTTTATTACCTCTTGGGGATATGGTATGGGTCTTTGTACCCATGGATCCCTCTCTTTACCTTTTTGTTGATTGGATGCTTCTTTTTTTTTTCTTCTCAATAGATGGTTGAGGGTCTTCTTTTTCAGGAGGTTCAGGTTCTTCAATATTTTCAGCTTCATGTTGTTCTTCTTCAAGTGGAGATGATTCCTCCTCTTCAATATTATTATCTTCAGTCTCAGCATCAGAAATAGAAATATCCTCATCTTGTTCTTGGGAATTATCAATATCTGTTTTCATTGGGAGATTTTCCTGCAGAAGATTTCTTCTTGAGAGCCTCTTGCTCTTTTCTCTTGGGATGGTTTTCAGGATAATCAGGATCCTGAGTACTTGCACCACCTCTAGTACTAACTCCACAAACCTGTTTCTTCTCAATAAGATTTTCATACAATTGATTTTGAAGAGAAACCATTTGTTCAACTTGATTATTCATCATTTCACAGTGTTTAATAATTCTTCTAACTTCTCCTACACTAGCATTTAAACTTTCACGAAGAAATTTAATTTTATGAGAGTTTTCCATAATACTCATTCTAATACCATGCTCCTCAGGATTATGATGATAAGCAAAATCATTAACGTATGATACATCAATAGGAGGTGTTACCTTTTCATTACCTTCCGTAGAGCTAATAGCATTGACTTGGATTGGAAAACATGGTTGATCAATAGGAAGTTTAACACCCATTTCAGATAATTCCTTGAGATGAGAGGTTTTAATTCCCTTCTCTTTAATATCCTTGGAAGCTTCTTTCATTGCCTCATCTTTAATTTAAGAATGCCTCCTTTCTTCTCCGGAAATATCTCTCTTTCATATTTCTTCAATATTCCAATCTTCATAATTTCTAGAGATAGTCTCCAATAACTCGGTTGCTTCATCAACAGTCCTTTCCCTGAAAACATTACCTGCAATACTATCAAGATAGCCTCTAGTATTTTCAGTTAGTCCATTGTAAAATATATCAAGTATTTCATTACTCTTGAAGCCATGGGTAGGACATTTCCTAACCATTTTACGGTACCTCCCCCAAGCTTGGGGTAAATCCTCTTTCTCTTTCTGCGAAAAGTTGCTAATCTCAATAGTTAAACCATGAATCTTATCAGTAGGGAAATATTTATTATAGAATAGCTGCAAGCATCCTCTTTGCTAGTAATAGATCCAGGTTCTAAACGATTATACCAAGCTTTAGCATTTCCTCCCAAAGTAAAAGGAAACAACTTTAAGAAATAATAGCGTTGGTGGATCTCATCTTTACCAAATAACACAGATAAATCATGCAAAACAGCAATGTGTTCAAAAGGAAACTCATTGTCTCTCCCATAAAACTTAAACTTTTCAGCTTTTTCAATTATTTCAGGATCAACACTAAACTCATAATCTTTATCTTTAATTTTAATGGCTGGAGCATTCATTTCCTTAGCAACAGGGAAATAATCATCAAGAGGAGAATTTTTATAACTATCAAGTTTATCCAATTTATCATAATTGCGAATCCATAAAAGCCATAGTAAATGCATCTTCTTCCTCAGAAGAAGAAGTTTCATACTCATCATCACAAGATTCAATATCTTCCAACTCAGACTCCACATTTTCAAAATAGAAGATTCAGGTAATTCAGGTGTTTCAGTTATCTCAGATGTTTCAGGTGTCACTTTTGTTTGCTACCACATATTAAATTATTTTCAGTACTAGTAGACATCTTAGACAATGGTGAACTAGATAAAACTTTTCCTTTCTTTTTACTAACAACAGCAGATGCAACATCAGGTAAAAGTTTTGCCTACTTAGCAAATCAGTACCTCTACGAGTAGTTGAAGGCCTCAGTTCCTTCGGAGTGTTCTTTTCCTTTCCCATAGTTGGGAGCAAGCAAGTGCAGCAAATAAATGATAACAAGTTGTCTTACCAATAAAGCTAGGTTCCCCGGCAACGGCGCCAGAAAATGTCTTGATGCCCACAAGTATAGGGGATCGTTGAAATCTTCGTTGGGAAGTATTACCCAAATTTATAGTTCGACTCAGGGGAACACAAGAATACCAATAAGACTTTAGCAATTGAGGCGTCACTCTCAACCACACCTGTATATCAATAAACTTGCAGCAGTGATAGTTATGGCAGTAGGATGATTCAAGCAAGCAAAATAAAACAGCAGTAGTAAACAAGGGTTTCCCAGTTTTCACCGGAAAAGTGAAAGTGTAACTCAGAGATTTAAAACGTAGGCATGAGGTGATAGCGGGGTGTTGCATGAATAAGATTGATCATATAATAAGATACAAACAGCAATGGGACTTTTCTCTAACTCGATATATGTAGGTATGTGTTCCGAAAATAGTTGTGCGTACTAACCAAGAGAATTTGCACAACATCTATTGTCCTACCTGCCCATTTCACCGGGGCCAACTTGGAACTACAGGTAATTAAGGTCTACCCTTTCGAATAGCCCGGAACGCATTAACACTTCATGAACACATAGAATCCTCAAACTAAAACATCTCCCCCTTGTTTTCCCTATATGTCACTTTTAGGGTTCGCAGGTTCAACATAATAGCAGGTGATACACTTTGCAGATAAATACCAAACTCAAATATATGATGGGGCAAAATAAGTTCAGTACTGAAATCATGCCACTCGGGCCCTAGTAGCAAGCATTAAACATAGCATAAGTGCATCAACACAATACAAAAATATCCTCAAGATAAACCCCTAAGATCTCGGACAACGGGTATCATTACATGATCAATCTCATCCAATCCCCATTCACCTCATATGCCTACAGTGGACTACTCACACATGGTGATGGTGAAGGAGCTCATGGTCGATGGAGATGAAGGCGGTGAAGATGGCGGTGAAGACGGCCTCCGGATCCCTCCTCCGGGGGAGAAATCCTGGATCAATCTGTCTCCGAAAACCAAGATCGTGGTGGCGGCGGCGCTCTGTTTCGCGAAAGCTCCCCCCTCCTAGGTCAGCCACTTTTTCGTATATATGAGGGGGTACGCGAAAGCCGATGGAGAGGCGGTGCCCGAGAGCCAGATGGGTGGGCCCACGCGGCCAAGGAATCTGGCTGCGTGGGGCCCACTCTTTTGGCCCTCGGACGCTTCCTCGTGTCCATCTTTTGCACGATGCCCTTCTTTTCCATAAAAATTGACGTGGTATTTTTCTCCGATTTAATTTCCTGCAAAAACAACCAGAAAAGAAACTTTCCTAAAAACATCGTCAGATTCAGCAGTTTTATTCAAATATGGAAGATTCCGGAGCAAATTATGTAGCAAAGTGCTTGGAAAAGTAGAACATTTTAGGTGCATCGGCGTGTAGCCCTCCGCGTACAGGCGTCCCGCTGCGCCCTGCCGCGGTGTACGCGGATCGTTCGCACTGAAGCTAGCCAACGCGAATGATCCCGTGATGTACGCGCGAGGCAGGAAAGATTTATTCCCTCCGCGCCGGCGGCCGGCCGGATGTACATGTAGGCCTGATGTACATGTTTCCAAAGAACAAAGTCCCTGCGCGTCGGACAGATGTACAGGCAGGAGCCAAGAGGTTGTACGCGCATGGAGGAAGACCCCACGACCCATCAGCAGCGGGATGTACATGTCAGCATGAGGCGCGCACACGAGACGAGAATATTTAGTAGTATAACACAAGGAACACATAAGTACAAGAAAAATATGACAAGGTGTACAAACTACACAAAGAAATTGTACAACACAACAGGTTGTATAACTAGATAGACACATGTTGTACAGACACAAGATGTACAACTTAACAGACACAAATTGTACAGATACAAGTTGTACAACTATATAGACACATGTTGTACAACTATACAGACACAGATTGTATAACTACATAACACATGTTGTACAACTAGACATGCACAGTTTGTACAGACACAGGTTGTACAACTATACAGACATAGCTTGTACAACTACATAACACATGTTGTACAACTAGACAGGCACAGATTGTACAGACACAGGTTGTGCAACTAGACTGACACATGTTGTACAACTATATAGGCGCAGGTTGTAAACTACGCAGACACAGTTTGTACAGACATATGTTGTACAACTACACAGACACAGGTTGTACAACTATGCATAACAGGTTGTACAAAAAAAAAGTTCGTCAAAACCTATCAACATGGGATCTAGTTTAGAAAAATAAAAGGGAAAAAACTGTCCTCCCACCTCACTATCACTTCTCTCTCATCATACAAAAGTATAGAAAACAGGAAGTACAAAGTAGAGAGAAGTGGGAGTACGAACTATACAATACAAGTTGTACAAACTATACATAACCGGGAGTACAAAAAAAAGTTCGTCGAAACCTATCAACATGGGATCTAGTTTTGATGATATCGACGCGATGAGCTCAAAAGTGAAAATAGTTCGTAATTTGGATAAACGGTTCTCAAGATATTTCATTTTTTAAAAACGAATCCCAAAATAAATGCACATACAACCCTCCGCACGGAGAAACAGAAATCCCACCAAAACTCTCTCATGCTGCCATTGTCACATATTTACACCCACGGGGTACCGCGTAAAGGGAGAGACTAACACTTGTCATCACGCCACGGTTCGCTGGGTTCCTTCGCAAAGAGAACCCTTTTTCTAGTGATTTCCGAGACAATACCCTGTCATAATATTAACATGTATGTTTTCGTCATGCAAGATGGGTCGATCTGCTTAACATTAACAGGTTGTAACACTTAATGTGAACAAGTCGACCCGCTTTACTTAATGGGCCAACCCGCTTAACGTTGACATACAAGTCTATTTAACTGTAATAGGCTGACCCACTTTACGTAAAAAGACGATTTGGTTAACCTTAACGTGGGCGAATCATATACATCGCCCGCAGGCGATGTATATTTGATCCGTCGCCTTAAGGCGCATTTTCCGTCGCCTGAAGGACGTCCTTTATGGGCTGGGCCCAAGTTAGTTAGCGACGCTGCACGCTACACGCTACACGCTGCTTCCTTTTTCTTTTTTCTTTTTTCGTTTTTCCTTTCTTTTTTTTCCTTTTACGTTTTCTTTTTAGTTTCTGTTTTCTTTTCTGTATTAGTTTTATTTTTTCTTTTCGTTCTTTTAATTTTTCCTTTTCCTATTTCTTTTTTGTTTTTCTCTTTTTCACTTTTTATTTTCTGTTTTCGTTTTTCCGTTTCTTTTTTCGTTTACTTTTATTTATCCTTTTACGTTTTTTTTTTTCTGTTTTTTGTCTTTTATGTTTTTATTTTCTTTTCTATATTTACTTTCGTTTTTTTAATTTTTCTTTACCTATTTTTTCTTTTCTCGTTTTTCACTTTTTTTTTCGTTTTCTTTTCTTTATTCCTTTTGTTTTTCACCCCCATTTTTGTTTTTAAAATTCGTGCAAAACTCGTTTCCGGTACCTCCATTTTTTGTTCACTTTTAAAATCGTACAAAAATACTTTCTGTTCCATAGTTTTTTCTGTTCATTTTTAAAACCGTACAAAAATAGTTTCCGTTCACCCCATTATGTTCAATTTTAAAAATCGTTCAAAAATAGTTTCTGTTTGCTGACCTTTTCTGTTTACTTTTAAAATCGTTCAAAAATAGTTTTGGTTCACTTTTAAAATCGTTCAAAATAATTTTCGTTCATAAACATTTTTTTGTTCACTTTTTAAAATTATTCAAAAATAATTTTGGTTCACTTTCAAAATCGTTCAAAGATAGTTTTCGTTCATAAACCTTTTTTGTTATTTTTTAAAATCGTTCAAAAGTAAATTTTGTTCACCAACCTTTTTTTGTTCACTTTTTAAGGTCGTTCAAAAATAATTTTCATTTTCTTTTCTTTTTCATTTACTTTTCTATTTTTATTTTTCGTTCTTTTAATTTTTCTTTTCCTATTTCTTTTCTTTTCTCGTTTTTCACTTTTTATTTTCTGTTTTTGTTTTTCGTTTTGTTTTCTTTTTTCCTTTTGTTTTTCATCCCCATTTTTCTGTTTTCAAAAAAAGTTTCCGTTCACACCCATTTCTGTTCATTTTTAAAAATTGTTCAAAAATAGGTTCTGTTTACTTGTCTTTTCTGTTCAATTTTAAATCATTCTAAAATAATTTTCGTTCAAATAATTTTGATTCACTTTTAAAATCGTTCAAAATAATTTTTGTTCTTTTAAATCGTTCAAAATAATTTTCGTTCAAAATAATTTTCTTTCACTTTTAAAATCGTTCAAAAATAGTTTCCGTTCCACCGCTTTTTCTGTTCACTTTTTAAATCGTTCAAAAATAGTTTCTGTTCACCCCATTTCTGTTCATTTTTTAAAATCGTTCAAAAATAGTTTCTGTTTACTAGCCTTTTCTGTTCAATTTTAAAATCGTTCCAAAATAATTTTTGTATAAAATAATTTTTGTTCAATTTTAAAATCGTTCAAAATAATTTTCGTTCACTTTTAGAATCGTTCAAATAACTTTCATTCATAAACATTTTTCTGTTCACTTTTTAAATCTGTTCAAATTTTTTTTTTCACTTTTTGTTCACTTTTTAAAATCGTTCAAAAATTTTTTTCACTGAAACGAGCTAGCAAGCTAGAAAAATGAACACGCCATTGACGAGCTTGCGGTTAGAGTTTTGCCATTCTGGTCTCCTCTACAACAGCCTGCTCACGTAGGTACGCAACGACGCATGTACAGAAACGTGCAGCTTACCCATACACACAACAACGTGCCAAGATGTTTCGCGCTGGACATGGTGCGACACTGCGAGTCTGCGACTGAACGAACCAGAATAACGCGCGCACGGAAACAGTAGCTCCGAGGAAAAGTCACACGAAGGAACAGTACGAGTCGCGACGAAACAGTGAAATGGGCCTGGCCCATTAAAGTCGTCTAGTAGGCGAAGCGAGCGAAAGCAGTCCCCGTATGGCGATGCACAGGACCTCCCTTAACGTGTCGACCCATTTAAGTTGAACGAGCTAGCCCGTTTAAATTGAATGACACTTAGGTGGACTGGTATCTACCACATCAATAACATAACTAATAGATGATGGCTCCTCTAAAAAAAACTAATAGATGATGGCGTGACAGTGAACTTAGTGGAGTTTCACACGTGTCCGTTATGTGCATCCACCACGGTAGTTTATGGTTGATACAAAACAATCTACCGCTCCTACAACCACGGTTCACTTTTCGTTGTAAGAAAACTGTTTGGCGACAAAAGACCCTTCTACCATGAAAATTGACCGTGGTAAAATGCAAACTTCTATTAGTGAACGATCCGACGTTTTGGTTGATCGCACAAACGAAAAGGCGTTGGCTCGCGATCTGACAGTGGTGGGTGCGCAAGAAACAAATTTTGCCATGGAGGTATAGATGTTGGAGCTTCTAGTATATAGCAAAATAAGTGGTTGACTCACTTTCAAACACCAGAGTGTAAATATTCTTTTTCTTGTAATGGTTCACCTGTTTTATTAATCATGTTTTACTCTCTACTTCACAAACTTGGGTTTTAGTTTCGATATTCATAGTCAAAGTTTGTATATAAATTAACGCCTACAATATTTCTTACAATTATGTTGATTCGGTAATGTAAATTTTTATATTTTATATCATATGTATATTGGTATTGTAGATATTGATATTTTTCTGTATAGTTGGTCAAACTTTAGATAGTTAGAGATTGCTTAATACTTATATACAACATAATTAGGAAAGAATGGGGTATTTATACAACCAAACCTAAAACATTCAAGAAGTGTACTATTGAAGGACATTTGATTCAAATTAGTGCCCTTGTAGTGTAGAAACCAAGTTGTCAGTTTTATTTTCCTCGCATGGCTCTCGGTCCATTTCATTCCCAATCCTCAATCAATATCACACTGCAAACCATCACCGTGATTCCTGAAGCACCATCTCGCTACTTAAATGGGGACTGAATAGGGGATATATTGGTGGTCGTGGCTTCGCCCAAGCAGGTGTGCTCACAGTTAGTGGAAGTTTTCAAAATCTGCATCAATATGCCTATATGTTGAGAGATTCACCGATGCCCATGGTTGCAGGCGCACACGATGCCAGTGCGGGTAGCAAGTGATTTGATGGTTGTATTTGACACTGGTTGAGGCATCAAGCGGATTAGAACAATATTTTATTTTTACCGAATTTTTGAAATAAGAACTTCGACACATGA